>CM036617.1:70892972-71002972 GCA_020746105.1 Trogon surrucura
CATCCTCCTGACACTCCCCCCTGACTTATTTATAGGCATGAATGAGGTCACCCATCAGCCTCCTCTTCTCCAAGCTAAAGAGACCCAGCTTCTTCAGCCTTTCCTCACAAAGGAGATGTTCCACTCCCTTCATCATCTTTGTGGCTCTGTGCTGGACTCTCTCAAGCAGTTCCCTGTCTCTCTTGAGCTGAGGGGCCCGGAACTGGACACAATATTCCAGATGTGGCCTCACCAGGGCAGAGTAGAGGGGCAGGAGGACCTCTCTCGACCTACCAGCCACCCCCCCTTCTAATACACCCCAGGATGCCTTTGGCCTTCTTGGCCACGAGGGCACATTGCTGGCTCATGGGCATCCTGTTGTCCACTAGAACCCCCAGGTCCCTTTCTCCTACGTTGCTCTCCAGCAGGTCAGTCCCCAGCCTATACTGGCTCATGGGGTTATTCTTTCTCAAGTGCAAAGCTCTACACTTGCCCTTGTTGAACTTCATGAGATTTCTCCCTGCCCAGCCCTCCAGCCTGTCCAGGTCTCTCTGAATGGCAGCACAGCCTTCTGGTGTGTCAACCACCCCTCCCAGTTTTGTGTCATCAGTAAACTTGCTGACAGTGCTCTCTAATCCCTTGTCCAGGTGGGTATTAACGGCAGGTATTAATGCACCTGTTTGAAACTCCTCTAAAGGGAAGGCCATAAAAAATATAACTTCTTACTTCCCTCTGATTATTAGAAACAAAGATAGAATTTCCCAGTGTATGCTGAATGTTGAAGGATTTGTTTGTAGGGAGTGTCCCATCTTTGAGGAAACAGCTCTGCCAACTCTACTGTCATCAAGTCAGCAGAAAAATCTGTAAAAACAGGTCAGTAAAAGTTTCCTCAAAAGCAGCATTTTGCTTCCAGGAGTGCTACAGTCTTCAGATAGGAAAGTATTAAGGGTCTGCAATCTGTGCTCCACTGACTTCTACTTCCACCCACACATTCAGTAATAATATTATTGCTCCAGTGATCTCAATATTTCACACAGCAGCATACCTTACTATGAAAAATATTGTTGTCTCGTGGTCTAAGTGAGGAGAATAGAGTAAGGAGTTTCCATTTCGATTACATTATTATCCTGACTGAGAACTCTATATAACCAAAATTGCCAAGTACCCAAAAGCCGTGTATAGGATAAACTCAAAGAAAGAACCTCTCCACATGTGGCTTTGTGTACAAAAGAGTTTTCTTGGTGAAACATGACTAATCATTGAGTAATATGTCTCAACTTTAAATATTTTTAAAATATTCTAATTAATTAGGGAATGCGCTCCATCTCCTGTCTCTTTATTCACATTCCGTTGCACTGTGTCAAATTAAATGTAGTTACAATGCATTTCAGAAATGGTCTGTAAGGACAACAGGATGCGGTGGTATCCAAACAATAACAAAAAAAACCCAATTGCCTTCTCAAAACAGCAAGCAGTGAACTTTTAAAAATTAGGGCAGAAGATGCAAGAATTGGAAAGCATCATCCAGCCAAACACAAATGCATTCACATTTTACCAGCTAGCTCTCCTACAGAACACAGGAACCAGCAGGCCCCATTAAGAAGTAGCTGGTTTAGTTTTCGAAGTGTCTCCTAAGCTGTGCTTCAGACCCCCTGGAGAGTGCTTCTCTTTTTATACCCAGAGCCAAGAAATTCTCAGGAAAGGTGAGATTTAGAATATCAGGAGCTGGAGTCTTGACTGGACAGCTAGGACACTGAACATTATCTTTGCCTTTTAGCCAGATTAATGTAAGCCTTGAAACCTTAGAAACAGATCTCCAGAGCTGAGCTGATAAGGCATATGTTTTCCCTAAAAAGAAAATTGCTTACACCAAACTTTTGCCTGATAAACTTGACAGTGACTTCTCTTTTTTTCCCAAAAAAATAGTAATATATAGTGGAATGAGAACATCTAGAAGAAGCAGGATCCTTAGAAGTACTGAAACAACTATTCATAATTAATTATTTTGTTCACCGAGATGCTGACAGGACACAACACAAATGAAGCGGAAAAGTTGCTTCTCCTAGAACTAGGGTACAATATATCTTAATATTTAGGAAGGAGAAATCAGAAAATGGGAGGACTGCAATGGAGTGAAGAGCTGACGAACACAGTCACTAATGAGAAAGTCTGCATGGGCTGTGATGAGGTAACTGAGAAAACTGGCTGTGGGGTAGGGAACTATGAGGCTTTTTTAAGATGAGATACTTGGTCAGGACTGGTGTGAGACCTGTGACATTCAGATGACATTTCAGTATAAACCTTCCCGATCTATTACACTCCCTCACAGTTCTAGGTAATAGAAGAGCTGGTGTCACAGACAAGTTTTCAGAAATGTAAATACAGGCATATAAATAAAGGAAAAGCTGATTACAGAAATATACCTGATAGCTTTTGTCTGAGACTCAAGTTAAAGAGTATAAATAATTCCCATAGCATGATTGCACAATAAAGTAAAAAAACTCCTCAAGGAGAACGTTATATATTTCATTTATTATACATCACTCTTATGTTTACAACTGAAATACATCTTTCCTTGGGGACTGTACCATCATTTATTTTAAATCAATGTTTAAAATTAAATGGTAATCCTCAAGAGAGTGGAGGCTCTTCAGTTACCAGCCTTTTCAATTGGAAATCTTTCTTTCATGTTTCTATTTAATACTCAATTCAAGGTTTGAAATTAATTAAAAGATATCCTTTCTCTAATTTTTTGATTATTAGCTTCAAAGGTGTTGCACTTTTCTTTTTTTTTAATACACAGTGTTATAACTACTTCATCTTTTAGCAGTATATACAGACTGTCATTAAATGTAGAAACTGCATTATCTTCTGACCTATGATCAAAGGAGAAGGGTCTGTTGGGCTTCTGGCTTAGGAGCAATCACCTGATGTGCAACCAGTGCATTTATAGTGTCTAACTGTTGTTTCCCCACTATTAAAATCAGCTATAAGGGAAAACCGCTAACAGAACATGGTGTCTAATGTCACTCAATGACTTGTTTTGAAGCATCTCAGGACAGGACTTTACCACATGGTATTCAATGACCATTTAAGGTACTTTTTGTTCAAGCTCACCGTACAGACTGATTACTCCACTGTGGGGAAATACGACCACTGCCTCACAGTCTGCAGAGGTCAGGTCTGACCTGCATATGGAACCAGGAAATCTGTACTACAAATGTTTGTCATCTATTCATGTTTTCATCTCCTGTTAGCACCCTGACTCTCTGATAGCATGCTTAACCTGGTGTTTTGCTTCTGTGACTTGCATGGGAGACATACAGGACTTCAGCAGCTAGAACTAGCAATGCAATGCATTTCCTCACCTTCACAGAAGATTTCAAAAAGAAAGGAAGAAATAAGGTCCTTGGCTGATAAAAATATATTCCAAATCAATGGACCCATAAAGCCCAAAGTCTATTATGTCCATGTTCTAGGTCATTTCAACTTTGACACTTCCACGGGCACTGGTCTGTAGAGAAATAGCTCTGAAGTACTAATAACCCCAAACTTGGCTTTGCGCTGCCCTGCTCTTATGCATTCATGAGGTCTCACTGTCATTCAATGGGTCCACAAGGACACTCACCTCTGATTGCAGAAGGGATTTACTGAATGCTATCTGTGCAGGATCAGTAAAGATGCTCCCCCCCCTTCCTCAAATATGAATTTAAACCCTGCACCAGAGCTCTCCATGGAAAGGAGAATTCAGACACATGCGGCATCTTACTGTGGGCACTGGCTCTCATTTGGATAAGGTTTCCTAAAGACAATGGCTCTTCCTAAGCATAGTATTGATATTTTTAAATAGCTAGCCATGTCGACTGTAGCTAGCAATGTCGACTGAGAGCGTACAGGTGATGGAAATTGGCATTCCAAAAACCTACTTTGAGGCTGCTCTTAACCTTTTGTGGGTAGCATACTAAGAGTATGCCTTTATAAAGACAAAGTGAGCAGGGAGTGTGGCTGTATGAAAGCGTGTATTTTCCAAAGGAAAGTGAGTAAAAAAAAATGTGCACTGATACAAAACTCTGCTAATGAGGTCACACTTCACTCAGTGCAACTGGAAATACAATTTTGTGATACTTACAGAAAACCGTTAATATAATAAGACTTTTATCAAAGATTAGTTTGAAATAGAAGTTGCTAATAAGATAGGATAGAAAGTAACTAGAACAGTAAGGGTAACATATCGGAACAGCAACTTTCACATAATTTGAAGACTTTTGTTCTTTCATGTCACATTAGTGACTTTCATATACCTTTTTGCAATTTTCATATGGTATTAGTGACATTTGCGTCTTAGGAGCAACTTTTCATATATGCTCTCCGAAAGACTTTTGGCATGTGCTGGCAGCTTTCATATTTTATTTAGGATTTTAACTTACTGTCAAATGTTCCGTTCCACAAAGATGAAAAGGAAGTCATTGATGCTGCACTTCTTAAACTTCTTAATAAAAGGGTGGATAACAATAGCTGCAGTTCGAGAACAAGAAAATCTTGCACCTCTGCTGCTTTTTGGGGAGCAACCTGTGTGGTCCCTGAAACCTGCAGTTGTGTAGATGGAAAATTATATTTTATGGTTAATTAAAACTTCTGATAGGAAAGTAGCCCCTGAAGCTCTCTCAGAAAGTAAATAGAAAAGGAATCAGAAAGTTAGTGGCTGTTTTTCTCCCTTGAGCAGACTATTCATCCCACTGGAAGACTGTGGAGTGAGTGAATGATGGAATATTTGACTGATGTAATTTATGGTGCTCCATATGACAGCCTATTTCAGAGTGCTTGAGGTTTTTACAGTCTCTGGTAGTAGTACCTGCTGCTGAAACAAGAGATTACTCTCCTTGGACAGACAGTAATTTAATAGTACAACTGTGTAGCTAGCCACCTCCTACTGTATTTCACCACCCACTCCAGTCAGCTTTTGATAGATAGGCCTCAGCACTTGGAATATGAAGCACTATGTATCCTGCTCACAGTCTTAGGAGATACATCAAGGGTGAAAAACTGGAAGGAAAATAAATAAATAAAAGTGTTAACAAAGTCAAGTAAGCAACGGTTCTCAGTTTTGTTGTTTTTACTGAAAATATACAACATAAGGACAAAATGCCACACTCTATATTGGGTGCTGTTAGATTTTCAGGGATATGGTCAACACTGATAAGTTTTCTCGTCTTGATTGTTTGGCCTTTTTAAATATTTGACCACAAAATTATCTCAATTCTCTATAAAGCTCCGTTTTAAGAATAAACCTAAAAATATAATTGGGCCTTTTCACTGATATATAAAATGCTACTAACTCAGTGCGTAAGAGCAACGTGGGTGTGAATCCATCAGGGTGAAAGAGGATTCTTTTTTCTTCCTGGAGCCACAGTCTCATAGTGTAACTGTCAGGCTTGGATGCATTCACAGACATTCAGTGAGTCTCCCCTTGTCCAGGTAACAAGGGGGTCAAACTCCTTATTGATGACTGCAGAAAGGTTTAGCTGCCAGGGCGGAAGGTCCCAGCAGCACATTGGGGTTTCCTTTCCTGTAGTTGGGGTGGCTGAGTGGGACTTGGATCATCTTTTAAGTCGCTGCAGTTTTCATCAGAGAGTGAAACCAGCAGTTGGCTGTACTTAAGCTGCTGAGCAGAGACCGTCAATGCTTAGGGAGCAGATTTGTGTTGAGGAGAATCAGGTAACACTGAGGTGCCTCTCCTGGCTGTGCACAACTTGTTACTCCACCAGAAAGCTTCAGAGCTGAGCTCCTGTGGAGGGGCAGTGGTGGCAACAGCAATGTCACTGCTGGATCTCTTCCACTGGAAAGGTTTTGAAGCCTATAATCCTCAAATTACAAGTAAGCCTGAGCAGGGCACTGTTGGAGACATGCCACTGTGAAGGCAAAAATCTTTGGTTTTACCAGATCAGGGAAAAAAAGAGAAGTCTCTTTGACTACTGATGCAACCACGGCATGGCAGGGAACATCTTTGTCCTGGTCCCTGATGACTGTTCCATTACTTTTTCCAGCAATGGCTTAAAGAGTCTATGGAGAATTCCTACATACAGAGTCCAGCACCAGCTAAATGGTGGCTTCTTAAATGCTCATCTCCTTTTTCAAGGACAGGACAAGCTTTCAGTGGGACAGCTGATTAATAATCCCCCAACTTTCAATCTGTTGTGTACTACTTAGGCAGGTAAGCTACTTGTGCCATGTTTTCCTGGACCACTGCTTTTCAGCCTCATGACTGACGGCAAATGAGCCATAAGGTAGTCATATGCTTGATGCTTGGGGAACAGCTTCACTGTTCTTGGCTGCAATAACAGCAAATACACTTCTCTCTGACTGCTACTTCATGTTCCTTTTTGACTTCTTGAAACTACTTAATTCTATCCTTTCCAGCCACACTACGGGGTGGGGGGTGGAGGGGGGGAGGGGTGTGTGTGTGAGGAAAAAGCTGTTAGAATAACCAGGGGAGCTCTCCCAGTGCAAATACTCCCATGAATATTTATTCATGGTAGGATTTGCTCTGCCTTTGCTTTTCTGTGAACATCCATGTGAATAAATTCTTACTCTTCTAGATCTCTGTGAATTAGCAAGAAACTGAGCAAATTAATGGATTTTATTTGCAGGAATGTTTGTGAATCCTCCCTCTACTTTTTTTTAATTTTGTTTCTTGGACTAATATTCAAAAAGAAAGGAACAAATATACTTTCTTAGCTCTTGCACACACATATATCAGCAATTGATTAAGAATGGGAGAGGCCAGAGTCAAAAAATCTTGCACAGCTGTAGGTATAATTTGCTACTAATAAGGAGGTGAAGGAACATTCAACAACACTTATTCTCTAAGGACGCCATCCGGCATCTGCCAATCACTTCTGTGAGGATTTGAGTGCTCACAAGCCCCACTGAACTCAGGTGGGCTGAAGGGTTCCCAGGTGTGCTCAGCAGCTTGCAGAATCAATCCTTCAGCATGTGTCTGCACGGGCAGAGCTCGGTTCTCAGCAGTAGCCATGGGGGAGATGTGAAACGTGCTATCAAACAATCCTTGCTGAATAAAATCTGGGTTAAGTCTCCAGCCCTCTGCGGACGTTGAGCTGTGATGTCCTTACGTAGGGAACTGGCTTAAGGCTAAGAAGAGCACACCGAGCACCTAATCTAAGTGCAAGGGAAAACAGGAGCTTTTGTTCACAGCCTCTGCTTATTAGGAGGCTCCACAGCCTTGGTGCTGTAGCCAGGTCTCCTGGAGCTGGTAAGCATGCTGCACACTTTCTGCTAATAAAGCCCATGCTGCAACTCTGAGTCCTAAGATCCTGTGTATAACCTCCTAAGAGGGTTTTTGCACTTTCCTTTGGTCCAACCAATCCGTATTATGTCTGGTACTGTATCTCAAAATGTTACTTCCTAGAAGTCTAGGTTTTCCATACTCCTTTTTTGCCCTTTGCATTACTGCTGTCCCCTCAGATACCTCTGAACCTTCAGAAGATTTTCCTATTTTTACCTCCTTAATCCGCAGCTCTTTTCACCTCCATGTAAATGTGGTCTTAAGTATCTCCTCATGTGCCCAAAGGCCCCCAACTCTGATTTCCAGGTGTCTGACATTGTTTTCTCTCTTTCTGTTTTCTAGCTGCTAAGAAATAAAATCTTTCCCCAGCTCCTCTTTCTCCCACCTTCGCTGCTTCATCCTCTGCCCCCTGTCCTCCAGAGAAGTTTTCAGAAATACAAAACTACATTGAGGCTATATTTTCAATATCAGATTTGCTATTATTGAAGGACAACATTAATAAAAGTGGAGATTTTAAAGCATTTAGACTTAATCAGTGTATACTAGTAGACCCTTTTGAATTTGGACTATCCCTTTCAAAGAGTATTCTCTGAAACACTCTAGCAACATTAAGAGGGATCAAACATCATTCTTTGAGAGATGTTTTCATTTTGAGTGATGTTTTCATTTTATCTTTTAGATCAAATTTCCTTTCTAAAAAACCTGTTTATTCATACACTTGATGGCTTTAAAACCTGAACTCTGTTTGTTAGGCACAGAGCAGGTTTGCTGCAGGCACTGGTAAAATGATAAATACTTTAAACTTCCTGACCAGAGGCTCTTGTGTCTGACTCGGCATGATGAGCAGCAGAGTCTAGATGGCAAGTCATATCTCCTAAATTTGGCCTGCCTAGGCAAACAGCTAATATTTATGGTACCTTTAGACCTATTTAATTTTTTTTTTTTTCCCTCAGTACTAGGTGCCTTGATCTCTTGGAATCCTAGAGAGAAGGGATGGTTTTCATCTCACCTGGATGTCCTTGAGAGAGGATGCATACTAGGCTGGGCCAAATTCAGCATGGTAATCCAACAAAAAATATCCTTTTTTTTTCTGGCATCAGGATAGCACAGGACTTTCAACATTAGGCCCTCCATTTTCATATTCGTAAATTGGATTTAGAGGTGAAATGCCACCCTTTGCTCATGTCAGCACGTCTGATCAGCATACGAGCACCGCAGGCTGGGTCTTAACTGCTGATTATAGGCTAGGATTGAGGCTGAGTATTAACTATGTGAAGTGACACCCGAGTAGCAGTGAGAAAAATATTCATCTGAATTCTATGAATATTTGTGGCGTGTCATATTCCATGACACACAGAGAACAGCTCAATGAGCTTATATTACAGCCATCTGAGCTCAGGAATGCTGTAATGGGATACGGCATGATGTCACCGACACTGTGTTGGTCATACCAGGGAAATACTACTCTGTTGGCCAGAGGCATGGATAAGATCCTGAGAAATGCTACTTGCTCTTATCTACCTCTGTTTTGGGGTACCAACATCTTTCCTGAAGTTCGCAATTCTGAAATTAATTAGAAATCCACTTTGTAATAAACTGCTGAGTGATAATTCCCGATGTTCAGCCTAATATGAATTTACAGCAGATGTTTCCGCTTAATATTTCTATTATGATAAAAATGCACCTTTATAAAAAATATCTGATCTCTTCCTTGCATCTTAAAACTCCAAATTTAGGTAAATCACATTTAGGACCTATCTGTAAATTTTAGAAACCACCCACTTGTTTAGCAAAAAACTGAGTCCTTCAGGTTATCTACCAGTGGCCCTTTTCTTTCTTTTCACTTCCCTCCATCTCCTGTGATCCCTCCTGTGCCTACATTCTACTGTCGGTTCAGGCAGAGCAGGAATACCCAGTAAAATACTTTTATGTTGTTTGAAGTCATGTGCCATTAGAAGGTTCACAGTACCTGCACATCTTCAGCACCTCAGACTTTCTAAAATCTGGTAATAAGTCTTGGATCTCATTGCTCTGTGTGTTTTTTAAACCTCCAAAGTATAAAGCTTAATTATATTTATTTATTTATTATTGCAAACACAAAGAAAACAGTGTAAAATCCTCAAGGAGCAGCTGCTCTACAAGGACATTATGAGAGTCCATGGTAGTGCTGCAGCATGAGCATCTGTCACTCTAGAAAATGTCATCTTGCCCGACCAAATCCATTGTGCAATCAGAGTGGAGAAAGCACTTGTTTAGAAAGGTTTATGGGCTGACGTCTGTTTGAATGAGTAACATCTGGGCTAGGATGGGCAGGATGCTCATTCTTGTTCAACCAAGCCAGTGCATCCTAATAGCAAAGAGCATGAATTAATTGAAAGGAAAACCCCAACCAAAATCTTGAAACAAATGTCACCGCTTCCACATTTTTAAATCACACTATTTTCTAAGTTTTAGTTTGAAAGAAATCCAGTTCTCACAAAAATGCATCGATTATCTTCAGGGGTCATGGTTTACTGTTCATAATATAACCACAGCAGACATTTGAGACAAATATCATGTTATTTGTCTCAGACTTGTTAGTCAAATCACCTTCTTGTGAAAAAAATTCTATTAAAAATAATATCTTGTGTAGAACTGGGAATTGAACAAGGCTTTTATTTATGTGGACACAAACACATTGCATTCAGAAATTACTTAAGATATCAAATTATAATATGTACATAACTGTCAAAATATAAAACATAAATATTATTAGATCATGTTTAAATTATGGGTATTAGAGGAATAAGTTTTAAAATATTTTTTTAATGGCCTGACATAATCTTACCTTTGAAAGTTTATGCAGATATAAACCTCCTGATTTTACCATTGTAAAACAAGTTCTACCTCCATAAGTAGGACTAATCAGCACTAATTAGGGAAGCTTCTTATTTTGCTTCCACATTTAAAGATTAGCTTTTCTATCCTTATTATATATACAGCAGTTGCTTTGTTAACATGTGCCACCACAGGTTTAAAAAGTACTCAGCATAGTGATTTGTCTGTTTCATATTTTGTCTTTCTTGTCGAAAATATTTCATTTGCTTTCGCTTTGAAGTGCAGAGCAGCACCCTTTCACTCACTCACCTTTTTTGAAGGCAAAATGTAAATCACAAGAATTTATTTTCTTTGCTAACAAGTATTTTGGAGGATTTTTATCACCTTCAGATATAACTTTTTTTTAAAGATACAAATTAAATCAGGCTGGTATGAGTTTTCCCAGAGGATTTTTGCCTTCATTTACAGAGACAATTTTATATTTTTCTTCATTCTTTCACTGAATTAACAGAAAAATGGAAAAGTGGGAATAAGACTGCCAAATCGCTAGCTGATGATCCAATAGATGTTTTTGTACTTGAATATGTTTTGAAGCAGTATAAATATATACACACGTATATATGCATGGCTTTCTCCACACACCATACATACAGATAAAGAACTCATCTAACATTTTTGCCCCAAGAAATCTTTTACTTTACAATAAACCCCACAGTTTCTTTTCCACCAAAAGTTTGTGCAATTCCACACTAAAGATTATGAGGTACTTTTTCTGAAGAGCTCCGATCAGCAGATTTGATATATGGATTTAGATCAATTTTTTCTCTTATGGCAAATCTATATGTTATTCTACTTCTTCATTTGGTACTATTTGCTGAGTGGCTGTTACTTGGGAGCAAAGGTCAGTATCTTGCTGTTGGAGCAGCCGAGTAATCTTTTACTCCTCATAAGGATAGTCAGAGATATTAAATCACAGTTGACGTACCTGAAGCACAGCAACTTCATCCATATTTTATCTGCTGTAAATTTAATACCACAGCACTTTTTAGGGTGATGTATTTATTAACTGGCTGGGGATGAGCAGTACAGAAATTCAGTTTGTTCAGGAAAATAAAATGAAGACACTCTGACAAGTTTATGAAGTAAGCACAATAGCTATTTATTACTTTTTAAACATGCAGTGCACCTAAATGTTTTTAGCAGTGTTTGCCCAAATAAATGAATAAAGCTTCTCAAATCATCTCTATTTACTTTTCTTTTGAATTTTAATAAAGTTTTTGCTTTATTTTAAAAAGCACATCCTAGCTTCCTTCAGAATAAAATGCATTCTTTATGGAAATAAAAGTAGCTAAGTGTTCAGATAAGCTGGAGAGGGGCATTGTGGGAAGAGAAACAAATCATTCACAGCCCTGCTGTATATTAATCCCATCTTTTCCATTTTCGGTTCTAATTTATTTTGTACTTTACATTCTACCACCACCAAAATAAATGAAGCTGTGAATACAATAACTTTTAAAATGCAAGTACCCGCCTTCTACTGGCTTCTGGTGCATTTGAATAACTTTTATTATTTTTACTCAGTGTTATTCTTTGCATTTCTCATAGCAAGTAATTCACCCAGCTTTTTCTTTCCTTGTAACCAAGATATGCTTATATTTTCATCCAATTGAAAAAAAAATCATTCTAGATCTTTTCATCCTTTGTTAACTATGACTTCTATCTCTTCATAACGTGACAAAGAAAAATGTTTAGCTTTTAAAAAGCCTGCTATACTCCCTAAAAAAGCTACTGTGACCTTAAAACCTCTGTCGTATAAAATGTTTATGATTTTATTGATGACCATTGAAACCTGATGACCAGCACATCCTAGGAAAACTCAGTTCTGGCTTACAACGATCCCAACCACTTGCCAAGTATGGTGTGGTGGGTTTACAGACCAGATCTACATCAGAGGAATGACGCTGGCAGAACTCAGGGAACACCCCAACAGCCTGGTCAATCATCTTGCTTTATTTTCCTCAGTGATAGAGGACTGTCTATGCTTGTTCTTTGAACTCCAGAGGGGCAATCTCTGCAACTCAAATGTCTTTGACTGTATATGTGCTCTAGAGACTATTTCTGCAAGGAGCTATTCTGTTTTTCTGTGGTTGTTTATAAAAAGGGTGAGCTAAGTGACTAAATGACTATAGCAGCTCTTTGCCACTCTTTTGGCTGAGGTATTTGTTTCCTCGGGACAGCCCTTGAAAAAAATAGCTATATGATGCCGCGTAGTTTCTTGTTCTTTACCTGCTGCATCATCAAAAATTTGATTATTCAAGTTCTTGGAGAAAAGACACCAAACAATAAGACCTCCCTCTTTAACTCTGCCCATGCTGAGGTCGGTAATTAGGCAACTCCTGATTTGTGCCGCAAAGACAAGAACAGAGAGAGAAATCCACAGGAAGGGATGCCTCAGACTGAATCTCCAATTTACCTCGGGAAGTCTGGAATACTCTTCAGTTTTCTGCCTCCAGGTTCATGCAGAAAAATTCTCATCTGCATTCCTTTGTGGAGATGACATTACATTGGTCTCCATCCCTGTCACAGATCCTCACTGCAGGGCCACCTCCTCACTCTCGCTGTGCAGTGCTTACTGCAATTTATTCCCCAAGGACCCTCATTATTAAATACCATCTCTCACTCCCACTTTCCTTTTTCCTTTCCTTTCAGCTTTTCTGACCCATTTCTCTTATTCTTGCACACTCCCTAAATTTCTCACACATTGTTTTCCTCTCCTCTGACTCTCAGAGTAGAATTTGGCAGCACACTGGCAGCACAATGAGGCCAATGGGAGAGTGCCCTTTGGTTTCGAGGGGTTTTGTATTACCAGCTAAGCTTCCATGACCACTTGTCCTCTCTGTTGTAAAGCTCCACATGAGCATTATGCTACAGAAAGCATCACAGCGGAGGAGCTGGGTGGCTCCACAGGCTTAGAGCAGAAGGCTATAACCACATATTCATCTGCCAGTCAGAGAAGAGAAACCCTGGGGCAAAACTTGCACAGAATAAACCCCATTATTCAGACTGTGCAAAAGGGAGGAAAACCAGAAGAATTTTGCATTCTGGACTAACATACCATCAAAGAGTGCTGGCACAGAATAATATTACTACATAATAATAGCGATAATATTTGTACATAATTTATCATTATACACTACAAACTCAGCTCAAATCTCAGTACCATGCTATTCTCTTCCAGCTCCGTATCCTCCTCTTGCTATACTCTTTTTATTGGCTTACATGTGCTGTGGAAATTAGTTTTATTCTAATTTGAAGCCTTTGAGGAAAGCCTGAAAAAGCATGTACTAGTCCATAGTCATTAAAAAAACTCAAATGACAGTATTTCATCCTACTTTTGAGGCTAAAATATTAGGCTTTGAAACATGAATCATACAGCTTAGTTGAGGCTGTGAAGAAGCTTAGGATCATAGCTTTAGTTAAAAATAAGCTTTAATACATAAAGCTGAGGAAAAGGGAGCATAGAGAATACCTCGGAAAGCCAAAGTACAGCTACTGAGCAGCTCTGAGTTTGTGTATACTGTACTGCTCTGCTTTTAGCCCAGATACTGTTGGGCTTCACCAAAGGTGAAGGCAGGGAACCAGGAATCATTTAGAAGGAGCTGTTGGGTGGCATGTAAAGGAAACTGTGCAATAAATCTTGAAGAATTCAGAGTTTGCAACATCTTTCAGCTTGCAGAAGAACAAAAGATATATTGTTTCAGTCCCCCACATTGCCTTTTTTTTAAATTTTTTTTTCCCCTTTTCCCCACACCCTTCTTCTTTTTTTTCCCCTGCCTTGTATATTCCATATTGGCAAGCAAGGATGAATGTTTTAAAACATCTCCTAAGAGGTTCATATGTTCCTTGCACTGCCCTAAGTTGTGAGTTGCCCTGAATCTTCTATAGTTTAAATGCGATTCAAACCAAACCCCACAAGGACACCATATATAGCACATATATAGAGAAAGGGAAAAAAGGATGAAAAACACACCTTGAATCTTAACCTAGAAAACTGTGCTACCAACCCTTCATCTCAAAGGACTGAGTATCTGCTCTGTTCCAGACTGATTCCACATCACCCACAACTTGCAGAACAGTGGGGTTTATTAGGGTTACCTGGTCTCCTTTCAGAGTTGTGCTTGAACAGCTCTCGCCCTCGTTCTTGCTATCGGCTCGTACAGGAGTTGTGTGGAAAGGCTGTTATGATTCTGCTCAAGGGAAGACCATGAAGACTAGGCGGTGGAGAACTGAATTTCAAAAGCTCGTTTAATTCCCAGGGAAATCTAAGGTAAAACAATAATCATCACCTTGTTCTCCTCCCAGCCATCAGAGTACAGGTTCCTGATTATTGGGCCGGCTGCGGGGAGAGGAGGTTATGCTGCTGCTTAGACCTCCTTCTCAAGCCAGCACCACTCAGCTTCTTATCATAACAGCATGAAGCCACCTTATTCTAAGTCTGCATTTAAAAATAGTATCCATTTCCCTTTTTCTTTCTTTTTAAAGGAAACTTCTCTGATATACATCGTTATTTATAGCTTAGATCTAGGCAGTGCAATTGTAATTTAGGGAGAATACCTGAGGCGCAATACTGATCATTTTTGCAATAGGCAGTCCATTGTTCGTAAAATAGGTAGCAGAAAAGTGGTGGCAAAAGAGGCATGTAAGTATGCTTGCTGCTCTCAAGTCCATTTGCACTCCTCTACTCTGAGTGAGGTCCTACAGGGAGGAGAAGGGGCTTAAAGGCACAGTCTTCAGACAATAGCGCTCTCAGAATAGTTAATTATAGCACAAAGCCCTAAGAAACTTAAGTGGATTTTGCATGGCTTTATGGAAAGTGGAAACTATTCTCTTCGCCATTTGCCAAACCACACACATACTGCAGCATAGCAGCTACAGTTTTAGAGCTTTTGCAAAACCAGGTTACACATCAATTTCATTATTCCACTTGCTACGTGAAAGTGTGACACAAAAAACTCTCAAAAAATGTGACCGTGTCCAACATACCCTGTATCACAGACACCTGGTATGATCTCTGTAAACTTTTTCCTCAATGTTGGGTTATATTATTTTTTTTTTTAATATCCACACCAGAGAAAGAACAAAAACAAAGAACTTCTCTGAAAATCTTTCCAACTTCTATCCTCAAGGGAAAGCCTTCCCCAGCCATACACACAAACATACTCCCAAGTGAAACAAGAGGGAAAATTACTATCTCAAACCACTGTCTCATGTTTGTGCCCTTGCCAACCAATAAGATTATTCCTGTGGTCTTTGACCCAAAGAGATGACTCTAAGCTGGAGTGGTAATTGCATCTTGTTCTTTCTTTTTAGAGGTAAGTAGGAGACATGGTGAAAATTAAGGTCCTGAATATTATGGTTTCAAGACTTACAGTGGAATGGAAGAGAGGGAAAAGAAGACCAGAAAACTAACAGGTAGAAACATAGTTTGTGAAGAGTCAGGGTGTTTTTAGGAAGGTTAGAGCTGCTGAATAAACTATGCAGCCTTCATTAATGAACTGCTAAAACTATTGAAGAATTAGCTTTCTGTCATCCAAGAGATGTTACCAGGGACCTTATTTCAGCTTAGATATGTGGGTAGTAGATGTATGTATGGATGGGGAAAATGTGCTGGAGAGACTAAAATCACTCTCCTGCAAAGATGTACACATGTGCTTATCTTACTAACCCCCTTTTCTCTGGGGTTGTTTAGCCTAGAGAAAAGGAGGCTGAGAGGAGACCATATAGCTCTCTATAACTGCCTGTCAGGAGCTTGTAGTGAAGTGGGGGTCGATGTCTTCTTCCAAGTAACAAGTGATAAGACAAGAGGAAATGACCTCAAGCTGTACCAGGAAGGTTTAGGTTGGATATCAGGAAAAATTTCTTCACCAAAAAATATTGTCTAGCATTGGAAGAACCTGCCCAGGGAAGTGGTTAAGTCCCCATCCCTGGAGGTATTTAAAAGACAAGTAGATGTGGTGTTTAGAGAGATGGTTTAGTGGTGGACTTGGCAGCACTAGGTTAATGGTTGGATTTGATCTTAAATGTCTTTTCCAACCTAAATGATTCTAGGATTCGATAAGTCATCCCGCCAAGGTTGTTTAGTCAAAAGGGCTACTTAGCGAATAGAGCTAAGCTCTGAATATTAAGACTTTCAAAGCCATTGCTTAGGTGTGACAGGGCATCAGAGGATGTTTCTATTTGAGAGGGAACCAGTAGGGAGTGCTGAATCTAAACCACAAAATCTATCATTTACGGTATATGTGGTTCACAGAAAGGCTGGTACAAAGACTGTTAGCACACTGTGGGCACCTAAGGATTTGCTAACTAGATAGGTTTCATATAGCTTCCAGAATAGACACAGGTTGCTGTATATGTAAATAGAACAGTTATTTTGGTTAAATAGAGCTTAACTGTTTCTGATACAGTCATTTATTTGTCAAGTCTGTTTTATGTTAATTTAATTATAGGAAAATTGAAAAGTGTGATACATAGCTAAGCCTTTAAGGCCGGCTAATCTATTTGGATTGTAACAAATACAATTTTTATTAGCTCAGCCTATTTGGATGGTAACGAGTCTAACCTTTCAGTAGACATTACAGACTCTGAATTATAGTCTATTTTATGTAAAACCAGTATTTAGTTTAATAACAGGAAAGTTCTTTTATCTGTCATTGTGTTAAGGAATTCCCGTGTTAATGAGGATGCAGTAGGAACTGTGACCATTTTCAAGAAGCAAGGGTGCCCTCCTTTCTAGATGTGCATGGAAAAGTGCCCACGTAAGTCACAGGGACAAGAGTAAACCAGGATATGGGGATATTTTTTTTCATTTTCTAAAAACGACCATATGGAAAAATGTTGGTATGTGCACAAATTAAAAAAAAAAAAAAAAAAGAAAAAAGGAAAAAAGTGACCATCCACAACAAATCGTTTGTTCACAATTGGGAGAAAAGCAAAATAAATCAAAATAAAAAACCCGAACCAAATCAAATCCATCTTAAATAAGCAAACTAAATCAAATCTAAGCCTCCATGATAAACTGACCATCGAATAATACAAATATTTGCCTTAATTTCTGGGAAAAAATTGCATGTTTGACACAAACTCAAAAAATGGTTTTGGATCATTTCAGATGAAAATGACCTCATTCTCACTCAGTGTTTTCATATTGATGATAAAATACAAAATGCCCTACAAATGTTGAAGTTCTTCTCACACTATCAGTTTGCAACTTCTGCCTCCCTTATAGGAGTGAAAACGAGACTATCTCTGTATTTCAGATCACTTTTTTAAACTCAGATTTCTTAAAATATAAATGCAACCCCCCCAAAAACCTGTCCCTTCAAGTCTGTGAAAGTGCATGTTTCACCAGAAGATCTTCTTGAAACCTAGCTGGGGTATTGTGCTGTGCCTGGAGAGCTGTTTCCTGAACATCTGTACTCATGAACCCTTTGTTGCCATGCTGATGTGGAGAGAGTGAATGCTTTTGTGTGTAAGAAAGACGTGCCTTTTTTTTTTTTTCATTTTACCACATTTCAAGTATCTCTATAAAGATATTGTACTGAATAATAAAAAATTTGTTTCCTTATCTTCTCTTGCATGTTCTTTGCATTTCTTGTGACAGGGGTGTCGGTAGTTCTGCATAGCATTGATCAACCATTTATGGCTGAACTCACAACACTGTCTCATCAACGCTAATGGAGAAATGTTAGACCCATTATTTCTGAGGATAAAACTTCCCAAGTATGCCATTTTTTTTCACAAACATTTTTAAACATTTAACTGAAATCTAATAAAAAATAGTTGTATCTCCCAGTGTGACTTTTTGTTAAGAAGAAGAGAGGAGGTCACATTTTTTATAGTGAGTTTTGACATTTCCTTCTATGTACACCCTGGTGACAGGTAAGAAATACGTAAGAAAGGGCAGAAGAGATAATTGATACCTGATGTGATTTTTAAATTTACTTAAATTTTGAAATTTTCAGGGGAACATGGGCCTTTTTTGAGATAACTAATGGCTTTCTAAACATATGAATAATTTGAGTTTTCAAAATAATAATGTTCATTTGATTGAATTTTAAGGACAAAAAATGCAAGAATTACTTGAAGATGAAACAGTAAACATTAGTGTGCAGAAATGCTATTACGTTCAAGGGGTTCTAATTCTGATACTCATGTTTTTAATGGGAATATTTACTTTTAAAAAAGGATGACAAAGAAGGTATATATTTTTGAAGGATAGGCCTGATGTGAAAATGACTTCTGAGAGACTCCTCCTCAGATTGTGGGAACTGTGTTTGTAGTTTTGTGTGTGTGTGTTTCAGAGGCAGGAAGAAAGGAAAGTGAAAATGATACTGAGATATTGTAGATAAGTGCTTGAAAGGGTGTGTGGGGTTAATTGTCGGGAGCAGTGGAGAAAGAAAAGCTTAAATCTCAGGGACAACACATTTCCATCATTTATTTTCTTCTCAATGACAGATTGGAAGAGCTGCAGCCCCATTTCAAAACATACATGACTTTAGCAGTGCCCTGCATAACCAATACTCTCTCTCCCTGTTGCTTCCTGGGGAAATAAATCATAAGAAGCCACTGAAACCTGTCCCCACACTTGGGGAACATATCACTGCAAAGCACCAACTTTTCCTGCCAATTTTATTTTAAAGCAAGCTAACCGCTCTGCTCAGGGTACCACTTTGCGAAAAACTTATATTGTTGAAGAAAGCATTATAATACAGTAGTAGACAATTTCTATGTGTGAATGGACTGCACTTATTCTTCAGCCTTGCTCAATACTTTAGGTTTGAGCTTTTGTTTTTGGGAATATAACCTTTTCCTGACAAACTGCAGAGATTTGCTGTGAGTTATTATTGCTTGGAACTTCAGAGGAGACTTCTCTGTTTCTCTTTTCCTTTTATTTTAACATTACTTGTAGTCTGAAATACAGTCTTGTTCTTCTTTTTTTTTTTTTTATTTTCAATTCTATCAAACTCATAAACAGTGAGCCAAGTATGAAGTGTCTTAGAACAATAGATATCTCCAATCAATGCAACATTATCAGAAGTTTCTTACCCCGCTCTCCATAAAGCTTAAAGAGAAGCTTCCATGAAGGAATCACAATACTGTAACCTCACATCCTGCCTTACTATGAGCAACTGTCTTCTGTAAAGCAGTATTTACACATTTCGATCTTCAAGGTGTATGATGCCTCCCTCCATTCTAAAGCACATATACAGTGACTGTAATGTATTCAATACAGCTGTGCCACCATTAATTCTCCATCTAAACAGTTATACTACCAGTATTTTCATATGCTCATATTTAGCTATTCAAATTTTCACAGGCTTTTATCTCCTTGGTATCAATTTCATTGAACACGGACCAGCCCCATCTTGGGAAGATTTTAGCTGTGTCCTTAATAGCCAAGAAATCATTTAGCAAAGTAATTGCGCTGAAGTAGATAATTTATAATCCCAAATTCTATCTATAAAACCAAATTATTACCTTGGAGTAAGGAAAGTTAATTCACAGTTATACATTCCATGGCAGGTTACCTCTCTTCCTGTTGGAAGGAACAGAACAAATCACCTCTTTGCTTACTCTTCAGCATATCTGTATGTGCTGGGACCCAATACGTTCTTTGCAATGTTATGGAATGAACCATTTTTGCTACTTGAGGCAACCATAAAATCCAAGATCTGAGACCACTGTTTGTCACTGAATGCCAGTGTGGCACTTAAAACTCTCTATGTAAGCAGGATTTATAGTTTTGTATTACAGCTCTCGGCTTCCAAATCTACCTGGTCTCTCTCTCTCCCGTGCATAATTTCTATTGAATAAACCATGTGGTTTGGGTGCCTGCTGTGGGGGTGGGGTGCCCGAGCAGTACTATTTGCTGTTCATCTTAGGAATTCAGCTGGTACAGATTTCCTAATTAACATGTTCACAAAAGCTGGCTGCAGACATCTTGTTTGAGAATTACAGGAGGCTGGTAGACATTCATGCAAGAGAAAGTAGCTATTAAAAGGAATATTGACTAATACTCATTCATGTTTGGGTGCAGGCAAGTGGATTTCATCGTTAATAAACCTCACTTATTAACAAAAAGGTCATCCCAAAAGAATTTACTATGAAACCACTACCTGAAACTTCTTCTGGATTTGGTTTTCCCTATGTCTTCTTCCCTCAGGACCTACCTGCCCAAACCTCACCACTTTCTTTGTCATGATTTCTCTTTATTTCTCTTATATCTGAGTGGAATAATGAGCTGGTTTTGTTCCTGAGTTAGCAAAAGCATCCTGTTTGCACTTTCCCAGCTGGATCAACACCTGCCAGCAGGGTGAGGAATCTCCAGTAAACACTGCTAAAGGTAAAAAGAAACACGGTTTTGATCGTGATGTTCGAAAAAAGGCATGTCCTTTGATTCAGCGGTAGGCTTCCCATACAGAAAAATTCTCTTTTTGGTCATGTCTGAAAGCCATGGTAATACTCAGATACTAAGATAAGAGGCACTAAAAAGGACAATAAATTATAGAAATATTACTATAGCTATTTTGTGAGTTAGTATGTCATTTATATTCTTGAAGGAGGAATAGCAGACTTCTTTATATCCAGTGACACTTCTGCTCATTAAGTCGGTCTCTCAGACCAGGTTGTAACACCTGAAATAAAGAACGAAGTAAGACAGATGAGGCATTGCAAAACTTAAACACAGAAGTCTGGTAAGTTAAGAATATGTTTGTTTATCTGCTGCGCTGACATACTTACATACACAGTCATACCCGTGTATGCATCAAATGAGCAAAGGGAGAGAACATTATTGTCCATATGATCAGTAAATCTCTTTGGTTCCTAAGCACAGTCTTTGAGGTAATGTTAAAGCAAATATCTGGAGATTTTAACTTCAATGAATGCTGTATTCATCCATATATTTCTCACTTTGGTGGTCACCCTACAATATATACTAGATAGGAGATTAATGGAAGTTGTCATATTGGATGATGAAACTGAGGACATAATATTTGCAAACCAACCGTAAGTGACAGTAGTCCTAAAACAAAGGTGCTTGAGTCAGCCCTGTTTCTCATGTCAGACTGTCTGAAGACTCAGGTGCATTCTACTTTTCTTAAGCTGTTTGTGAGCATAAGCTTAATTTATAAACCAGAAGTGTAAAAGACATAGCCATTTTAAAACAAAATCTGAATACAGTATAAAACCTTTGTATGTGAAAGTAGGGCCTCATAAAGTCAGGTGGGGCTAAAGCACCTAACACTGAATTTGTTTTGGTCCCTTAAACAGGAATAAAGTATCACACTACTTTCCATCTAGTAAACATGTTTGGAAGCCAAAACTTCACGGGTATATTCGTTGGTATGAAGAGGTCAAATAGGAAGAACTGCCACAAAAGAAATGATCCTGACCCAAGGTGAAGTGGAAACCTGTCTGAGATGTGGAAACATTCATCCTGGAGACTGAAAAGTGCAAATATATATGCTTGCTCAATAGAAAGAGTTATTTATGCTATGACTGTGACAGGGAACTTGTAATTAAAAGCCTTCCAAGTCTCTTAAGTCTGTGCTGGATGTCTGACCTCTGCCATTCTTTGATTAACAGAAAGGGCTACTGTTGAAACAGTTGAGAAAGAGCAGTGGAGGAAAGAACAGTTCGACCTTTATCTTTTCTAACCTGTGCAACCTCTGTAACTGCAGGTTACTGCAGGGTCCTGAAGGAGAGGTCCTGGGAGATAGGCAGCACAGGAGTGCTGGGCAAGATTCCTAAATTGTGTAGATGATCAGTGGACTGGTTAAGCCTTAGGAGACAATACTGATACCTGCTGGTCTAAGGTAAACTTCTGTCTGCGTCAAAGAAGTGCTGGTGAAGGGAGGATCTTGATTCAGCTCTCGCTGATGTCTCAAACACCTGAGGTCGGAGTTTGTGGCATCAAAAATCTCAGTACTAAAATGGCACTGTTTTGATGATGTCTACTTTTGGTATGAAGCCTGGGAAATCAAGAGCAAAATTTCTTAGTGCGAGGAACTGTTTAGTCACTTTCTAGGGACTGAAGGTCTGGTGGATAATGCAGTTTGTACAGGATATCCTTGGCAGGATATATTGTGCACTCATTGTGGAATAATACAATTCACCATTTCAGATGGAGACTTTTGGACCATCAGTGGTATCTTGGGGAATTACAGCAAGGAAAACTTCGTTTGCTGGGGCTAATGTAGGCATTGTGACAGAGCCTGCTAGAAGATGGCGTGTGATAATATATGAGCTTTGTCTACCAGCACGTTGAGCAAAAGCCTTGTGATTGTCACTTTGGGAACAAAACTCTTGTGTCTAATACTGCCAAAGAGGGCTACATAACAAGAGGAAATCTCCCAGCCATCACAAGACAGAGAGATGGTGTGGTAGCCTGCTGTACAAAGGACATAGGGATGCTCAGAGCCTGTATACCTGCCTCTGCTGTCTCAAGGAATATTTGGAGACATTCAGTGGAAAATAAATAAAGATCAAACCTCGAATTGGAAGGGTAGGTAGTTATGTGAGCTAAGCAACTCTTGGTTCTAGTCCTTTAGATAATTTCTGAGTAGATAGGGTAATGGACAAGCTGAGTTAGAGAGACAATTACACAACATTGATGAGCCTCAGGCAATAGGACTGGTGCTAAGAATTTGATGAACTCTGTAGAAATTTATTCAGACAATTTCAGATCCATATTGTGGAGCTTAAAAGGATCCTCAGAGAAGATGACAGTGTCATACTGCTGTGGCAAGCTTCTTCAGTCGCCATGGCTGTATGGCTTGGCTCAGATGACTGTATTGACTAACACCCTTTCAAGCCCTGGAACTTTATACCTGTCAGATGCTGATCTCTCCTTAAAATAGACTAGAGCTTTTTAAGTTGTCATTGTCAGAAGAACTCTGTGTTTTTTAGCAGTTCTGGAGATGAGACCACTACTCTCAGCAGGGGTGGGAAGCTGCTCTGCTTGCAGATTGTGGCTCTCAGAAATAGAAGAGAATAAAGACCTCCCAAAACTAATCACAGCACCCAAGCTGATTCTCACCGAAATACAGAAGTTACGTGAGACACTTATGGAAAGGATCAGAAAAAAAAAACCCCAAAATTTTACTGAGGCCTGGGAATGAGTTCTGGTAAAAAGAAAGGAGTGAAATCTGTCAAGGATTTTGCAAATGTCCTCCTTTCAGGAGTTTATTGTTGATATAGTGGAAATACTACTCTGAGACTGAAAAATTTTGAAGATTCAGATGTTTGGAAGATGTTATGAAGTTTGCTTGACCTTATCTTCACGATGGCTTGTGACATTCCTTCTGGAAAAAATCTAGATGAACCAGAGATCTATTTCAATGCAGTGGTTATGAGGAGCTATGCAAGACATATGGCAGGGAGGGGTTGAAGGATTGTGTCAGTCACTAGAGTAGGAATGAAAACAGCCAATGACAAAGCACTGGAAACTATAATTTAAAGATGGATCAGAATATAATATTGGAAGAGTCGAGTGAACTAGAAAAGAAGGGATGAGGTATAATTGTATAAATTGCAAAGTCATGTACTTCAGGACTAGTAACAAGAATCTCTGTTACCAGCTGACAATTCATCATTTTGAAATGACAGAAGAGGAGAATATTTAGCATATATCAGTCGATTACATTGACTTGGCTATGAAAAGTACAAACCTAAACCTCGAATATGTCATGTGGGGTATTTTCAGTAGCAATTGAGAAGTATTAATGCTTCTGTTGAGACTTCATCTGAAAAATAGCATACAGTTTGATTCACTCCTATTCAGCAAAGGTAAACATGGATATTCAGAGGAAAAGAAATGATACTTTTAACAGGAGACCTGTAGTGGTTTAGCCTTACAAAGCAAAGGCTAATGGAGAATAAGTTTGGTTTTTCTTTTAATAAATAAAGTTCAATACAGACTTAAAATCATAATGGGGAAATGTTACTTAAATAAAAAGAGAACAATATATGCACAAGAAGAAGATTGTATAAGATGGTAACAGCCATGAATATATTAAGCTTGAAAAATGAGAATGCAGTTTCTGACAGGAGGAGAAGCAAGTAAAGGAAGAGACTTAGATACTTGTGGCTCCTTAGGACGAAGTTATGTTCCTCATTAAAAACTAGTGTGTGTGTCTCTGTGTGGTGGTGCATTTTCCCGTGAAGAAGATTACATTTCTTGTAAATTAGAAGGGCTATTAAAAAAAAGACAAAGTGAAATTAAAAACACTTTTAGAAGAATGTGTATATTTAATTTGAAAGAATGTCCAAATGATAAGTCATTTTTAAAAAAACTGGTCTGTTTTTCATAACAAATAGTACAAATCTGGAATCAGAGTGCAAAGTTAGTGCTAGATAGGCAGCAACAAACAGGTGTGGAGCTACAAACAATAGCTTTAGAAATCAAAGAATACACCTGAAATATATCACCAGCATTTGAATCTAGTGTGGAAATTTTGAAAATGGTTTACCTATGTGTGGAAATTGAAACTGGCAAAAATACACAGAACAACATAGATAGACATATGCTTCTAGTGTACATTTAAATACTTGTATGTTTCAACACTTATGAAAAACTTTGGGAACAGAATAAAAACTCCATGTATGTATATACCTGCATATTTAAAATTGCTTGACACAGGATTGCTTGACACAGGATACAGTATTTTCTTTCAGCTGTACTACATAAACAAAACAATGAAGAATACTAATAATGTTCCTGTGTAGCATAATCTAGGCATTCCTGCTCTGGCAGGGGGATTGGACTTGATGATCTTTCGAGGTCCCTTCCAATCCCTAACATTCTATGATTCTATGATTCTATGAAATAAACAACAGATATAGTATAAAGTAGATTTTTCTTTTTGGGACCCCCATTTGTACTAGATAATTTGCAATTAATACTTTATGAAAATTGCCTGTTTTGTATGCATGAGCAGACAAAAAGCTTCCTAAGAGCATCATTGTTTCCTTAACGAAAGATACAATGCCAGTGACATTATCAGTATTATACACTTGAACCACAGTTGGTGGAGAGGACATCTTCTATAGTGTGCTGTCATGCATTTAGGACTAAATCTTATTGCAGCAAGTGGATGTTTTGCCACCGAATTCAAAAGGATACAGATTTGGCCCTCATTACTTGCCTCCATTTCTCCATCTAATTAAAGCATTTGAATGCTGACAGGTCAGTGGAATGAATGCCCAATTAATTACTGATTTGTTCATCATAGCCACAGCCCGAATGCTGTGAGTTTATACTGTAGACTCAAAATTATTCCTCCTTGAATTTGAGCTGTGCTCTAAATAATCAGACATTTTTGCATGGCACAAAAGAAAAGCCCAAATACATGAATTTTAAAAAGTATGTTGAATTTGTACATTCAATATGTATCGGGGATATCAGAGGAGCATTTCCTATTGCATATGCCACATATATAGAAGTGTTAACTACAAAGTGCATACTGTACAGGACGTTGACTTTTCTGCCAGTTAAATTAACAAATATGCAAATTATAAAGGATGTCAGAGCACTAAAGAAACATCTGCTAACAAAGTAAAAAGTAATGATAATGATGATAAATAAGGAAAGACAAAAGTAAGTATTGTTTGAGGTGGATTTTCACCCAGATGTGCATTACTATAAAGGAATTATGAAAGAAAGCTACCCTATTAGTTGACAATCTCAAACAGGTTCAGAAAGCAATTTTTCAGTGTTGGAAGTCATTCTTGTGACAATGTGTTTTCTTCATTTCTGTTATTTGGAAGCCCTTTATGAATGCACCCTCTCATCAGGAGAGCAGAGTGCTGGAAGGAAAAATCTATTTTGTGGAAGATTTAAGTGTTTTGAAAAGTTGCTTTTCTCCTTTAGGAACAACTGCCAGAAAACAAACCAATATGGAGATCCTTTGCAAGGCAACTCTTAGCCCAAGGCTGTCATCTTAGAGGTTTCCCTAACAGCATGAAGAGGAAAGCATTTACATCCCTGAAACGATGTATTTAAAGAGCTGCCCTGTATCCCAGACTCTGAGCAGCCAACATCTCCCAGCACATGTCTTGCATGAAGCTGGGCAGATGATCTTGTAGATGAGAGGAAGGACATCAAGGGTTCCCTGGAATCGCTCCAACAACATCCTGTCATTGGATTTCACTGGCTTGAGTGCAATTCAACATATACACTACCCAGGTTAGCAGAAACACCACTTCAGCTGGCATCATGACAGGCACGGCTTATAACCACTTAGGAGTTTTGCTTGAAGATTTCTTTGTATGGTGAATCAATGTCAAGATGCCTTTAGTTATTTATATGTGTAGCAGTTGTGTTATCTTTGTTCCACAAGGTCAAGACATTGAATACAGTGAGCAGTATGTGGGTGAATGCAACACTGACCTTGGTGCTTGTTCTACAGATTGGAAGTCAACAATCACCACTTCGAAGCAGAAATTGTATAAACTCTGTGGATAAATGATTATAGCATTCTAACTTTTTAATTTTAGCATTAACTGTAACTTCAGCATTGTTGGCAAAACATTCTTTGCGTCTTTTTAGTGACTTTCACACACTATAACCATATAACAATCTAACTGCTAACAATGGTGTGTTATGTATGGATATGCATATTACCACCTTCCCATCTCCCCCTCTCATGTTCTTACTTTTCAAGGAAGTATAATTACCATTCAGTGAAACTTTGCTCTGAAATAAAAGCTGTCTAAACATTCTCTTAGGCAGCCTGTGTGGTCAACCCCCGTATGTAGAAACATGGCAACCCTTTGGGTATCATTCAGAATACCTTCCCTGTTCTTTCACTCTTCATAATATCCATCACCTTATGCATGGTCCTTCTAATCAGATTCCCTGTGGTTCTATCATTTACAGTCAGTATGAAGGTAATGCTAGCTCATCTCCAGCAATCCCTGACAATTAAATCTACCAGCTCGTGTGATGAATGACCTCATTTTTCTTCCTTATGTCCAAAGGAAAAATATATATTGCCTGAGATACTGCTTGCAGAAACGGCTTGGAGTAGATTGCAGTCCTCCAAAAGATCTGAGAACAACATTTAATACAGTACGTCTTAAAACAAAATGCAAAATGTTGCCTTATCCATGCTGAAGAGGACAAATGAAATGAGTACATGATGTACAAGGTGAGAAATTTCTTTCAGTCATATTCATTCATTCATTGTGTGTGAAGGCTGTGAGAACTCAACTACTTTATAGTTATGACTAACAGCTGAGTAATAAAAACATCCTGAGCCAGAGTGAGATGTAGGCAGATTGTCCTGTGCTATTCTTGCAGCTTTTAAGGCATGCATGTACACTTTTCCTTTTTTTGCCCGCTATTTCTTAAGCTAAGAAACAAAGCAACACAGGTCAGAGACCTCAATCATTATATAGGTACAGTTTAATTACGCAACTTTGTATAAATCAAGATTCCAGCACTTCCATTGCTCCTAGTTCCCTGGTATTTCTGAAATGGTTCAATGTGGGCAAAACACTAAGAAGAAAAAAGAGTGATTTCCCATGGTCATATGAGTTACCAATAGCTAATATGAGGTTTAGAAATGGTAGAAAACCTTGTTATTGCTTCAGTGTTCCCAAAGTGTCTATGTCCTTTGTGAAATATTTTTCTTTCATGTCCAGATACAAGGAATATGATTTCCTCTGGAGAGTAAACAGAATGCAGGGCAGACCTAAAAAAAAAAATGCAGAATTTGGAGTACTCTCCTTCAGACAAGATCTTTAGCAGCTTCTCTGTTCACAAACACTTCAGGAAGTCTGAATAGTAGTAGATCTGCACATTTCTTACACTTTAGTAAAATAGCAGTTTTAGCTTATGTCGTTCTAAATAAAGACCTTTTTCAACCATGAAAATATGGATTGCATGAGTGACATATACTCACTATCTTTACCCAAAAGTCATAGTGATTGTGGAACATTTAAAGTTTCAGTTAAGTCCACTTATTATCTTCTAAAATAATACTTCCTTCTTGCTCAACTCAACATTACAAGGGCAAGTATTTAAGTACTGTGGAAGAATCTTCCATCAGAACTATGAAAGAAACCTTTCAAAAATAAAGAAAAAATCTCCCGTTTGCCTTATTTTTCAACCAATTTTACAGACAATAAATTCAAAAACTTTGGAAGTGTTTCAGCTACTCTTCCCAAATGTTGAAATACTTATCCAAATTTTTTGGTTTGTTCATGTTACATATGAAGCAGACATATCCTCCATCTCCATTTACAAACTAGGAATCACACACACAGAATCACAGAATATTAGGAGTTGGAAGGGACCTCAGAAGATCATCTAGTCCAGCCCCCCTGTCAGAGCAGGATACCCAAGGGCAGGCCACACAGGAACCCATCCAGGCAGGTTTTGAAAGTCTCCAGAGAAGGAGACTCCACAACCTCCTTGGGAGCCTGTGCCAGTGCTCTGTCACCCTCACTGTGAAAAAGTTTTTCTAATAGTTTTGTGGAACCTTCTATGTTCCAGCTTCCACCCATTGCCCCTTGTCCTGTCATTGGACGTCGCTGAAAAGAGCCTGGCACCGTCCTCCTGACACTCCCCCTTGACATATTTATAAACATTAGTGAGGTCACTCCTCAGCCTCCTCTTCTCCAAGCTAAAGAGAACCAGCTCCTTCAACCTTTCCTCATGAGGGAGATGTTCCACTCCCTTCAGCATCTTTGTGGCTCTGCGCTGGACTCTCTCAAGCAGTTCCCTGTCCTTCTTGAACTGAGGGGCCCAGAACTGGACACAATATTCCAGATGTGGCCTCACCAGGGCAGAGGAGAGGGCGAGGAGGACCTCTCTCGACCTACTAGCTAGTCCATGTTATTTGTTAATACTGTAGCCACTTCTTTATTATACCTGGAGTAGTAGATTGCATCTAAGTACACAGAAATATTGCTATTAGAAAAGTACAGGTTAGGTCACTTAAAAAAAAAATCAGTATTTTTTTATATTCTAGAAACAGCAGTGGTGAAAACATTTTGAGATCTGTAAGGAAAAGGAGTATGGAAAACTTTTTTTGGTAGTTATATAAATTAGTGATACAGTTTCAAGTTAATACTGCATTCAGTGTTGGTAATTCTGGAAAATTAAAAGAGTCAGAATAGTTAGTAAAATGATGTGAAGAAGGATAACACATAGAGTTAATATCTACCTTGTAGAAGAAGGATCATCTAAAAAGTATGCAAAATAAAGGATGGTATACCATGAGTATACCATTGAGTATACCCCAATGGATGGGACAGTAAACTTCTATTTATCCTGTTTGATCATAATACAAAGAAGAAACATGTTGAGCTGAGCAACTAAAAGATGGCAGTACCAGGATATTAAAAAGGTCTCCTTTCCAACACAAGTTACCATTAGTTTGGGAACCCGATTATCACAAGGTATTACTGAAAAGTTCTGAATGGAAGTTCTATGTATTGAAAATGGAGAAAAAGATAATGGAAAAGAACTGGTCTCCTTAAGCATAATATAATCATCTTTTTGGCAAATGGGCCTTAAAAGGAAATACTTTGGGAAGAATTCTCCTGCATTTGCTCTTTGTAGGCAGTATTCCTGCAACTTCTTTACAGCCAGCTACAAAAACCAATATGTGAAAAGAATGTTTTAGGGTTTTTTTTTTTTAATATGATTATTCCTGTAAACTCTTATTTCCTTAGTGTAATGAATCTTTCCAGTGTTGGTGGGTTTTAGTCAAAATCTCACCAAACTGATGCAACAATTGCTCATTAAAATGTGAGAAGGATTGCCTCATCTTTCATAAGATGAGAATGGGAAAAATATACTCTCTTCTTGGAAATAACTGCCATATGATTTATCAGTTTGAAAGCAATAGAATAAAACTGGAACTAGAAGGAAACTGGTCAATTTCATTAACTTGTACCTGCTTCAAAATAGCACTTGATTCAGCACTATATCCTTCAAACAAGAGTTTCCTGAAGATCACATCACTCCCCTCAAAAAAAGGCTGTTGATTGTGTCTATGCGAAATTGACTCCGGCAGGAGTCCGTGTTTGGTTTGAGTGCGCATTCTTGTAAGGTAGTAAAAATTTACAGGTATCGGATAAGTAGTGGAGGACAGAGAGAAATTAAGATTTCTATTCAATATAGACTTAGCAGACTTATTTCTTGAGTGTGACATTTTCTATTGGGGTTGTAATTACAAATGTAAATTAATTTCTACATACTTAGAAGTACATACGCTTAACTGTTCACATCTTCTATATGTACCTATACAGAACGAGCTCACAGGACAGTGGAAGTTGTGGAAGGTAGTCCGACTCGCCTGAAGTGTATATGCTAAAATGTAGAAAGGATCGAAGATGCCGTGTTCTTCCTCACAAACTGGACAGTACTTGCAGAAATTATTTACTCTTGCTTTTGTCCTGTTGTTATTACTCTGATAACCAGTGATTTCTCTTTCATACTCATGGAAATCATGGAAAAGTTTTTCCCATTTCACAGGATGATAGGATCAAAATAATTGAAGTTGGAAGGGAGGTCTCTTGTTCAACCTCCTGCTGCTCAAAGCAGGGTCAGTAGTGAGACCAGACCAAGTTGCACAACTGACCTTTAAAATCTCCAAGGATGGAGACTGTACAGCCTCTTTGGGTAACCTGCTCCACTTTCTGAATGTCTACATGGAGAAAAAAGTTTCTCCTTGTACCCAGCCTGAACCTCTCTTTTAGCTTGTGCCTTCTGTCTCTTGTCCGGGAAGGTTGTTGTGAGGTCTCCTGAGGCCATCCCATCTTCTGGCTGGACAAACCCAGCTCCTTCACTCTTTCCTTATTTGACAGTTCTCCAGTCACCAAATTTACTCCATCTTGTTGATGTCTTTCCTGTACAGGCAGGTGGGGGTCAAAACTGAAGGCAGTATTCTGGATGTTGTCTAGCAAGTGCTGTGTTGAGGGGGTGATAATTTCCCTCAATCTACTGGTTACACTCCTGTTCATACAGCCTATTGTGTTTTGGGCCGTTTTCACTGCCAGGACACATTGCAGTCTCGCGTGCAGCTCACTGCTCACCAAGACCTGCAAGGATTGTGATGACTGATAGTTGAACTTGGAGTAGGTTGTCTTCAAAAGCCTGTCAGCTTTCCAGAGATTCTTCACCCTCCAGAGGTGCCTCCCATGTAATCCCACCCACTAACTCCCTCAATGAGATGCATTCTCCTTTTCTGAAGTCGGGGGTCTATAATCTGCTACTCTCCTTCCTTGCTTACCTTAGGATATTGGGCTCCACAATTTCATAGTATTACAGTCAAGGCTGCTGTTGCTTTTCATGTCTTCAGAAATTCTTCCTTAGCTGTAACAAGCAGATACAGCTGGGATTTAAAGATCCAATCATGACCTGTGCCTGGGACTAATACTTGTGACATTATATTTTACAATCTCATATGCATACCAATAAACCACTATTCCCAAAATTCCCAAGACAGGTCCAGACTTCTCACTAGGAGAAGAGTAGGAGCTAGAATGAAAGTACCCTAATGTTAATATAACTGTAAGTTCACACTCCCTTTCATTTCTGCATTGTATTAAAAATACACAGAAAAATGGCAAAAAAAACATTAAATGGAGATTTACTTCATTCTTAAGATCATTTTGATTGCCATAAATGCCTTTTTTTTTTTTTCTTGTTTCATGTACAGACTTAGGAAGAAAGTCTAGGAAAGCTTAGGAAAACTTTTGCATCCTGACATTCTAGTTGAAGTTCGTGTAAATCAGTATTATTTTGTGACCCTTTTTTTTTTTTTTCTGACTAATTTCCTCACTTCTCAGCAGGTGAAACCTACTGCCAGTTAGAGACTTACAGTGTTCAGCATCCATTCTGATGCAAACTGAAAAAGGCAAGTCTCTTGCTGGCTGGGGACAATGAAGTCATTAATCAAAATCACTCTCCATCTCCACTGATGATGGGGAAAAAAAAAGAGTCTGTCTACTATCAGGGTGCAAAACTAAACTAGAATCATCGGGCTATGGCTTTAGAAAAGGAGGTAATATGGGAACAAGTTCTAGGGAAAATGACAGGAGGGGAAGCACATCTCCAAACCTCAGATTCCTGGGGCTGACCTTTGGGTTTCATGGTAATTTAAAGTAGCTTCAAGGCTACCTTCAGGTATTGCTGATTCTTAAGAGCCACAAGTCCTTCTAATGATGGTAGGCAATACCTGGGGCACAGAAACTTGCAGTAAGTTCCTCTCCAGTAGTCATATCATCCAAACATCTTTGAAGTGGAACTTAAAGTGAGGGAAAGGGAAAAAGCCATTACTACAGGATTTCTGTACGTCAGAGAAATCCTCAAAGAGATGCCTAAGCTGACTTTAAGGCTGCTTTGTGCCGCTACTATTGCACAGAACAGGATGAATTCCCTCATGGATCTGTCTTATAAATATTCTGAGGAGATAATCTTGAATTCTTTAAAATGTTTTAATGCAGAAATATCCTGAAAGGCATGTAAAATTCTACACCCATGTTATTGGTCTAGTCCTATCGTTCTAGGACTGGTCAATGGGATCTTACAGCTGAGTGGAAAATGAGAGTGAGACTGGTAGCTAGTGATCGACAGCCAGTAATAGACTCTCTACAGAATATCCCTATCTCTAGCAGGCATCATCCACATGCAAATAGCATAGAGAAGGAAGTAAACTAATGAAGAGGTTTAGATGCATTACCTCTTCTTCCCCTGCCACCTCTCTGACTTAAACCAATCTCCTTAAAGGCTCTGATGTAAGTCAAGACACTGATTTGTCTAGGTGAGGTTTTTTTGGTCATGTTTTCTATCTGCTGACCAGTTGTAAATGGGAGACCTAGAGTTATACAAAGCTTGTTGGGCAGCCTCATCGACTTTTGCAGAACTTAAGCTTTCTTTGACTAAACAAGCAACAAACAATTCCTTTCTAATCTCCAGAAACCAAGGTCCTTCAAAAAAACTGTGGATTGACAGGCTACTGAGAAGTTATTTCACCACAATATCAGCCCTGAAGTATGATGACAGTTTTAGTGCCAATGTTGTGAATTATATCAGACTAATTCGTTTAACAGGGGCTTGGGTAGCGGGTGAAATCACCAAAATATGTGAAACCTTTCACAGTGGCGTTGGAAGAAGCCCCTATCTATACTTTTTGGCCTGTGTTCTGAATCATGTATAAATGGTTAATTTATAAAGTGATATATGTCTTACCAAACAACAAAATAACATGCTCAGTTTGACAAGGCCAAGGGAAAAAATGACAAATATGTACATGAAACCAGGATTATTCTCCAAAAGGGCAGTAAATTCTCAGTGGATTACTCCATGGCAGAGCTATACAAAACCAAAATCCATCAAATCCAGTCTTGGGGATGACTCCTCAAATGCACTGATCTCACTGAAGCCACTGGGATATGCAAGGGCCCGTCACCTCTTAAGATCTGGCCTTGAATTTCAAATTGAATCTTTCATTTTACTTGCAAGCGCTAATGCCAAAAAACAAGCAAAAAAAATAATGTTTCAGTCCCTCAGGCTTTTCTTAAAGACCTTACCTCAGGCTTGACACTTTTATCCTTGGGATAGGATACTAGGGCCTGTAGGAAAAGTTAAATGCTATCCTAAATACTCAATAAATTTAAAAGGCAAATTATGAACACGATAGTTTAGTTCATTGCTAATGACACCTCAGAAAACAACATGCAGAGAAATCAGTAAGGGGGCTAAATGGTCATGTCTCCTCTATGTCTTTTAGGTCAGAACTTTATGGTTTAAGATCACACCAAAGGATTTAAGTGGCTGAAAATACATGTTGCTTTAAACTGTACTTCTCTTAATCTTTTGACTCATTGATGAGTCAATCTTTGACGTATAGGAACTATGTTGTTCTCATATTTTCACATTGCGTCTCTGCATTTAGTTTCTGATATTTTCATTTCTTCAAATGTACTTTGTTACATATGCAAACTTCTTTAAAAAGATGTAAGAAACTGGTGAGAAATAACACGACAATAGATTTTCTATAACATACAAGTGCTTCCCCAAGTTAATCAGGGTAGTAAAACCAGAGTTCAGCTGTGAAGAGCTGCAGAAGACCCCTACAAGACTGAATGATAACTGCAAATGAATTTCAGAGCAGATGAATTAGAAGTAATGCACTTGGGATTATCCAAACAGAACTTTATACATGCAGAGCCAGGTGCTGAAATGGTTGTTACTACTCAGCAATGAGATCCTGGATTTATAATACTCAAAATGTCAGCTCAGTACTCAGGTGTGATCAGAAAAAGAAACTGAATGTTAGGATCTACAATGAGAGCAATACAGAAACAGTACAGTGAACAAAATTTGGCAACTATCTAATTCTATGGTGTGCTTGCATCTTAAATAGTGTGTGTATTTCTGGTTCCTTCACCTCAACAAAGACATAGCAAAGCTGCAAAAGATTCTGAGGAAGGTGATAAGAATGACCAAAGTTACAGAACAGATTTTATATGAGAAATTATTAATTAGCCTACCATTCTTCATCCTGGAAAGGCATAACTTGTTGGGGGATACTACAGCAGCTAATAAAATAGTGAGTGACAGATGGATGAATGGATGGATGATCCTTCATTGTATTTTCAAGTACAAGACCTAGGAGGCACTAAATAAAATAAGCAAATTGATTCACAATAGTAAAACAAGATGGTTCTTTAGGCTGTATACAGTTAAATTGTGACAGTCCTTGCATTATTCCTGGATTCCAGAGGTTTTGCAGGGGTTTGAAAAGCAACAGGAACATGGATAGAAGATGAATCCATAACAGATTATCAAACAGAATGATCCCATCTCTAAATTACAAACTCGGAGACCGCAAGGGTATTCTCAGGAAATGTCAGTCTATGTGCTGTTCTAATATCCAGCCTTGGCTGCCATGGTCTTTGTGGAGGATAACAAAGGTATTTGGACAGGTGGTTTTTAGCTGCACATGGTAGACATTTACTAACATTTTAAAGGATTAATGCACCATGCAAAGGATAATAGAAATATTATCCTTTGTGTTTTGAACATACTGTGTTTTAAACATCAATTGTCCTAGAACTTTCTAGTCATGCTGCTACTGTTGCTTTGACAGAAAGGTTAAATGACCAATTTAGTCATGCCTTTGCTTCCTTACTAATTTTTGACCCACTAAAAGACTTATCTCTCACTACCTGGTTACCAAGTTTACTTAATACCTTCACATAGAGTGACTTTATCAAAAGCCTTCTGAAAGGTTAAATACATTTAATCCAAAAAATACTCTCTACAAAACATTTCATTAGTTAGTATAAACAATTTCATCTTTTTTTTAGAGAGACAAAACAGTTGTAATTCACTACTTTAATTGGCAAAAACTATTCTAAACAAAGATTAGTATCAGGAGTTTGTCATAATAATGCAAGTTTCGACAAACTTTCTCGCTTCTGAATTTTTCCTCTTCTAAGTTCATCAAGAGCATCCTAGCCATCATTGCTTGCTTCCTCAGACACAAGTAGAACAGCTGTCCCTTGTACCAGCTTGATGAAAGCTGCATGATTACTATGTGCTACACTGTGTGACTTCTGCTCTAAAACTGGGGACAACATCATGTGAAAAGACAACATTCAGTTTCAGAGCTGAGTGTTCACAAATTCACATGACAGTAAATAAGGAACTATAAACTCAACCTTTCTAAGCCAAGGGGCTATAAACTGTTGGAAAAAGACAAAAGGAAGATTTCTCGCAGCTAATTTTAATATCGTAGAGATTATCTTAGTTTCTTATATCTTTTAAATGTAAGAAATACTGAGTTGTTAGCCCATTGAGGGAGATCTGAATGTGACATAAGTCAATTGATTGGTGGTTGTTATAAGAGATGAATAAATGGGAAGAATTAAGGGTCAAGGATAGACAAGTGACATTTTAGTTGTTAATTTCTGTGTCAAATTTTTTTGACCAAAATAGAAAGAGGAAACAATCATATCACTTACTCCCTTTATGACTTTACTTCTGACCTTTTTTTTACACAATTCATATAAAATCATAGCAGTGTAGTTAAAAAATAAGTTTCTCAGCCACAGAAATATTACAAAAAGAAATGAAATTACTCACATCACAACAAATAATCTTCAACACAAACAACAATAAAGGCAACAAAAAGCCAGCCCCCCTCAATGTTTATTAGGAACAGCCTTGTTACGATGCAGGATATTAATTTTGGGATTTAATGGGACAAAAATCAGAGGTCTGCCACTGCTGTTAACCTGCCCCAGCGAGGATTGCCAACACAATTCACAGTGCAAAGGGGACCAGAAGCATCCTGGGATACTCAGAAAGCAATTTTTGAGCTGCAACAAGAAACAGTCTGACACAATCACCACGAAGCAGGAAGGAAACCCAGTCCTTAAAGAACTGTATCACTACTGGACACATGATCCCTCTTGGCCTCCTTGTAGGTTGGGCCCAGGCCAGGGAGGATGACAAGGGGTTTTTGGAACAGGCTGTCTTCACAGTTTTGACTTGCAAGGGGTTGCTGCAGGGTGAGCTGATGTGGCTGTGGCTGGCAGCCGAGCAAGGTGGACACAATCTGCTGGGACACATTTGGACTCTCAACAGTGTTCACACTGCTAAAGTCTCACTTCTGTGACAAATGTAAACTGTGTTCTGCTATTTAAATGTCCCTCATCCACAGGAGAGTGCTGACTGGCACATGACGTTTAGCAGCTCTGCTTTCTGTCTTCCCGGACTCTAAACACCTCTGGGTTTGTCGCTGTGGCCGGTTAGGGAAACAGGCAGCGAGATAGATCTGACCCGATCTCAGGGGGCTGGTCTAATCTCAAGGGGAGTGGCAAGGTATGTGATAACATTCTAGCACCCAATTGCCAAAAGCAAGGTGAAGTATGACAGCAATCCTGCCTACTCCATGAGCCTGTTGGAAGTTTGCAAACCACTGAACTGCTCCGTGGAGCAGATTTTATTAGCCCTGTGTGCTTTTTCACCAGCAGTGAGCAAGGCAGCGCCAGTAGATGAGGAAGCCCAAAGGATGATAACTTTCTTTATACCTCTATGTGGGTGTTTCTCACCCACAGCTGTCCCTGTGCCAGGGAAAACGGGGGGAAATGCATATAGAAACATAGAATCATTTAGGTTGGAAAAGACTTTTAAGATTACTGAGTGCAACCATTAACATAGTAAGGCTACGTCCACCACTACACCATGTCCCTAAGTACCACATCTACACATCTTTTAAAAACCTCCAAGGATGCTGACTCAATCACTTTCCTGGGAAGCCTGTTCTAAGCTTTAACAACCTTTTCAGTGAAGAAGTTTTCCTAATGTCAAATCTAAATCTTTACATGTCCCAAAGCAGAGCAATCTCAAAATATCTCTGCAACCTATAGCACTAAAAAGAGAGGAGTAACTTGCAAAATCTATACTTTATAAACTAACCACCCTCACATGGTCTGTCCTAGGGAAGGGTAGTCTCCAAGTGCATCAACATACAATATTGCCTCACAAGTGACCAAGGAAGGATAAGGTCTTGGAGCCCAGGACAAGCCAGTGGGAAACTGTTTAAATTAGTGTGAATCTTCTGAGTATTTTAAAAACTAAATTTCAACAAACCTGATTTCCACAACCAATTTGGTTTTTCCAATCAGTTCTGATTTTTTATTCCTGTCATTTAAATAATGTGCATTGCTAAGCTTAAATAACTCCAGGGCTTATATTTTTAAAACTAGTATGGTAAAATCTTCCAAAAACCAAAAGCTGATATGATCCAACATAGAGGGAAAAAAAAAAAGAAAAAAAAAAAAAGAATGAGAACTAAAAAGGAGTCTCCTTCTCTGGAGATATTCAAAACCCGTCTGGACGCGTTCCTGTGTGACCTACTGTAGGTGATCCTGCTCTTGCAGGGGGGCTGGACTAGATGATCTTTTGAGGTCCTTTCCAACCCCTGACATTCTGTGATTCTGTGATTATGTGAAAACTGTTAAAATTGTGTCTGACTCATGACCTTGCTCTTTTTCCATCTTACACTTGAACTTTCCAGGTAATACCTATTGTCATGTTGTTTAAACAAATACATGTAAATATAAAATACGTATACATAGGACAAATGACAATTATCAAGACCTAGGAATAGAATCTAATCAATTGACATTTTTCTAGGGTTGGTTGGCAGACTCCTAATGTTAATTCTAAGTGTTGATTTATGATGCTAGAATTTAATCTTATCATAAGATATGTTTGCAGCCACTGGAGATGAAGCAAACTTATTCATTTATTTCACTGTTGGGTAAAGTTCAGCAGCTAAGGATAAAAGAAAATACATACAACAAGTTTTTCAATTTTTCTGTCTTATACTCTCTTTTTTTGCATTGCCTCCTATTGTATTTTCCATTTTTTATCTCGTTCTTTTCTGTCAATATTCTTTCTCAGTTATTTTGGTTACTAAAATGGGCATGAAAGAGAGAGTGAGAAATGGGAGATATTTCAAAACATAATTCTCCTTATACATGCATTACAAAAAATGCCATATAGTCCTTTTTGACAGATGCAATTAAGGATGAAGAGGAAAGCTAACTGCCGTGAGAGAGCAAAAGCATGAGCATGTACTTGAGATACTTCATGCCCTGCTTGAGTATCTCATCAGTAGCATTGACAGGACAGAAAAGCCATCTTCACTGCTTTGTCTTTTGCCCATCTGTAGAATTCCTCGAGAAGCACAGCTACTGGCTACCACTCCCTTAAGAATAGAAATGATCAATGCTTTGTCCTTTAGGGCTTTCTTTCAGAGAGGAAGAACTGACATCACTGACGTTGCTTAAACTATTCCTTCCTGATTTTCAGAGTTTTAACACAAATAATAAATACCTTTTCCTGCCATAAAAAAGCATGTTATTTATTATGCTAAACAGATATTAATTTCAACTTAAACAGAAAGCATGTATTAGTTTATGTAGTTTAATATAATTAATAGAAAATATGATAATGACCGAGAACAAACAAGATTTTAGTCAGTGAACTGAAATGCATGATAATTCTGGAAAAGACAAAGTGTCTAGACTGTGTCTATCAAACCACTGTTAGACCACTAGCTCTGTTCAAATATGCAGAATGCCAGGCTAGCAAGTAATTTATACCAACTATGAGAAACCCACAAAATTTCTGCAAATCAACAATTAAATACTGGCATTTCAGTATGTCCACTTCATGAAATCACGGTTTTAAAAACAATCCTTTTTTAAATGACAAGGAAAAAAATACTGAAATTTTTTTATTTGAAAATTACAAATTATTTCATTTGTAGGAATACAAAAGTAGCAGTATGTAGTTGGATCAAAGCTTCATTTAATCAAGTACAGTTTTTCTAAAAGTGACCTGACATATTACTGCAGAAAAATTGAAGTGTAAAGTTATCCTTTCAAGAGCTGAAGAGTGAGAAGTGTACAGATTCAGCAGTGTCTAAAATGTTATTGGATTTATCATCCATTAATTTCTCTAATATCACTTTAGATATTTTTTTTTTGTTTTGTTTCCCATCATCTGCCAATGAATTCCACTGTTTCATTCATTAAGAAAGAAGAATTAATGCTTTTCTCATCTCTTTTCAGTCTGGCATTCAGCATCTTCAGTGTTGACCACTTGTTCTCAAAAACCCAGTGTTCCTATTCACTTTTCCACATGGACTTGTAGATCGTAGTCATATGCTACTGCTGCTACAGAGTTTCAGGCTATGCAATCCTTCCTTGTACAGATACTACCGCATCCTACTATTCCTTCTTAATTTGCTTTTCCCACTTTTTTTGTGAGTTTCCTATAAGTTCAGGTAGATGTAATATTCAGAATCAGATTTATTTGTCTTTCTAGATACTTCTTATTGAACTAATGTTTGCGGAGACCCATCCTCCATTCCAACATATCTTTCCTGAGAGGCAGTAGTTGTAGTCCATTATTCCATAACATGAGTATACTACTATGTGACGATCTACTGAATTTCAGTTACCACTAACATGTGAAGACCATCTGAAATACTCTATCATTATTATTAGTTTTGAGTGTCTTGAGTTATTCTGTCTTGTGCACTTTGTCACCCAACGACTTGCTCTTTCTTTGAGGTCATTTATTAATACACTAGGCAACACTCATGCCAACAGCCCTGGAGAACTCTGCTATTACTAACTTTCCATTGTGAAAACTGACCATTTATTCCTACTTTTTCCTCTCTTTTAAGCAGTTATTAATCCATGAGAGGGCCTTCCCACTTACCCATGATAGTTTAATTTCTTTAGAGGTCTCTTCTAAGGGACTTTGTGGAATGCTTTTTCAAAATGTAAGTACAGAGTCATTGGGTCACCATTGCCCGTAACCTTTATGACTCCTCAAAGAAATTTCATTGATCTGCAAGAGTGGACTTCCTTTCACAAAAGCCCAGTTGATTCTTTCCTAGAATATATCATATTTGTCTAGATACCTATTAATTCTCTCCTTTGTTATAGTTTCTTTTATTTACCTGATACAGAAGTCAGAGTTGCTGGTCTGTAGCTCCCTGAATCATTTGTAAAGCCTTTTTCAAAGACTGGGGACTCATTAACTGACTTTTACTTCCCTAGCATTGAGACTCGTGCAACAATGTCTCACATACACCTCAGTTATTAGTTCATCGGTTTCATGTCTGTGTTTCTTCAGGACTCATGGGAGAACATTTTCAAAACCTTCAACATTGCTATCAAATTGTAATATGGCAACCCAACCCACTCCCGATATCAAAATGTTTGATAATTTTAAATGATTCAAAATGGAGCAGCCTAGGTACTTTTGATATGCTACATGGTCACCTTGGCAATGTGATATGTGATGGTCTAAAAGCATGTCTCTTGCCAGTAATAGTTCCTGCCTCACAAACAATAATTGTAATTTTTACTTAATCAGTAAGAAACAAGATTTCTTATGATCTGGCTGTGATCCTGTATCATACAAATACACCCACAGGTATTTAGTTAGTATATCTTTCTTTCTTACTGATGATAAGTTAGGAAGAGCATGGTAGAGTATGTATTTTCTTAAGTACCATTTTTGTGCTAGTAAGGTTGTTTTTCAAAAGCATGTCTTTTTCAGCTCTTGCTAAACTCCTGTTTTGTTTATTGGATTTCCCAATTCAAAGACTGCAAGGCTTTATGTCAGAATTTGAGGATACAAGAGATAAATGCTGAACGCATGGAAAAATACGTAGTTTGAGAATTCTGTATCTGCATCAGTAGCCTGTTTCAGAAAAAAATCCCTGATGTTGTTCACTGCAGAAGAAGTGTAGAAGGAAAAGATGATGGCTGAGAAAATTCAGAGGGCAAGAGTGAGAAATGACCATTATCACAGGAAGCAAAAGGATAGATGAAAGATTTTTAAGCTGATGATATCTTTAATGTGTATTTTTTTACTGTTGAAAACCAGCTACATGTATATTTGCAGGGAACAATGCATTACAATATGAAAAATTAATATAAAACTACATTTAAATAACTAATGTGTTGGCACCACAACTGATGTGGACCCAGGAGGAATGTGGTTCCCTTGTTAAAGTAAGTTCATTAGCATAAGAAGCACAAATATGAAGGGCAGGAAGGGAGGAGGGTTCCCATGTTAATAAATATTTACTTCATGAGTCCTGAATGACAGAAATCAACAAAAGCTCGGAAAGAGAAGGTTCCAGCAAACACTCCAATCTTAACTAGGAAATGAAATCAGAAGCTTGAACCCAAAATTTGAGTTCCTCGTTTTTTCTTACATGAGTCACAAAATATAAATTCCCCCTGGTTTTCCCTGTAAAGCCTGATTATGCAAGTAAATAAGAATGACTCCAATCATTTAGTCCTACTAGCTTACATTGAGGTCAAAATTTCTCCTTCTTTCTTCTCTAATTTTTTCCACACAAAAAAAAGGGAAAAAAGTGAAAAATTTGTTTTCAGTAATGCTACTTTATATTTTTATAGTACCTTTTATTCTAAAAGATCCCAGGTGTTTTCTACAAGATGAACCATTTCATCTGCCCCTGACATACAGCTAGCTGTCAAATGCCTAACACTACAGAATTGTCGATAATGCCAAAAAAACGTTTGAAATTAAATTGGTGAAATACAGACAGCAAGGTGGGAGAGTTTGAAAAGAATAAACTTCTTTTTTCTTTAAAAAATATATTTTCAAGTGGCCAAAACCTTCATTTATGGTCCCTGTCATTGGCATGCTGTCGTAAACACTGATTAAGAGGAAATTGAGAGAAATAAGCTCCAGCTGCGAGATAAACCAAAAATACCAGAACTTCTTGGGAGGCATTCTCCATAGAACTATTCCAGCTATCTCCTGATTCACACTCAACATGCTCGAAGGTGGCTGGATCTTAGCTCTATATTGTTTGAGAGATGAGGAAACCACATTAGTTACTTTCCTTAAGAGACCAGTCCTACAAATGAATATGTATTCAAGAGATTTGTTAAACTACAGGTTAAACTATGAAGACGAGAGGGATTGGTTTTGCTGTTTTGTGTGGCCACCATTGCTGGGGAGGCAATTGATATCATGCTTTAGCCCTATGCTGCCTCTCTTGGGTTGAGGGATGAAATCTTTTTCCAACTAAGGACAGATTGTGGCTCAGCCAAAACGGGGGTCCTCCCCACTCCGTTAGAAGGCCCCAGGCCACTTGGTCAAAAATTGCTGTCTTCCCTAGGGCCATAGCTGGTTTGTGCAAGCAGGTTGGAAGGAATGAGCCAAAGCCATGCTTTTTGGACTTCCCAGCATTTGCTCTGTATAAGCTTGTGTAGTGTAAATGAAAGGATGCTTCTGAGCCCTTGAGCTAACTGGTGTGATGGAATTTAATAAAATAACTTTAATGGGAAGTGGTAAAACACATTTTTGAGCAGGAGAGTGGAGAATCAGAAACATGGAAAACCATGCAATCTGATTAGTGGCTCTGTGAGCTTCAGCATGTATGTTCAATAGGGAAATAGAAACTGGGTCTGCTTCTAAAATAAACATAAAGCCCCTTCAAAGTAGAGCTCTAAGATAGATTTTCTCTTTTAATGCCTATTCCTTCATAACTCCACTGAAGCACAGCATCTGCTGTCTGTTTTTGCAGCCTGCACTGATGTAGTAATATCTAAGACCAGTTTTTGCTATCCAAATTTCCCTACCATATGGGAGGCAGTCACCTTTTGAGAGATAGTGCCTGCCTTTTGAAACACTGCCGCTGCTGCTGGGATTCATAACCCCTTTGATGGAGGTGGTCCTTGAGACGTGCTGGCAAAGCTGCCTCATGCCTCTACACACACAGAAATGAAAGTCCAGCTTGGTAGGCTCCTAGGTTTGGTTTTCACTGGAAAAATAAAGCTCAGAATAAACACATGGAGAAATTTTAAATTTCATTACTTGCAGCTGCAGCCAATGTTAAAGCAATTTGAATGAGCATGGGGTCCAACCCACATACATGTTCCCTGAAACAAGAGGCTGCGTTTCCCACCACCATGAGAAATACATGAGGTGGGTACCCAGACACACAGACCTCGCCACAGGCACGCAAATTGTCGAACATGAAAAGCAAAACCAAAGAAGATTCACAGATTAACCCTAATCAAGGAAAAAAGGGTATTATATATACCAAGGGCAAGTCCTCCTCAGGTACATAGCTATACTCCAGAAAAAAAGCCACCGCGTCTTGAAATTACTGTGTGAGGTAGATAAAGAGTTGGAACTGTGCCAAGGCAAAAGTTGTAAAACTGGATTGATTTTTGCTACAGCTTGCGAAAGGCTCCCTAGAGCGAGGATGCAATGTTCAAATATAATAATTGATAGCCTGAAAAAATATTTCTGATAAGTGTGCAACTGTAACACGAAGCCCTGTTTGAGATGAAGCCAGTTTTTCTGTCCCAGCTAACGCAAATACTGGGGTGACCCAGATCTGCTGTTCCCTTCCTTGATTGCAGCCACATCCTTCAGATAGAGAGAAAATGGGCTGAGGTTTTTCACAGGGCATTTTGTTAAATGCAGTCATGGAAAAGTAATTACCCAACAGCCAGACCAGTGCATATGAAGGGGGAGGGCTCTGAAGGAGGAGGGAATTCACATTCATTAATAACACCCCAGCAATCCCAAAGGGCAGAGGAGTTAGTGCTAATCTAACCTCTTTTCAGCCTTCACCTTGGTGCAGTGACCACCTCAAGCTCTGTGTATATGTGTATAAATTGCTTAAGATTCAATTGAACACATTAAGTTTTAAAAAGGATTTAAGTGAAAATTTTCAATAGCTTCTGAAACGGGATAATTTATTAGGTCTGAGTAAATTAAAATCTCAAAGAGGGGTAAAGACTTTAGAGATTACTTTAATACATTTTATATGCTTTCAACAGAAATGTTCCTTTAAATGGTCCAAAAATTAGCTAATTTTGTCCTATTTAGTAAATTACCTCCTAAGGCTGTAATGTTACAGATTACAATTGCTAAAAAAAGTTATGCCTCATCAAAGAGGAATAAACTGCATTTTTATAGGTTTAAATATAGTACTTTTTTGTTTTCATAATTCAGGCTGGTAAAATGCTGTGTCAAAATATGCCAGCAAGGGAGTGTATCTTTTACATTCTTGTTAGGTCAGATGGCAATGTAACAGAATGTCATGGCTACATCTCCCATATACCATACTAGCAATTTAGAGTCTATTTTGTCTTTGAGATCAAACATATGATCAAATTACTCTGGTTAACTGTTACCGTGCAGCAGCTGAGTCTCAATAACTGCCTGTGCAAATGCTCTTAGCCCACGGCACAGCGAGAGTAATTTGGCTTAGGTTAGCCCCTTTTCACTGTGGGCTAACGTATGTCACATTATCTCGTATTTGTAGTGGACAGTTACCAGAGCCTCGCTGATGTGCAGTAACGTGCTGTGCTGAGGCTATTTGATTACATCTGAGCCTTGAATTTGTCTATGAAACCGCTGGTTTCCAGGTTTAAGGTCTCGTTAGGGATGATGGCAGGAAAAGCACTTGGTCTGAACAAAAGTCCTCTACATCCATCCTTTACATGGTCAACAGGCTGCCTTTTGAGTTGTTTCCTTTATGGCAAGAAACCATACTGCCTGCTCAGCAGAGAAGCTGGCTTGGCTTCAGGCAGATTTAAAGCTATCAGCAGCTGGGAAGCCAATGACTACATTTTAAAACCAGAAATCAGTTTACATAGGGAAAAAGTTTGGGTCTGGTTTAGAATTACGGTTCTTTCCAACCACAGGAATCAGCTGTTATGTACATTGCTGCCTTAAAAGCTGTTTCTGCTTCTGGTGAATATGGCTGTGGTAGTAAATTTAACAGTGCCAGAGGTGGTACTGGAACTTGATCATCCATTTAGGAAAGTTCAAGCGGTCTCTGACAAGATTTTGCCCTGAGCCATTTGTTATTCTTTAAACTGTTCCTGGGCAGGGTTTGGGAATTAGCAGAGATTTGGGGGAATTGGATCTGGCCAGCCCATCTCAGAAGGTAAGGGAGTGTGAATGAGTGTTACTCTGCTGGCTTGTCTCAGTGCAGAAAACTACCTCCAAACCATTCATTTTATGAATATTGATGTAGCCTAACTTATAAAAAGGATTCAAAGTGTTAGTTAGGTGATGAGTAGCTCATGAGAAATGAGTAATTTCAAAGACTGGTGAAGGTAACATGGGGAAGTTACTGGTGATGATGGGGTAAGAAAGAGTGCGAAGAGAGGAATAGATAGAAGGGGAGGCTGAATAGATATAGTAAAAGGATACAATCAGGTTGTAAAAATAAGAAGGAGACTGGAACAGAAATAAGGAAAACAAATACTACTGCAGCTGAGACTGAAAGGGAAGATACTAAGACTAGGCTACAAACTTACTAGCTGTTACTGACCAAGAAATGGAAAATAAAATTAGAAAGAAATTTGTAGCCAGGATTTTTTTTCTAATTACAAGGTACCCCATCCTCTTTGGATGGATATTCAGATCCACACACACATATGCATGGACATATATGTGACTGCATGTAAGACTGAGACATCTAAAGCTTGCGAATTTTGGGGCTCACTTTGATTAGGATCTTGAAGAATTGAAAGGAAGTTGAGGCTTTTTTTCATGATGAAATTCAGAGAGGATAGGAACAGAAGTAGCCTGGCAACTCTCTCGCAAACACGTCTTCCCAGAGAGTGTTTTCTGTGAGGTACAACTAGCCGCATCCCTTCCTTTGCTCTGTCTGCTGGGAAAGTCACTCCTCCTGTCATCAGTGTCCTTTGGCTCTAAGTCAGTGAGGAAAGTATTGGTTTTGTTTGACTGCCGACTTCTGAGGCATGACCTGTGCCCTGGCGTGGTTTTGTTGGGGGTAAGGAGGCTGGAAGAGGAACTTCCCCCCAGTTCGAGTCTGTAACAGCAGACTGCTTGATATCAATCCTGAAGCACGTAGGTGATCCTCAGCCTAAACATGGATCTAAAAAGATCCATGTATGAGCAGACCAGATGCATCTTCACTTGTCTGTGAAGACACACCCTTATACCTGATTATTTAGTCCTATAAGACAGGTGAGGTGACTTTTGAAACAAGTCTCTTGAGCCCTGGAACTAATGAAATCTGGTTTCCTGTGAACCTGTTTCCTGACTTGTATTTTGGTTTGTTAAAATTTTGGTTTCTAAGATTTGACAGAAACTTTTTACAGGTTCAGTCACTTATAAAGTCAGTCTCCTCTGCAGGTTTTCCCATCTGAGAAGGTGCAAATCTCCCTCCCACAAAGCAAGCACTTAAGGGATTCCATTGTCTTCAAGAACTGGAGTATCTCTTAGATCTCATGACTCTTGAAGCCAGTGAAGTCAGAGGGTGTACAGGAGATGCAGACAGGGACAGGAATTATTTTGCAGACTGTCGTGGTTTGACCCTGGCTGGAGGCCAGGTGCCCACCAAAGCTGCTCTATTATCCATCTGCTTAGAAAGACAGGAGAGAGGAAATATAGTGAAAGGCTCATGAGTTAAGGACAGGAAGAAATCACTCACCAATTACCATCACAGGCAAAACAGACTTGACTTGGGGAAATGAATTTAAATTATTGACAATCAAATCAGAAAAGAACAATGAGAAAAAGTATCAAATCTCAAAAAAGCACCTTCTCTCCTTTCTTTGGTGGCTTAACTTTATTCTGGATTTCTCGACCTCCTCCTCTCAAGCAGCACAGGGGGACAGGGAATGGAGGTTGAGGTCGATTCATCACATGTCTCTGTCACTCCTTCCTCCTCACTTCTCAGGGGGAGGACTCCTCACTCTTCCACTGCGTCAGTGTGTGATCCCTCCCACAGAGACAGTTCTTCATGAAGTTCTCGAATGTGAGTCTCTCTCATGGGAGAGAGTCCTTCATGAACTGCTCCAGTGTGAGTCCCCTGCAGAGTCACAAGTCCTCCAGTAAACCTGCTTTGGTGTGGTCTCCCCTCTCCATGGGTCCACAGGTTCTGCCGGGAGCCTGATCCAGCACTGGCTTCCCATGGGATCACAGCCCCCTTTGGTCATCCACCTGCTCCAGTGTGAGGTCCTCTATGGGCTACAGATGGACATCTGCTCCACTGTTAACCTCCATAGGAGACAGCCTGCCTCACGATGGTCTTCACTACCATGGGCTGCAGGGGAATCTCTTCTCTGGTGCCTGGAGCACCTCCTCACCCTCCTTCTTCACTGACCTTAGTGCATGCAGAGTTGTTTCTCTCACATACACTCTCTCCTTGCAGCTGAGCAGTAACTTCTTTCCCCTTTCTTAAATATATCATCGCAGAGCATTATCACCATTGTTGATGAGCTCTGCCCTGGCCACCGGAGGGTCTGTCTTTGGAGCTGGCTGGCATTGGCTCCATCAGGCATAGGGGAAACTTTTAGCAGCTTCTTGCAGAAGACATCCCTATAGCTCCCTTGCTACCAAAACCTGGCCATGGAAAACCAATACGCAGCCAAAACAGTAACTTACTAATTGTGATGACAGTTCTTTGGACATAAAAATTCCCATGCTGGGCTAGTCCAGAGCTGAATCTACCCCAGTATCTTATCTCTACTTACCAGTATCTTTTAGTAGTACACCAACACCTCAAAGTGAAGTCTTGTCAATAGGAAATTAATGTGCAAAACTCCTAGTCTTATATCCTTTTCTTGAAAAAAAATCTTTTTTTGTCTCATTGTCTTATATCTCTCATGATTTTCACAAATATTTTTGAATTCTCTCCTTTTTCTTTGGTTATGCCCTTTTTTTTTTTTGAAAGAGAGAATGCCTCTTGAAAAGAAAATGGTTTCCTTGATAATGCTGTGCCACTGTCATATACTAACATTATAATAATTTGCTTATTATTGTTTTCTTTTGCTCTTTGATATCTTCTGGAACTCCAAACCCCTTTCAGCAAATAACTACACCACAGCAGCAATCACCACTTCTCCCTTTCAGAAGGTACTTTTAGTAACTTATTGCCCTTTAAACTCATCACTCTTTAAACTGAGAAATCTCAGTAGTTCAAATAATTCCTTCTTCAACATAATTCAACCTGCCTTCACTGAATTTCACCTGTTAATGTGCTGTCCTTTTACCTCATTTCCTTCAACCTCTCCAGAGCTCTCTGTAAACTTCTTTAGTGTTGATCAACCTTTGTGATATCCCTATGCATGGTCAGCACAGTGTTCACACAGATTTTCATGTCACTAGCTTACAAAACAGTATCAAAGACAACATGCAGCTTTAGAGTATCCCAGTATTAACTACTTCTTCTTTTTTTTTTTTTTTTTACTGTGAGAAAATGGAACAGTTTCTGCTTTGTGATGATCTGTTTTTAATCTAGTGTACTGCTGCACGATGCTACTTTTTTGACAATTTGACAATTTCCTACAAGGAACTTGCAAAAACACTTTCAGTAAATCCAAATACATTAGATCAATCCCATTTTTTTTTTTTTTATCTTGAAATTTGCTGATGCACTCAAGCATCACTTGAAGAGAAGAGTGATAGGTTATCCATTACAAAATCCTGCTGCTTTGTCCCAATAGTATCACAGTTAGCTAAGTGGTTTGCATATTAGCTTTACAGTCAGGGAAGGTCTTTGGCAGATTACTTTGAGATATGACTAACTTTAAACACAGAAGCTGTACCTTTCAAGCCAATGTTCTATTTAGATGGTTTAAGTTTGACATATGCTGAAGACAGGATCACCACACTGCAGTCATTAGGCACTGTGCGTTTTCTTTTTTTTTCTTTTTTCTTTTTTTTTTTTTTTAAGGAGATTTTGAGTCTTTTTGCTAGTAGCTGCCCCCTATCATTCCTCAATCTGGTGGAGATTTAGTAATAACAGATATTTCTGATGACCAGAAACACCAGAGCTATCCAGGGTTGGAACCAGAACAGAATTTTGCCTCACTGAGAGCTGCTGCAGTGAAAGACAGAGAGGGAAAGAGAGAAGCATTTCTTGTAGGATTTCTGCTTCTACCTCTCACAGAAAGGAGCAAGCAGGGAGCTGGTCCTCCTGCAGCAATGGCATAGACTCAGGGGCCAGTGACACTGTGCTGCAACCCTGATAGCCTGCTGATGTGAGGTAGTGCCCACTGTTGCTTGCACCATGAGCCAGCCAGGCTCTCAGTTCTTCAAAAAAAAAAAAAAAAAAAAAAAAAAAATCAGAAGGCTCTCAACATCCCAGGACTTGGCTAAATATCTTTTAAGTCTTGTCTATCACTGTTTTCTCTGTGTCCAACCCTCTCATTTTCTTTCAACATTTTTATTTTGTTAGCTTCAATTCCTGTGACCTGGTGTGTTTTCATCAGTGTAGTTAGTGCTGTATAGCCTCACCAAGCCAGATCCAAGCTCTGCTCATAATGTCTTTCCGAACACCTCAGTCCTTCCTTCCTTCCTTCCTTCCTTCCTTCCTTCCTTCCTTCCTTCCTTCCTTCCTTCCTTCCTTCCTTCCTTCCTTCCTTCCTTCCTTCCTTCCTTCCTTCCTTCCTTCCTTCCTTCCTTCCTTCCTTCCTTCCTTCCTTCCTTCCTTCCTTCCTTCCTTCCTTCCTTCCTTCCTTCCTTCCTTCCTTCCTTCCTTCCTTCCTTCCTTCCTTCCTTCCTTCCTTCCTTCCCTCCCTCCCTCCCTCCTTCCTTCCTTCCTTCCTTCCTTCCCTCCTTCCCTCCTTCCTTCCTTCCCTCCTTCCTTCCCTCCTTCCTTCCTTCCCTCCTTCCCTCCTTCCCTCCTTTCCTTCTCTTAGTCTCTCTGCTCTGCAAGTCTCATTCACCTATATCTTTTGTGGTGATTTTATGTTCTCTGGTAACCTGTCTCTGGCATTTGGAAAAAGGCTTGTTGCTGTCTTCAGGTCTCGAACGTTGTCCTTTCAAGGGTCAGGTGCATCCTGGAAAGTATTGCGGACTTGATGCCATAAAATCAAGAGACTGAAAGAAAGTATTGGCCCCATTAAAATTGCTAGATATAGGCAAATACTATAATAGACTTGAAGATAAGTTATAGAAGGCAAGAACATTTACAGCCCAACACCCCAATACTGGAGACTTAGAGATTGAGTCTGCAGAATGCAGATCAGATCCTTTCACTTATTTTTTGCTAAATTTGTGCTCCATTTTCTTGCTAAGATTTAACTGCAGCAATAGAAATTTAATACTGACCCTTTAAAATTATTCACTGGCCATTTTTCACACTTGTTTTATGAAACAGTCAAAACATTCCTCACTTCTGCTCTTAGGAATTTTTGAATCTGTAAATAGCAACATTTATTTTTATCTTCTATCAACTATTAGAAGCCTTCAAGCTGGGGCACATATTGTACACTGACTAGAACAATGCTGAAGCACAGAAATGCCAAATAAACCTACTGTTTCAAGAGACAGAGACTACCACTTCAAATGTCCTTGTGCAAGAATCTTTCTCATAGTCATGGTCACTAGGAACGTGTCTGAATAGTAAAAGACAAAGGGTGAAATCTCATTAATTTCAGTGAGGTCAGGGTTTCAACCAATTTGCTTCTTCCTGCAAATGTAACCTTGCCAATACATTTAATGTGTGGCTTTAAACACATTCAAAGCTGATGTAACTTGTTCTTCCAGTATTTTTTCTCAGATGTTTGTGTATCTAACAATAACCCTAAAAAGGTGCTATGTTAATAACTCTGATGGTTTTGATTTTTTGAAAGTAGCATCTAATTTTAGAAAACCATTAGATAACTTAAAGATATGCCAAGTAAATGGTACTTTATAAATCTTTCTGTCTAGATGGGTGATTTAAATATAAGTTTCTGACTGTAGTTTTACTTGCGTAAGGGTTGAGACTACCACAAAAACCAAATCGATACTCTAAATAACAATGAAATAAAAAATATCTAATTGTAATATTTTGATTTTTTCGTATAGAAACAAGTAAAACACTGTTTATTTGTGTAGTGCTGCTTACTGAAGGTGCATAGCATGTCAGCAGGTGCTGTAGCTTTTATCTAAATGACCCAATTCTCAAATTCCAAAGAGGACTGGAAAGCAAGGCAAGAGCTAAAGATGAATTTTTAAAAAATTTGCATTTATTTGAGTTATGGATGAATAAAATATAGGGTGCATAAAAGTGACAGTACCTTCTAGGTTAGTAGATTGCACAATCTGGACTTTCACTGCTGCAGTATTTTCTCATGCATGTGTAACACTAAGAATACTAAAAATACCTAGATTTAAAAGGTGGAACTGACAGAGCATCTAAGTAATGATGAAATACTTAGATACACATGAATTATATCTTCCAAAGAAGTCTCCTGAAACTAAGTGTGAAAGCCTTCATTCTCTACTCATATTGTTTTAAATCAGGAAACTTGAGGTAAAACTGTAGCTGTATAGATGCCTACAGTACATTTCAGGAGAGAGGTGTGTCAAGGCTGATTTGACAGAGCCTTTGAACTCCTGGGTGCAGTCACAAAATTTTGTTTAACCACTTTTGTCTTCAAGAAAATGTTAATAATGACAGGAATACCCAGGCTGTAGAGGTATCTTAAATGCTTTCTCTTCTGACATCTTACCTAGTAGGGGCTACAAAGACAAAGACAGAAGCTAAAATCTGGGTTTATTCATTAAAGCAGTCAAAGCCGTGATCAGATAAGGTCCGTTTGAGTATATCTACACTAGTATACTAAGAAAAGACTGAAACCAGTTCAGACATTGGTATCCTGATCCTCCGTTCGGCTGATTTTCTCGTTGTTGTTTTCAGGCGTGTTTACAGCATACACCTTCAGACAAGTCCATCACGCCAAATCCTATGGCGTGCCACGTGTGTGGTCATTTTCATGGTATAACACCCACCAGCCTTGTTGGCTCCAGCACAACCCTCTCTGATGTCAGACTCTTTGAGCTGAAATAAAGAGAAGCTTTAGGGTCATGAAGACATTGTATGGAGCCTAGAGGAGAGCCAGGGTCAAGAGCTATTAATTCAGAGCCCCCCATCTGCTCTAGACAGGATTAGTCTGAAGCAATGTGAAAGCCAGTCATTTGGTGCCACACAGACTACTGCTTGCAGTTTCTAGGGGAAGATGTTTTTTGCCTCTTTTCAGATTCTAAACTAAAATGAAGAATACTCTGATGGGCTGGAAAATTAATGCAAATTATGTGAAAAGAATGTTTTCTGACTCTTTTAGTGTTATTATAATACAGTTCCACTTCCTGTAATATGCAAGTTGACTAACCTGCCATGCTGCTAGGATCTCAACTAGAACAGAGGCAAATGACACTTAGATGGTAAAAAAAAATATGCCCAGGATTGTCATTACTGCAAGACAGTTGCTAAACAGTTAGCACTGGAACAGCAGCATTCAGAAGCTGGGCATGGTCCCAGCTGAGTGTGATGCTCTTTTGGAACCATGTCCCTTACTAAACTTGCCCTTCCTACTTTTTATGAAGTCTCGAACACCATGACGTACCAGAGTAGTTATATATGCAATCGAGTTAATTCATGCTAGCTAATAAGCGCGATGCAATCTGTGCATTTTTAATGCAGAATGCTTCCACTACTAATAACCTCCTCTTCAGCGTGGGAAAGTAAAGCGCTCCTTCTGTATTATTTATGCTTAGAATTAGATTTCATCTCACATAACTTTATCTGTCAAAGTTTAAGCCACTCACCACAGACTCCTTTTGTAGTCAGTGGAGAGAGAGAGGCACCTCCACAGGGCGATTCCTTCCACCTCTCTTCGATACCTGTCTTCAGATGGGATGAATCACCCTCTGGAGGTGCCTATCACTCTTCATTTTCTAGAGATGGAGTCAAGCTGGCTTTAACTTATAGACATCTAACAGAGATTTCTAACTTATAGATACTGGAAGTGGAATGAATCCCACCTTCACCATACTGTACTTTAAGTAGTTCTCTGCTTGGTGTAAAGAGGATTGAAGAAAGATTTCTCTAAGTGCAAGCATGTTGCTGCTGGTAGGAATGCTTTGCTTTCTTCTCTTGCCTCCCTGAGATGCTGACAGCTCTGATGTTAATAATGGAGCACCAGTCGGGCTGCAGCGATTTGCAGAAAAAAGGCAAGTTATGTAATTTTTCGAGGTAATAGCTGCAGTATGGGAAGAATTGGCCTGAAACTGTCTGAAGCTGAGAGAATTTTCCGTGTTAAATAGTTTAATTTCAGGATGATATATCCATGACTTGATTTATTTTTTTTTTAAAATCTAACCTATTTTATTTGCTGTATTAAGTATCTGCATTTGTTCCTAATATTCTTAATTAGGTCAATTTGAATATTCCAGCACATCACTTTCAAGTGTGAATTTAGGGAAAGTTCACATTTCTATTACAAAAAGCACCAGACATATCCTTATATAGTGATAAAATAACATTTCGAAAATCAGGCAAAGAATGTTCGATAAATAAAATGTCTGCATGATCTACCACTTGACACTTTCCCAGCACTTATCCCTGGACTGAGTTCATCCCTGTTTTTCTTCTTACCCTGCACAAGCCTGTGTGTACATTTTAAAAAAAAAAAAGAAAAAAAAAAGCAGTTTCATTTGAGAAATTACTTCAAACAGATATATGAGAACTAGTCTTGAAAGGAGAGAAAGACACTTTATGATGTTGCCAAGACTTGTGATTTAATCACACATTTTGCAACAGTCAGTATCTTTAGTGCCTTAGCTTCAAGAATCCTGTTATTACCTGATAATCACTGTTTTTATTAAGAAAAAAAAAAAAGAAAAAAAAGAAAAAAAAAAAGACATTCCTAATGGTCTGGACTGCAGAGGAAAGTTCAAAATTATGAACTGTAAAATCTCAAATCAAGAAGGTGACAAGTGAAAAGAAGCAATTACTGTAACACTTTATAATTTTTGGAGGCTTGACTCCATTTTTGTCCTCCTCTGAAATACAAATTTCCTGTAGAATTTTCTTTTCAGGATCACAGTTCTTGATGATGTTGAAGTGAGACACAGGACCATGATAGAACTCATGCCTGACCAATGGGTCAAACTAAACACTGTGCATTCCTGTAAGTCCAGCTTTTTCCAAGACAGTGATCTTGCTGGATGGTTAAACCTAAACAGGACTTCATGTAGCTTTATATGGGATTTGTTCTATTTTGGAACAAGGTCTTTGAATCAGAGTTTGCAAAGAGCTGGAAGAGTAATCTGTCCAGGACTGGAGTGCTGCAGAGAAATGGTTTTCTTCCTAAAAGAAGACATCCAAACCAAAATTATCCTAAAAGACAGAAAATGTTAAGATTCTTCACAGTGTCTGAATTTAGACAGTTAAATGAAATTCCCGAGGTAAAGTTTAGTCTCATAAGGCTTCCTGTCTAATTAATGGAAAAGGAAAGACAGTCCTGTAAAGCACCTTAATGAAGTTTCCATTTTGAACTGGCTACTGAGAAAGCCTGCTCTCCTGAAGGCACCTCTCACTATCAGCCAGGTCCTGCTTCCTGGAGCGTAATGCAGACCTGATGTTGAGTCCTGTTCTTTGTTGCATTAATTTTGTAAGGGTCACTGAAGTGGGACTTGATGTGACAAAGGAGCAGGAGAATGAACAATGTCCCAAGACCTGTGTGGATATGGCTATGCTCTGCAATATTACTATTTCATGCTCCAGGAATCACAAGGGATGGGCTTGCTCTAGAAAAGTATGTGGAATTACAGAGTGTTAGGGGACAGTGAAAGTTTGGGAAATGCCCCTCGCGCTCACTTCACAGAATATACTGACTGTTACGTTCATCTAGGGTTTTTGGGTAGCTGATCAAGGTTACACTGACTCTAAGCCATCCAACAGGACTGCAAGTTGGATACCTGGATTGCTCCAGTGAGACAGATGCTCCTCACTTACAGCTAAAAGTAGCTGGATGATCAGGAAGTTCAGGAAGCTCACATTGATTGCGAATTTGAGAATGAACATATATTGTGATAGCCCTCATTCCTGAAAAACTTGACTTTTTTTTTCTTTTTTTTTGATAAAAATATCAAGTTATACTGCACTGCAATGTAAATATATATTCCTTCCGATTGTTCAGCTTGGCACTGTCACTACTGTACAAACTTAGTGAAGTCCTTTCTGTATTAGCTTGCCTTTACTGTACTGAAGACCAGGAGTTGCATTCTGCAAAACATCATTTTGTTTTACCTAACAGATACCAGTTTAGAAACACCAGGGTACCTTTGGTAACTGCTGTTTTTAGATTAAGCAGTCCAAAATCTGTGTTTGATTTGGAAAAGAAAGTTCAGGATTAACATGCTGTTTCTGCAAATCCATAATCAGAGCAGCTTTGTACCAAATAGCAGATTAGGAAGGAAGCCATTGCGTGTGTGGCATGACCCAAAACAGGTGCGCCTGCAAGGTAAAGGACTAGAAGGATTCTGCTTAGTGAAATAGGATCCCATAGTGTGATGTATCTAATTTGCCTGTTTTTAATTCTGCCTAAAATGTGCTTAGACCCTCCTCCCTTCCTACCTCCCCCTCTCTTTTTCTCTTTTTCTTTTTTTCTTTTTCTTTTTCTTTTTCTTTTTCTTTTTCTTTTTCTTTTTCTTTTTCTTTTTCTTTTTCTTTTTCTTTTTCTTTTTCTTTTTCTTTTTCTTTTTCTTTTTCTTTTTCTTTTTCTTTTTCTCTTTCTTTTTCTTTTTCTCTTTCTTTTTCTCTTTCTCTTTTCCTTTTCCTTTTCCTTTTTTGTTTCCCTCCCTCCCTTCCTTCCTCCTCTCCTCTCCTCTCCTCTCCTCTCCTCTCCTCTCCTCTCCTCTCCTCTCCTCTCCTCTCCTCTCCTCTCCTCTCCTCTCCTCTCCTCTCCTCTCCTCTCCTCTCCTCTCCTCTCCTCTCCTCTCCTCTCCTCTCCTCTCCTCTCCTCTCCTCTCCTCTCCTCTCCTCTCCTCTCCTCTCCTCTCCTCTCCTCTCCTCTCCTCTCCTCTCCTCTCCTTTTCTTTTTTTTTGTCTTTCTCTCTCCTCTTCTCTCCCTCTCTCCTAGGATAAAAATATGCCAAATCATTTACTTTGAAAGCAGATTACTTAAAAAATCATTCTTATTTCAGAATAAGAGGAAGAGATTCAGGAGTGTAAACACAGATGTTTTGTGCATATTGAGATGCAGCAGCGTGCCCAAGATATTTGGGCTGGCTGACCCCAAGTCAACAGGGGATCCTTTCCCTCCTGGAGCAGGCAGGGATGCCCTGTTCTGTCACAACTGGCACAAGAACACCCGAATCTCCTTCAGAGTGTCTCTACCTGGAACTGTTCCAGTACAGCTATTCTGCATTAAAATAACCCACAACCCTACACCTTATTCTGGAATAGTTTTCCTGTAAGCTATCATCCTAAATTGCCTGCCACAGACAGCTTGGTTAACAACCTAATCAAGGCTTGCCTCAAGACATTATTTAGAATCATTAACAATAGAAAGGAGAGGCTAATGGGCATCTATGTAGGGCTGTGCATGGAAATGTTGGCAACACTTTTTGGGAACAAAACTTGGGACTGTCTATCTGCAAATTTCATTGGTTTAACTCAGAACAAGAGTTAAAATCAATGTAGTTAGAACGGTGAAATAGGTTGTGTCAGCTCTTTTAAATCAATATAAGCCTGGTGGAGCTTGGTTTAACTTATATTGAGTTAAAAGTAAACCAAAATAAGCTTCTTGCAACCCAACATTAATGTATCTACATGGAGTTTTCACTGAATTAATGAAACTGATTTTAAATCGATTCAAGTCAAAAGAGTGCTAGATCTGCACACAGACAAAAGTTTAATTGGAAAATGATTGATTAGATATGGATAATGCAGCCAGTGGTGGGGCATATGAGAAAGGAAATCAGGATTTGGACATAATGAAAAAACCCCTTGAATGGATAAGTCCAGGCAACGTTGTGCAATATTCAGATACATATATATAGGGGAGAATATTTAGATTGTAGCCACTTCCCTACATAATAAAAGGTCCCCACAACATCAATATGCATTACTAGATACACAGGTAGATGGTGTAAGTGTGGAAAAAGTGTGGAAGCTGAAAGTGGTTGCATGTGGGAATGGTCTAAATGAGAATAAAGAGCTCATGTACTTAATGGCAAAGAAACAAGAAAGTCACCTGGGATATTACTGTAGAATCAGCAAATACAGTAGAACAGATCTTACCACTCCGTATTTTTTTCCTTTTCACTTATCAAAAGTCTTCTCAAGCTAGCATTCTGAAAGGGTAAAAAAAATGGAAAGAGCTCTTTCTGGATTTGTTTGAGACTTTCTTTTTTTTTTTTTTTTTAGAGACAAGAGCTGTTTCAGTATCCAGAGACCTTCAAAAAAAATTGAAGATATTCTCAGCACAATATAAAAATTGGTCATGAAAAATATAAATGCTTTTTCAGCTTGAGAAGGGAACCACTTCATAATTTACACTATCTCTACTTGAGAAGAGAACAACTTCACTACTCATTGGTTTTCCCCTCTTCATTAAGCATTCCTTTTCTATGTTTCTATCTATTTAGTGCATGTTCTACCCACTCCCTTGTCAATGCTCTTAGATACAAGGGATATATTTGAGAGACAGTGCACAAAGAACTTTCATTTTAATACACAGCAAATCAGAGACACTGCACATGCATGTATATGTGGTGTACCAGACTATTAACATCCAATGTGGATTCGTCTTTCTCGGATAATTTTTTGCCAAAATCCCACCACTATTTTTTAATATTTGCACACCAATTAATTTATATCTTGGAGGGAGTGGTTTGCAGAGATTACTGGTGATAATACATGTGCAAGAAGATACATGAAAATGAAATCTGAAGTATTGTCATTGTTGACAGGAAGCTGAGTGATGTGAATTATGTACAGTATATACAGAAATGTGACTGCCCTATAAATTTTTCTGTCTCTAAACAAAGACAGAAATAGGTATAACTAGCCTGATACTGTTTAGTTATGTAACAGATTGAGGGTTTGGGTTTTAGTCACTGAAAATGTGATAAACAACATTGTGCATTAATGCAGAAAACAGATTGAGCTTTTTAATGGTACATCAAATAAGACTTTATTAGCATCTATTAGGTTCAACCCAAAGCCCGGGAAATAGCATTAATGAGCATCATATATCAGTCTGTCTGTTATTAGATAACATTATCCCTTAAAACTAGCAAGTCATATAGTACTTTATACTTTTTACCTTTATCTTTAGAATTAGCTGCTGACATCCTCTCCTGTTACACTGGCCTTACTATTAGTAATAGTGAACCAATTTATAAACCCATTAGTGACACTTTTTCCCGAAGATAAAAACAGTCAAAATTATCTGGCAGCAATTAATCTTAATGGCTGTATGCAGTAAACAGCAATGGGCTAATTCCAGCTCTGTCAGCCCCATCAAACAATCCCACATTAGGCAGCTTTTCACTGATCCATTAAGCATATTCAGAACAACAACAAATTCAATGCTGAAGGCATATGCACTAAACATTACAACAGTGATCTTCTGAAGCCATCATTATCTCTTAAATAGTACTTCCCCCATGTATTATCATTATGCTGTACATTAGAAATACTTTGATTAAACTCCCTTAATTCATAACAGCCAGCTGCAGACCATTTATGCAGTTAATCTCAACACAACAGCTATTGAGGAAATATAACAAATGAAGGCTGTAAACTGGAAGTCATTACTACGAAAGATACTGGTTTCCTAGCCCTCGTAGTGCAAAGTGCATGGCAAGATTGCATTTTTGGATGACAGTAATGCAGACCGAAACCGCTAATGACCTTCCACGTGTCCTGCAACATGTGCAGCACGAGTTGCAGCTGTAAAGGTGTGTAGAGGACCAATCTAACAAACTATCAGAAGGAGTGGCAAAAACCTCCAGGACCCATAGGATCAAAATGTCAGGTGAGACCTGCCTTGCAAATCACAGCCTCTCCATGACTTTGCTGTCTTCATCTGGAGCTCACAGCAATTTGTCTCTATGAAGGAACAGTTCTGATTTCTACCTCTCCAAAGCCTCAGTTTGTAGCAATGACACTTTGAAAGACTGAACATCTTTGAGTTTCCTTTGCTACACGTATATCTGGTTAGAGAATTTTTATTAGACTGTTTTCTCTTTAAGGTATAATGGATATGGTGTAGTGAGAAAATTTGCATAAAGCTTTCCATGGTGACATAAACAAAACAATATTATCAGGACAGGAAGGAAAACAGTAGCTAATTTATATTTCCACCCTGACCTGAAATTCACATGAGGTATCCTCTTTTAATAACATGAAAATGTTAAATAGATAAAAATTGATAGTATTTTCTTAAGTTTTCAACAAATGTATTCCATTAAAATTGTGTATTAAAAATTCACTCAGAAAGGTTCATGCTGCATGTTAGGGTAAAATGGGACCTAAGTTTGTGTTACTAATGTAGATCATACCTTTTCTTAATTTAAAAAATACCCCAAGAAATCTGTGGGATTTAGGTACAAAAACCACTTTCACAAATTCTTTGCTTGTCAAGTGTAAAGAAACCATAAAAATATTAGTGAATAAGGTCTGTGTGCTTTACAGTTCTTCAACATATATAAATAGTTTATTTGATTTTAAAGATATAAACCACAGACTCAGTGTCTACCTTGCAATGAAATGATCAAATAAATAAAACTTCAATTTGGCATGAGCCTAGCTGCCAGTTCTGATCTTAGTTCCAGTTCATAAGTCCAGCTCACTCGAAGGTGGAATGTAAAACCTCTGCAGCACCTTCAGGACTCACACTGAGGAGCAGGCAACGGCATGCAACAGGCAACAACAATCTTTCAGAGGACCAGAAGAATCAACTTCCTGGAACCTTGGTTAAAACCAAGTGAAAAGTCTGGTTACAAGTCCACTTTCGTACTTCTATCACTTTCTAAAGCCCATGCACTTCTGGAACACATGAGGCTGGAGCTCTGCACCGTTTCCCCTGTGAGCAACTTACACGATCTGATGCTGTGCACACCTAGGCACAGCCACACAAAATACATGGGTTTGTTTGTAAGCAGAGGGATTCAACACGGCCACTTCTCACACGGGTGCTCATGTGTAGTCTTCTCTCTGTGTGGGGAGGCAGACCTGCATATCCCATTATACGTTGGGCACCACCTAAGCAGCAAATGTACATAGAGAGTGAATTTTGCAAAGATACATTCCATCCTAACAACAAAGCTTTTATAGACTGTTGTAGTATTCTCCCTTTCAGAGGAAGAAGAATGGACTTATGTTTCAGACACAGGCTTCAGACCCAGACACTATTTCTACCTCCACAGTGCCTTGCCATACAATCTCAGGTAAGTTGTTTTATATCCCTGTGCCTTGGTTTCTCTTCCGTATACTATTGATAAGGTGACTTTTTCATGTGGCAAGAGCTACTGCCAAGACTAACTGGCAATGGGCATGGTGCTTCCAAGGCCTTTGTTTAGAAAGCAGAATGGGAAAAAAAATAAATTGCTATATCACACTAGGATATTCAGCTTCTTGTCTACCAAGGCTGGCTGCCATGATCGCAGTTATGTAGAACTCTTAGGCATCAAGTAGTCCGCCTACACCACAGAGCTATCCTGGATCATTACAAAACCAACACTGCCTCCCAGCAAGTCTCACCAACTTCTGAGATGGTGGGAATGAGCAGAAGTCTCTGTGGCCCTCAAGAACGCAGATGCTGTGCATGAAGGAACCTAGATCTCTACCTCCAGGATTCACTGCCACCGCAGTAAGCAGTCGGCTCTTTAATAAATAACAGTAAGGAAATTATTTCTCAATGTCAATCTCATTCATGCTTTTCTAGAGCAAATTAGATGCCAGTCTCTGGAAGTATATGAGGTGAACTTTAACCCATTTGGGGTGATTCGGAGATAACCTATGGCAAGAAAAGCACCTGGAAACTAAAGCTGGTTCCCTAACCCAGTAGAAAGAGAAAGTGGAGTAGTGAATTTTTGTCTTAGGTAGAAGCATTTATAGGTACAAGAGCTTCAGGCAACAAAGTATATTAGATATCCTGTTGAAAATCAAGACCTCAGCAGAGTCTGGCCACTCAAGAGAAAAGCATCCTCTGACCAAGGATTTCTAAGACTAAAAATTTTCACTTAGGTGCTTAAACACAGTTGAAATTTCCTGCTGAACAAAATTTTCAATGTCCCAGATGTAACTTACATGTTTCACATATATAAGCTATTAATTTGGGAAGAAGTATTTTTTCCCAAACTTAGAGAGGCTGACTCACCATCCTCTCCAGCAGGCAGAAAGATCTGTGATATGATGTGACAATTATACATTGTTACAAAGTGTGCCTGCATCGTTATATGTAACCATCGTTGTCCAGCTTCACATTTTTCTTCCTTTCCCAGTAGTATTTGTTTCCTTGAAAACAGTGAAAAACGCCATAAGCAATACATTTTCAAAAATTTCTTTCAGTTTTCAAGATGTGATTTGCTTGGATTTAAATAAAATCAAGCATGCAAGTGCTAACCTTGAGAACAAAGCAGAATGTCTGTACATCTTTTTCTCCCAGAAAATGGAGCAAGAGAATCTGAATTTGTCACCTCACAGTGGGCCTGATTTTCGGGAGTACTGAGTAATGGATACTCTGCTGATGACAAGGAATACAGGTAAGAATGACAAATTATTCTCACTTGCAACTTGCTCACTCCTGTGCAAAAATTTTCCTTAGTTGCAGTTTTACCAGGCAATGTTTTTTTTTATTATTTTTTTTTTGGATCAGGCTTCTTATGACTGACTGCAGAAGAATATATGGCTATGTATATAGCCTTCAAATGCAGTAACAGGGGGCCTACTCTGCTTACTTTCCAAGCACCATTTACTAATCTTGAATTTAGCTAACCAAGCAGTGTAGAAGGGAGTGTATAAAGATTCCCATAATTCTGCCTAGCATGCAATCCAGGCACAGAGCTTTTACTGTATCAGTTAGAATTCAGGACTAAAGAGAAAATATATACCTACTGAGCCGCTTGTAGGAAATTGGTTACATTAATTACAGATGAATTTTATAGATGGATTTTATTTTAAATTATGGACATTGTTGCTTCTTAGTTTGACAGTGTGTGAACAGGCAGATGTGAAACTAGCTGTATGATGTGTCCTAGTTTTTCACAATGGGATTATAATATTGATGAGGACCACAAAATAGTTTGGTCATACTATGATGTATTTTTCCTATTATTGCCATATTTCAACAGGGTCAAACCCAATTTTCAAAACAAGAATATTATTCTCTTTGGTATAACTTAATTTCAGTGGTAAGGAACTTTGACAATATTCTATCAATTTTACTGATAAAATTCCCAAGGTGTGATTTAGACTACTCCATTTGGGATTGCAGTGTAATGTACATAAAAGTGGAGGGTACTCTTCATGAATTATTGCTATTAATGACATTAACAGGTAGCAGAAGAACTTCAGTTATGAATTAAAGGGGTGCATCTCTACTGAGAAACAGAGAAGAACACTTCACAAGTTATATTTATTCAATTTTTTCTTGTGTGTGTGGAAATTTCTATTGTAGAAGTTAAGTGAAACTCTGACAGAAAATCCAGAATCCAGTTTTATGATTTTTTTTTTTCAGTTCTTCAGTTCCTTTCTTCATTTGGAAGAATTTCCTCATAAAAGAAGTTTCCTTTTTCACTTAGACTACTAATGTGTGCAAGCTTTAACTGGATCGAAGCATAAACTCTGTCTGCTGACATAATATTAGGAAATCAAGTCCAATGAGTGGTCAGACAGTGCACAGGAGTAACTCTAGAAGTCATAGACAGCATTACAGAAAACAGTGCTAAGGAGTGTAGAACTTCCATCTCTAAGGGACAGAATAAAAGCAATGAAATGGAGAAGTGGTTTTCAACCTTTCTGAATTTGCAGACAATCTAAAAATATTTTCAGTGGAGAGGAATAGTCATGTAATACATTTAAGCTCGCAGATAATAAAACAGTTTTTTCAGGGACCACTGACAGGAAATCCAAGGATCCCCAAGGGTTCACAGGCTATAAGCAAGAAAACATTGAAATGAATAATAGATTTGTTTCTGAAGTTTGTCATGTTGTCCTGAATCTGCCTTATTAAATATCTGGATTTTTGTTACTATGCTATTTACATATCTAGATATAACAAAAAGACTTGAAGAAGTAATTTTACTGAATTTCATTTTATCTCTTACAAGAAAAATTGTGTTTCATCAAAGAAAGAAAAGGAATAAAACAATTATTCCATTCATACATAAAGTGTCAATAATTTATAACTAATTTATCAATGACCATACAACTGCATTCACTGTAGTTTAAAAAAACAACACAACCACCAACCTCGTATAATGCTTATATAGTCTCCAACAGCATAACATCTTAATAAAGGAAGAGGAAGCCACCGGAGTAATTAGAAAGGTATATTGTAGTGCATATAATGGCAGAAGGATGTTTGTATTATAGTCCAACACATCATTAAGGATACAATTGTTATTTAATGTGGCACAATCATCTTTCTACTCTTCATGAAATCCACTTAAGTAATTACTTTTCTTAGCTCATTGGCTCTACGAACTGACAGTTTAGCAAAGTGCTATGTCTAAAGAAATACTGAATCTCCATTTTTATAATACCCTAGCTCTTTTTAAGCTTGACTGTTAGTGCTTACCTGGAATGGTTATTTTCTCGTTTGAAAAACTGATGAAGAGAGTGGGGATGAGAGGGCAAAACTGGATGGGGGGGGGGCGGGAGGGAGGGAAGAAATACTAAAACCTTACAGAACTGTCTTAAAAATTGAAAACATTACATGAAAATCCCTGTTCCCTTTTTTTTTCTACAGTGTATCCCTTTTCCCCAGTCTTGTTTTTGGAACATATATATATAAACATAAGGCCAATTAACCGATCTGTTTGTACGATGCTTAGTAATTTTTGTATCTGTTAGCAGCAGAACACTAGCTCAGTAGTGCAGCGCCCTGAGTTGCTTCTAATGTGTTTCTAGGAGGAACAGTTTTACAAAGCACAGTTTTCAAGATTTGGGAGAGTATCTTCTTATGAAAGTTAGCGGGGAACACTAAATAACTTATTATTTTATTTTCTAATCTTTTTGCACTTATGATCACAATAATATACGGGAGCAAACAAACAACGCCTATATCCTCCAAGCTCATTCGCGTTTTTTTTTTTCCTGTCATGCATATTTTAATATAAAGTTCAAGACCCTTCTGCAAAGCAAGCCCAGAATTCAACAGACATAGCACTGAAGTGCAATGTTTAAATTGCCCAACAGCATGGTTTTTTTTTCTTTTTAAACTTTAAGCTCTCTTTCAAAAGATGTTGTAGACTTCATGTTTACTAGCATTATGACAGGTAAGTCTGAAATACCTTTATCTTATTTGGTAGATCTATGTTTGATGCTCTTTGTTTGAATAGAAGTGTCAGCTGTATTTTACTTTATTATATAAAAAAGTTTCAGAATTTAATTAAGGGTCAAGTATTCGCAGCAGATAAATGCAACAGCTAAAGCATATTTCTGATCTCTCTGAAGACTGCAATCATGAAAATTATTATCATTGAGCAAAACTGGTCTCAATGATGGTGACTGGGAGATGGAATCTGTGTTAGTCAGCCATAATTTACATAATAATGGGTTCCGAGTTTTCATCAGCACCTTTTGTTTGTACAGTGCTTACTGCTACAGTAAATTGTCAAAATGTCATTCCTATCCAATCAGCCAGAAAATATCAACAGTAAACAAGGCACAAGAAGAAATTCTCTGATTAAAAGTATGGTGGAGGAAACAGTAAAATGGGACATTCTAATAGTCGTAGCAGCCTTATTCTGATATTTTCAACGACACTGCTGAACAACTTAGGAAACATTATTATTTTTTAATGAAGCAATGCCACAGAGGGGGTGATGTCATTAAAAGAATCTCGGCAAACAGTTAGATAACTGGTTTGTTTACACTTGTGTTTGTCATTACCTGTTTGTTTCCTCTTCCATGTGGCAATCTACGTTGCTTCTTCAGGCAAAAGAGACTCAACTAAAAAGTTATTTTCACTACAGGCTGGCTAGCTGCAGACCTACAAGAAGAGTGCCTGAAAGTAACTTATTGAAGGAAAACACTGAGTCCTAAACAAAAATGCGGGCCCAAATAAATCTCTCTTCTCTCTCTAACAAACACACAAAGCCTGATAGTATTTAAATTAAAATGAATTCAGTGTAACTTTCTATCACCCTCTAAAATTCACAGAAGTGCAATGAGAAGAGGAGCATGAATTAGTCACAGTGTAGGCTTTATAGCCATCATACTTATATTAAAATTAAAAGATTCACATTGTGTTTGAAATAAAAATGAATAAAGTGGCATCCTGCCAAAGAGAACCAGAAGCCACCCTTGTGTGGAACTGAAACATTTGGCTCATATAGTACTTAATTTATTTTTGTGAAATGACAAGTTATATAAATGTATCTTTAAAACAGAGAGGCAAATACTTAAAAAAAAAAGTTTCTTTGTGTTGCAGTTCATAAAGGTTGACACAGTCATACCCTGTATATAAACAGAACAATAAACAAAGGAGGGCTTCCAGCACTGTGCTCTTAAAAATCTTCAAAAAGGACGTGATCACGTAGTTGAGCCACCACAGAAAAGACTCACAGTACCTTCTTTTGGAAATGAATAGGAGTTTTAAAATCTATTGAAATGAAGTGTTGACATAAGGAAATATTTTGTAGAGCTTTCAGGTTTCTTTACCATTCACTTTATTTTACTTGGCTACTTTTAATTTTTTTCCACTTCTTCTCTTTGAAAATCCTGCATTGTCCAAGCCCTTTCGATTAAGCAGCTTGCCTGAATGAAAGCACTGTGATGATGTGGCGGTGCATCAATAAACAGAGTGCCTCTCAAAGCAGGACAGAATGCTGAGAAATAGGGCTGATCAGCAGTAATTACTCTGACACTTCATGCAGTACAGGGAATTAACTCCTAGGACTTCGGGCCGAATGGGGAAGTAGTGGTTGATGTTCCACATTGTGAATGCCTCAGTGTCTGAACCCATTTCAACGGAGATGGGAATTCACTATATATACAGGACTCCTTTTTTCCTTTTTTTTCTTTTTCTTTTTTTTTTTTTTTTTCAGCCCAGTTAGGAATGTGAAGCAGAGTGCAGAAAATAGAAATAATTTGTGATGCTGAGCAGGCTGCATTTCTATTTTTTACTAAGGTCTTTACATTCATTTTCCATTAAAACACAAATAATTGAATAAAGGGATGTCCACAGCAACCATATTTATAGGAATGCACCCATCATGTTGAGGAAGACACCTATATGCCGAGTTAAGGAAGTGGAATTGCTCTGAGGCAGACCTGCAGAAACTAAGGTACACAAAACCACATAGCAGGAGGGGAAATACAGCTAAAAAGGCAACTAGTTAGCAGCTGCCACTATGACCTTTAACTGCATCCATGGTAACTGGGCTAAAGATGGAGTTCCATTTTATTATTCTCACACCCACAATGTTAAGCCTATGAATCCCATTGCAATTTAATGGCTGAAATCAGAAGGCAGATCTGTGTTCATTGGACCAGTGCCGACATCCTCTTAGCTAATGAGTGCAATAAACATTTTCATGCCAGGAAACCAATGCAAGTGGAAATATTATGCCATGCAGAAATCTATCCCCCAAACACAAAGAAATGGTCAGTAAAGTCAGTCCTTTATGATCATTTGCATAAATTGCAATTTTTCAGGTTTTAGGCCGCGCATCTTTGAAACAGGAAGATATTTAACTCATATCTTCTTTAATACCGTGGAATGCAACCACGTTCATTTTATATTAAGAATCATGGGAAGAATTACGTATTCCAGAGTTAATGATGATTACTGCCTCTAATTATTTTCTTAAAGGAATCTTCTGTTTTTAAATAGTGTTTTTTTCTTTCACGCACCTAAAATATATTTCATCCATTTGCAGGCTATGTACAGTATCACCAGCTGAGCAAAAGACAGTAAACCAGAAAACTGTTTCAACAAGAAAGATGGCTTTGTTCTAACTTCCGTTGCTATTGTAATTTGACTCACACAGCTTTTCTTAAGAATCAGTGACAACAATGTCATATCTTTGTCATGTGAGCTGAAAGCAAGACATATATCATCCTTACTTGGGCTGAAGAACCACAGCAATGACAACAGCGGTTAAAAGGATCTGTGCTGGATGTGTCTTTGAATTCTCAAGCACTTCCACCTCTAAAGTTCTGTGGCAACCTGTAAAATCAACAATGAGAGTCATGGAGCAGAGCTAACAATTGACTCGTAAGCCTTTCCCTGGAAGAAACAGGACGGCTGAGGAGTAGCAGTAATTATTTTAAAAATTTTAAGTATAACAATTTAGCCACATTGAACCGTTCGGTCATTTATCTCTTGCCCCTCAGTCCCCTCTAAAGAAGGAGCATTGTTCTAATAAAACAGCAAACTGGGGTGAAAAAGAAAACTCTGAATGCATAAATGTGTAGCTGGGAAATGAAGGTCATCAAAATCTCCTTGAACTCTTGGGTAAATCCACTGCCTTTGCTTCAATGTGGTGCAACCAAAGACATAAAACCACGGTAGTACTTTCCTAAAGAGCATTATGTGAAATATCCCTGCTTCTCACAGTCAACTTCCTCCTCCATCTTAAAATATCCAGAATTTTATTTTTGTTAAAATGTTAGCCTGGCATCAGGAGAGAGGGCTTAATGACTTCCTCTGACAAGAACTACATGTATTTTTTTTCTTATGGAATACTGCCAACTATCCTTTGTAATAAAAGGCTTGAACTCTTTTGCTAACAGAAGCCGCTTGTTCTGGTAACTGTAAAGGTCAGACAGAAAATAATTTTGGTGTTTCTTATCTTTTAAAATAATGTCACTTTTTATCATTACAGTAACATTTTTGGACAACAAAGAAAAGAGAAAACAGAAGATGTGATACTCCAGACCACCAGGTACACTATTTCTTAAAAGACATTAGGTTAAAAAATCTGTTAGCCAATTATACCAAAGACTGGAAATGTCACAAAAGCCAATGAAATCTCCCTGGTAACATTCAGAAATAATATGCTTTGGATCATGCTGTATATTAAATGACAACTGTCAATTTAAAAAAGAAGTCCTCCAAAATCTTTGATGTATGACAATTTAGAAGTTGAAACACACTGTTCTTACCATTTATTATCTTTGAGATAAAAAGCTTTTGACATGTTAACTAATGTGAAGGAATAAGTGCTCCTCTCATTTCCCTAACACAGTACTGGACTACACTGAGTAGTTTTTTTTGTGATAAATGTCATAAGAATCAAGGTGGTTTATTTAGCAAAGTGGTTTTATTCAGCTAAGAAGTATGTGCATTTATGGATATTACATTATGTAACAATAAAGAAAGGTGAGATTTTGTATCCTAAATATTGTTCTTCAATATGTGCAGTATTTCTTTAGGTTAAAATGGGAATTTAAATAGGCACTGACTGTCAGTATTATCTAATTCACTTTTCTGTCTGGGGCTGTAGTACAACACAATTCAGAGGAAGCTCTCAGTCTCTGCACAGCTGGCCTGTTGAGCTGCATGCTAGCTGTCTTTTTCTTCGTTTTTTTGTTTGCTTGTTTCAATACATGGAAATCAGCCATAATCCCTAGTTTCAGGCATCTGGCCTGGGTGGCTCCTAGGTAGCTGAAGAAATCTCCACTGGGCAGTGCTGGGTGGCGATGCCGGGCTCCTCACTTCAGCTGGGTTCCCAGATTCACCAGCCATGGAAGATGCTTGCTCCCACCTTACGATTGCATCTCAGCAGTTGAGGCACTGGCTCAAATCTGTATGCCTTTGACTGGGGTCCAGGTGGAAGTCTCCCAGTTTAAGGATGACCTGAAGTTGTACTCTGTCAGGTTTCTCTGTGCAAAGACTTCTGCCACTGAAACAATGGAGCTCAGCAATGACTTTTAGACAAATGCCTGACCCCTGACAAACGAGATGTTAGAGAGTCTAAGCCACAGGTGAACAAATAATATGAGGGTGATTCAGTGGAAGCACCTGAATTTTGAGTTGTTTGAATTTACCCCCCGGTAAAAAAGGAGATTAGATATCTAAATAAATAGTAAGCTTTGAGGTGTTTTTGCTGGCCTTAGTGAATTTTGAATGTGTATACTAATTGTCAGTCACAGTGCGGATGGGGATTTTTGGCCCTGAAAAACCTCATATTAAAGGTTTACACTGCTCAGTTACTTGCAGAATATGTTTGAAGGGGATTCAAAGAAAAATCTGCCTCCAAAAAGGAAAAGTCTTAAGCAGTGTAGACTTCACCAACTGGTGCCATTAGACTCTGGGGAAGAGAATAGTTCCTGAACCTCTTCTAATTAACAGTACAGACACAGGCTAGGAACACTGCTGTATATTGTCTCAGATCAACTGCAGACTTTGTCCAGTTATTTTGCTGAAGAGCACACCACAAGTTAACCATACCTAGACTGGGAAGCTTTATGAACTCATTCAGTAAATCTTTATGATAATGTTGTGCTCACTGGAATAAAATGAAATAACAGATGAAAGGATAGTGCCACAGTTTTGAAGAAAGCAATAAACATGATTTGCTGGGAAATTTTTCCAACCCTGAAAGCAAAAGCAGAAGATAGTTGAAAAGCAGTTGAAACCTGGGATGCACAGTACATCTGAAGATACAGATTTTGCCATTGTGGAACACTGAGGCATTGAGACGTCATTCTGTTACGCCAAGGAGCTGCACAAAGAGAGTGGGTGTCATCTCATGGGTGGGATAGGTTCTGTTTCTGATTGAAGAGTAGATGGATCATCCAAAATTACATTACTAATGAAAGATTTTCTGTTGACAAATATGATACAGACTTAAGCTACATATGTCCCAGAAGATCCTAGAGAGCAAAGAAAATTAATGTAAACAGCTGGAGGAACCAAACAAAAATGTATGTCAACCAGAATGGCAATTTTAATATTTGCACAAACAAAATAATCCACACATACCACAGAACTTTCAGAAAACCAAAGTGGTAAAACTACTCGTTAAGATATTGGAAAAATAGACTTCAAAATAAATATTTTTAATTTGAATATGAAAAAGCAAAACTATATATTTGGGTGTGTTGTACAGATAATTGATTTTTTTGTTGATTCTCAATCAAAGTGATTTATATTTTTTTAATATTTGGCATATAGGAAAAGAACGTTTTAAATTTTGCATTTGCTCTCTATAGCCCAATGTGTCTCTAGGTACTTAGAAAAGGTGGTGTAGCTTCAGAAGATGTTCAGTACATGATTCCTTTATCTCAGTGCTTGGGTAATTTCCTGTGAGACAGGAGAACAGAGTCACATCCTTATTCCCAGTCAAAAAGAGGGATATATAAGTTTTCCTTTCCCTCTTCATGAGTGACTGATATACGGGTGTAAAGGTGTCAGGAAGCAGAACTCCTTTCTGGTTTTGGCATGATGTTCAAATTCTGCCATACCTGTTTTCATTACAACTGTTGAGCCAGTTCACTCCAGAGCCTTGAATAATTTTAGATCTATCAAAACTAGTGTCTTCAGCTGAATTAACCATTCCAAGGTGAAAAAAAAAATTAATCCTACTTGTATATCATGAAGATAATGAAGAGGATTCCCCATTAGTAATCAAAAAAGGTATTGAGCAAAAAGCCCTAATGATTAACTTTCTGAAATCAGCAGCACTGGATAACCAGCATTTAAGAATTCAATCCCTGAGAGCAGCTGGAGAAATGTTCAGTACATTGATGATAATTTTGAACAAGTCTTGACACAGAAGGAACATTACAGAAGGTAAACCAGACAGTGCTACTTGTCAAATCACTTTCCCTGATGTTATTCTTCTTATGCAAGACAATGCAAAGCTGACATGGAATGTTTCTTTTCTGACTCCACAAGAACTGAAAAATGAACAAGAACCAGAAAAAAACGATTGCAAGATTTTTATTAACAGTCCAGAAGTAGAGGGTGAAGTTACTTCTGGAAGAACTTGTGAATAAGTCAGTGATAAACAACAAAGAGAATACTGTGGAGACGGAAGATTGCTTAGTAAATTTGCTTGTTGGAAATACGGTGTTTTAACACCACCCAATCCCAAGTTACCTTTCTAGGAATGAGGATGAAAATCACAGATGACAATGACTGAAAACAATGACTTAAAAATATGGAGGGTTCTTACTAACCAAGCAACCAGGCAGTAGCCCAGAATGGGATGATCTAGCAAAAAACTCAACATGATTGCCGAGTGGTCAGTGAGGGAGAAGGAGGGCTGATCTTTCTACTATAGGAGGACAGTGCTGGAATATCATATCAACACCGCAGTCCACTTTTTCAGAAGGACACAGGGGAGCTACTGGAGAGGGTAAATAGGAAATCACAGGATGTTAGGGGTTGGAAGGGACCTTGAAAGATCATCTAGTCCAACCCCACTGCCAGAGCAGGGTCACTTAGAGTATGTCACACAGGAACGTGTCCAGGTAGGATTTGAATGTCTCCAGAGAAGAAGACTCCACAACCTCTCAGGGCAGCCTGTTCCAGTGCTCTGTCACCCTCACAGTGAAAAATTTTTTTCTAATGTTTTTGTGGAATCTCCAATGCTCCAACTTGCACCCATTGTCCCTTTCCTGTCATTGGACATCCCTGAGAAGAGCCTGGCTCCATCCTCCTGACACTCCCCCTTGACATATTTATAAATATTAATGAGGTCAAATGCAGAAATGTTTTGAAAATGGGAAAAAAATGCCTTCTGGTGAGAGATTTAAAGAGTTGGATCTTTTTGTTTATGAAGCAGAAGAATGAGAGGTGGCTTGCTTATGGCATATATACCTTCTCAGGCAGAAAATAATGGATACAAAAGGACTCTGTAATCTAGTGGAGAATGGCATAATAAGAACCAAAGGCTGGAGCCTATACCCAGATGAATTCAAACTGGAAATAAGGTGCACGCTTTTAATAGTGATAGCTATTAGCTATCTGAACATTATGGAGGGAAATGGTGGATTTTCCATCTCCTGAGATCTTCAAATCAAGACTAGATGCCTCTCAGGAAGATATACTTTAGCTGCAGAGAAACTGTTCGGCTTAAGGTAGGGATAGCTGTGTGAGAGATAAGTGCCTGTGATCAAGAAGAAAACAGATTAGGTGATCTAAGAGTTCCTTTTCGCTTTTTACACTAGGAAAGTTTGAGAATCTGCAGTGTGTAGTTGGGAGTTAATCTGAGTCCTCCACCCCAGATTTAGCCAAATCAGATTACTGGTGCATTGAAATTCATACCCCATGCCACAATCTTTTATATCCCTTTGCAAGATTCACCCTTAGGGAATTCGGATTTATTGTTGTTTGGTTTCCTTCAGGATTCTACTAAGTGATGCTCCATGTTGGAGAAATTAATGGAACAGATGCACACATGTGCAACCACTGTTTGGACACTTTCATGCACTCTTAATTTCTAGAAGAGCTGAAAAGAGACATCACTGTCTCTAGCATATACTTCTAGGATTGAAGCATGGCAAAATGTAGAAAGGTTGTGTTCACTGTGCCACCTACCAACATTATTATCTGTATGACTTCGCATTTGTAGGCTTCACTACCAAGCCTCTGGCAATTACTGAAAAATACTTGCTTCATATGGGAGCCAAGGTGACAAAGAGAACAGTTCTCCAACTTGTGGCATCCACAGATAGGTACAGGTAATGCTGGAAGTTTGTTATTATGTTAAATGACAGCCTTTGTGAAAGGGTGTCATGTAGCCCATGTGGGGAAACAACATGGAAATATCTTTTTCCTGATGCTGGCCTACTCTGTCAGACAACTGGTGTAACTCAATTGTAGGTCTGTATTTCAAAAGACCACAGACTAGTGGTGACACTAACAAGAAAAGTAGGCAGTACTGCAGAATCTCACAGTTTTGGTGATATGACATACATTTATCCCAGAAACTGTCTTAAAATTACTGGTTTAAAGCCCAATTTTATGGTGATGAGGAAAATAGAAAAAGGATGCACAGAACAATGTAGGCAGGGAAAAAATTTAAAGTAAAACCAGGGAGGAAATGGAAAAGAAAAAGTCACTGCTTATTTGGAAACAAATAAGAAGAACAGGTGAAATTTTTATGATGCAAAAGGATAAGTTTATGCACAATAGTTCTAAGAACTCTTAGGAAGGAAGTAATTTTATTTAACTTGAACTGTCAATGTCTGAAGTTGTCACTATGGATTTCCTCGACTGCCAATGGAGAGAAATAGGTGCTTTTAAAACATGATTCAGATGACCTGTTTTAGCCATCTACTTCAGGATGAGATGAATCACACCCTAAAAGTGCCTATTTCTCTCCATTGATTGTGAAAAGAGTCCAGGGTGACAACTTCAGATGTAGATGTCTCAGTTATAGATTTTTGTATTTGGTCAGATGAATCCCACTATTAGAGCCTATAGATTCTGACACATCTTCCCTTTTTTCCATAATTGAAAAAACAACTAGTATGGAGAAATAAAGGAGATACACACATATTTGTATTGGGTGTAATTTACTGTAGAATGGCCGGAAAATTGACATTTTATGTGTCAAATGTTGACATTTTGATGAAATAAATCAACGACCAAAAATACTGCAGCTGAGAAATAAAATATTTCTGTGTGGAAATACTGACATGTGGCGTCACGGGAGCGACAGGTAGGTGCTTCAGGCTTCCAATCTTCTCTGTAGGACAGAGTCCCTGCTTGGACTACATATCGCAGGATTTACTCTGGTTCCTTCCATTGGTGATCCTGGTGGTGCCTCTTGGGTTCCCTATGGTGATGACAAATCACAAGAGATGAGCCCAGCCAAGCAGCCAGAACCTATTAGAGGAGACTGGGAGCAAGAAGTAACCAAATTACACCTTCTGCAAGGTGTCAAAGTGGCATACTTTTAATACAGAGTTTTGATAGAATTTTAGCAAGTTAATGTTTTAAACAAGCAAATGACATTTTAAAAATGAAAGACAACAGTTTGGAACTAATAACCCAACTTCTCAATATCCAAACTGATTATGTAGTCCTCAAGGAAAGCAGAATTATAGTTGAACACTTATTCCTTATTTTGCTGCTGTATTTCAATGTTCTTTGTAATCTTTTAAGTCCCTGCACGCTTTGATAAGCTTATGATCACATCCCTTCCCTTCCCTTCCCTTCCCTTCCCTTCCCTTCCCTTCCCTTCCCTTCCCTTCCCTTCCCTTCCCTTCCCTTCCCTTCCCTTCCCTTCCCTTCCCTTCCCTTCCCTTCCCTTCCCTTCCCTTCCCTTCCCTTCCCTTCCCTTCCCTTCCCTTCCCTTCCCTTCCCTTCCCTTCCCTTCCCTTCCCTTCCCTTCCCTTCCCTTCCCTTCCCTTCCCTTCCCTTCCCTTCCCTCTTTTTTCTTTCTCCACTCTGCTCTCCCCTCCCTCCCTTGCTTCCTCTTTCAGTCTTCTCTTTTCTCTCTTTCCCTGTTGTTGAGGAACTGTGGATGTTGCTAATCATTTTAATACTCATGTTACCATTGTGTGGCTAGCAAAATATACTTCCTAGTACAAAGAGCAGCGCAGGAAAACACAAACAAATTAGATCTGCTTGACAGGTTATCAAATGAAACTTGAGTGCAAAGATACGCATAAGTTAAGTTCAGAAATATCTTTGAAGATAAAGCTTATGCATAACTTTTCTAGAGATAATATCATATTCGACTTACAGAGGCTGAATTACTCATGTGCATAAAATAGTAACCTTTGTGAACAGTCTAAACAAATTTTGCCTTTCAAGAAGCCAGAGATCTTGACTCCTAATTCCAGCTGGAGGGAACTGAAAGGGAGGGAAATAATTTCAGTGTTTCCCTGATAGAAAAAACTCGGCTTTAAAAGAAGACCGAAGGCCAAACAGCCTCTGAAGTTTTGAGTTTCCTTCAGAGAGCTCTGCTGATGTTGCATTATTTGTCAATAAAACTAAGGTAGAGAAATAGGCTACTCAATTTTATTTGAAGTATAAAATCAGCTGCTTACAACAGTATATGATACAATGCAATTAAAGAAAATATGCTTCAATCACATGCATATAATACACAACCAAAATGTACAATGACATAGCCAAGAACTGAAAAAAATAGGACATCTGAAAAACTTTTACTTTTTAAATATGCATAAGATTTTGCACTTGATTATATATTCACGTATTATTTATTTTTACAGATGTCTCCTGCCATTTTCCCAAAACTTGATGCCCTATCTCTATAGCTTCCAAGCTGCCACAGCCTTCTCAGTTCGATATCTTCCTCACAGGCAGTCTTTTAAGCCAGCTCCATTTTCTCTCACTGTAGTGAAATATTTTGTCAATGCAGCATGTAATTCACTGTTCGCAGTAACTCAGTCTCATCTCAGAATTTTTAGTTGGGCTTAGAACCCCCAGACTCTTCTGGTTTGTCTTCTACCCATGAAGATCCCTATCTGATCTTTTTTTACTCCTGCTATACACTGATTTTCCCAGCAATATCCATTGCTTGACTCCTTGCCTCTGAGGGTGAGGCCTTCCTATCTACATTCGAAAAGGACGAATTTTTTTACAGGGGTGGAGAGACACTGGAAAAGTTGCCAAGAGAATCTGTTCATGGCTCCTCCCTGGAAGTGTTCAAGGACAGGTTGGATGGGGCTTTGAGCAGCCTGGTCTGCTGGGAGGTGTCCCTGCCCGTGGCAGAGGAGTTGGAACTAGATGGTCTTTAAGGTCCCTTCCAGCCCAAAGCATTTTGTGATTCTATGATCCTACGCAAACTAATGGCATCTTGGCCAGAAAGTTGGACTAGGTGATATTCTGAAGTCCCTTCCAGCTGGGGCTGTTCTATGATTCTCTATCAACTATGTTAATGGTATGTTGAGAGAAGTGATTATTCTCCTTTACCTGGTCACATCCAGACACTGTGCTCAGTTTTGGGAACCCTATGAGAGAAAGACACAAATAGGTATAATCCAGGGGCCAGAGCATGTTCCCTGTAAGGAATGTCTGTGGCAGCTGGGTCTGTTCATCCTGAATAGACAGCTGCAGGGGAACTCTTAGCCACCTTTCAACACTTATAAGTAGGTTGTTAAGATGGTCGAGCTAAGTTTATTACTGAAGTGTGTGGCAAGAGAACAAGAGATAATGGACTTTACTGGAATTGAAGATATTCTGACTGGAAAGAAGGAAAAAAATTTTTAACTGTGAAGAAAATGAACCACTAGAGTAGGTTGCCCACAAATGCTATGGAATCGACCCCTGGAGATTTTCAAGACCTGCCAGGACAAAGTCCTGAGCAATCTGAGTTTTGAGTTCAGTGTTGACATCGTTCTGAGCAGAAGGTTGGACTAGAGAACTCCTAAAGGTCTTTTCAACCTACATGATTCTGTAATTCTCTGAAACCTCTGGTTTTCCCAGAAATTCCTCACTTGTTCAAGCTAGAGTGGGTTTGGATTTATAGCAATGCCATGCATCCTTTTGAAATTTCAAGCCTTTGCTTTCAAGTGCAGAAGACTTGGAGCACTTAAAAGGAAAGACTGCCAGAATTTTTTCAATGTGTACAAAACAAGATCATCTCCGTGGACTCACTGTTGGATACTACAGAGTAGTTTTGTCTGAAATATTTGGAGAGAGGAAAATGAGGTCTGAGGAAAAGTGAATGTAAAAAAAATCTGATTCTCAGACTCTTGCTGGTCTACCACTGGTGCTACCAAAGTTGCTGTTAATCCATCATGACTACAGTGAAAGTTCAGCTCCCCACAGTACAAGTTAGATACCATATACTGAAAAACAGACGAGTTGCCAAGCACTAGTTCATTTTTAGTGGGAATGCCATGGTTTGGCAAATCAAGACGTAAACCAGAATATAGTCTATTTTGTCATCTGTTCTTAATGCACTATGTTGTTTTTTTAAGTGATTTTGTATGGTATTAATAATTCAATGTACTGGTCAGTTGTAAAAATTATGCCTGGCATTGACTGTTATCTTACGATTGTGTTTCTCCCCTCACTCCATGCCCCTCTGCATTACTGGTGACCTACAACAAGGTTTTCCTCCAAGATAATATTTCCAAATGTGTATCACTTAGCTAAGAAATGGTAACATCTAGCAAAGTTAGTAGAAAATGATGACACTGCTACATTTATAAGTAAAGAAGACAGCCACCACAAACAAAAAAAGGAGTGTGTTCTGTTCATATTTTATATAATAGGAAGTGGTAGATAGAACAGTGTTGATTGGAAGCTAGAGGTTTCTCAGAGAAAAATGCCTGATAAAAAATACCGAGCTGTAGACGAAATTGAGCTGTAACATAAGAGGAAGTGTCTCAAAAATAGAATACACAAAGAAAAAAACACACCTAAAACATAATAGTTTAGAAATGTAGTTTCCTAAATGAAGTCTTCCAGTACTGGAAAGAAAGAGAAAACATAGGAAGATACTTGCCTGAATGTTTCTCAATGGTTATCAAAGACAGAGTGTTGATTATACTTGTAAGTCACATCGTAAATGAACTTTATATGTGGAAATTCCTTTGGGAATCAGGAACTGTGTTCACTTTAAGCCTGACAGATGATGTCGACATTTTCATTAAAAATTTTCTGAAGAAGCCAAGAAAAAGGCAACCAGTGTATAACGTGTCTGGAAAGGGCAAGTATTACAGCAGAGGAACCCAGATAGAAGGGGTATGTGAGAAATACTTGCAGAGTCCCGAAAAGAGGAGTGAATATCAGTAAAACTGCCTTCAGAAAATCTCAGATTTCTGCTAACTTGAGGCTGCCACATTGCCTATGCTAAAACTATTCATTTGCAAAGCATGAAGATTCTATCAGAAGGCTCTTCATGTTCCCTATCTTTTCAGCCCATTTATGTAAAAAAGTGAGGTACGTGATGGCCTCTCATTGAATTTCTGTCTGAAGTACAACTCAGTTGGGTTCTGCTTATTCACACCAGTATCTTACCTGTACATTTGGGACTCACCTCGCTTCAGACTGAAAGGTTGTTTCAGGGTAGTAGCTTTCACAATCCTTCCTCACTGGATGTTTCCAGGTGGATATTGACATTGATTTGTTCTTGTAATCCAGAAGTTTTGGGGCAGAGATAAGTGACGGCATGCTTTGCCCCAGTAAATACTCTTCGTGTAACCATGCACACCACTGCATTCGCTAGCCAGACCACCATTTCCTGAGGCCCGGATAAAAATATTTCCTCCACCACAATGATCCTAGGGGAATAAAAAAAATAGCAAAACAAAACTGAACTTTCCATACAGACCTTTTATTTTAAACAGCCAGTGTTATATTTCTGCCAAACTTAGAAGGTGGTTTTGATTATGTAGCTTTCAACTACCATGGAATTAATATAGAAAAACTTGTGTTCTTCAGGGAGCCCTGTCATACATCTGCAAAATAAGGTTCTTTTTATGTACCTACACATTAACATTGACATCCACTCCCTCATTTAATTAACAACATTTGAATGTCGTTTCCTTTCATGTAGTAATTATATTTTTTATTCCAAAATGATCTCTTGTTTTGGATGGAGATACAATTGGAAAATGTCAAGATTTGTCTAGGGGAAAAAAAAAAAAAATCAATATGGGGTTCCTTTTTTACCTCATGAAACCTAAATCTAGAGTTTCCTAGCAAGCTTTGAAAAAAAATCTGAGGTGGGAAATGAACCTCCAGATTTGACTTGAGGGTAGAAATTTCTCAATTTTTTAGTTCTTTCTTTCAGTGAGTTCAAAGCCAACCTGCTGGGTCTGGGAACTTTCATGTCTTTAGGACCCTGGTAGCAACTATAAATAGTTGTGGATGTTAATGTAGGTGTGCACACTGGAGAATCTAGAGCATGTATTACATGTCCACCAAGGAGTTGAATTCCAAAGAAGAAGAAGTTAAAGCTGCATTAGTAATGCTTAACTTTAACAGCCAGGTAAAAGATATATGGGGCAGGAATGCAACCCAGTGTTCACTAGCTACTTGAATTTCTTTAATAAAGCTGACAAACTCATGAATATTAAAATGAGTCCTGGGTCATGTGTCCTTCTGTAAGGCATTCCTCTTGCATCTTGTAAATGGTGCCCATGCAGTTATTAAAAAGAAGAAAATGGGAGAAAGTGAGCTTAGATCACAGTGGAAGGGTCAGTTTGTTGAGAGGGGTCTTAGTACTCTTTGTTCAGTACTTCACCTAAAGAATCAAAAGATAATGTGTAGACAGTTGTGTTGTGGGGTTCTTTTTTTGTTTTTAAATCAGAATTTAAGTGTATGAAAGACAATCCATCCATTTATGAACCCTATATGTGTGTATAGGCAGAAAACATTGCAGTGGTTTTTTTTTTGTGGGTTATTTTTTTACTTTACTGAACATTTTCATCAAATTAAATACTTTAACAGAATTTTAAGTGATAACTTTTTCTCTTTACAATAAGTCTAATCCTGTCTAGTAATTTTTCTGATGATTAACACATTAATATAATTAATATGGTGAGATAACAGATGAACTTTGCAGCTGGAAGAAAAATAAATTTTTTTAGTAGATATAGGGTAAATCCCTAATAAAAATACATAATTTATTCTGATAATATTTTTCTTTAATTAGTGATTTTTTTTAATTAATAAGCTTATTTTTGTGTGATGTTTCCTATGAGTAGGAATTTTTAAGGAGTATTCATAAGATAAGTTTGAGAAACATCCTTTTGAGAAGTTTGGAAAAGTAGCAGGAGGGAAAGACTTGTAACAGGTATTTTTAACTAGTTGTATGCATCCAAATGAAGAAATACGAGTTCTGAATGGCTGTGTATGAGCAATATCAAAATGCACGTTATACTGGAGTTTTATTTCTAGCTCAAATCCTGGCACTTGTGCAAGCATACATTGCCTTCCTCCCTCTCTCACCAATGCCCAAATTCATTTGCCTTGAAAAGAAGATATTTTGACTTTATCCTGAAGAAAAGCATTTCGATCAATTAGGTCAGAAGTGGCTTCTGTATTTTTGAAACAAAACCTGGGGGAAAAAAAATTAAAAGCATCTTACTGGTACTAGATTATCCCTTTAATGCCTGCACTAATATTAAATAAATCCCGTAAATACAGTGTCTCGGTTTTGGAAAATATATTAATTGGGTGTATGTCAGGAATAAAATCCAGGAACTCACTTTTAATATTTCTTAAATCAAAAGCTTCTTGTTCTTAACAGCTAACCCATTTAGATATCCCTTCCCTCTCCCCCTTCCAAAAGGCAGCTCCTTCAGCTGACTGCTGTGCTCCAGCGCTGTCTGTATAGGTTACAAGCAGTGGAATGTATTACAGCCATCTACATTTATACTTGTCCTACTGTCAGTGCTACTTCCACAAATCGCTGAAAACATACACAGTTTTTCTTAATGCTTAGAGCCACATTTACTATCAAGCACCTCCGGAAACTTCAAGCAAGTGTTGAATTTTCTTTGAGAATCTGACCAAAAGTACCTTTAGAAAGCAAAAAGAGATTCCGAACACATGCGGTCTTCTTCTGGTTTCATACATTTCCATGTAAACCACAATCATCTAACTGAAAATAATTATATAAATGCAAGCAAAATTAGTTGATTTTGTTACAGAACTTTATTATAGGTAATCCATAATTCCTTTGGTTAGTAGTATATGTGTCCAACTTTGCTGAGTGATAGTGAGCTATTTACTGACAAAGTAGGAAACACGTGACACTAGGAGACAAATCTTGTAAGAATCCAAACCTGCAAATAAGTTCACTTAAAGGTACTCCTATGAATAGAGCCACTAAAATCAATGAAACTACTCATGCGCATAAATTTTAGCATATGCAAAAGTATTTGAAGAGAGGAGATTTAGCTCTTAATTATTTTAGGTCACTGAAGGAAATGGAGGCCACAGTTTCTTCCAGAACAGGTGACAAATCTGCTTAGAAAGGTAATGTGGTAGAGACATAAGGAACGTTGTATAAGCAGTCTCATCCAGGAATACATGAGCACACTGATGCTGCTATAGAGGATCCAGCTGGGGAATGACTGATCTAGGTAATTATATTGTAAAATCTTTAGAGGAGACATTCCATACAAATTTTAGAAAATACAGATCAGGGACTCCAGGTAGCTGCTGCTGGATGCATTATTCACTCCGGATAATTTGTTAGACAAACCTCACCTCCTCTTTCTATTTGTGGATTGCACAAGAGCAGCTTACAACTTTCTTAGATTTATTATTCAGAATTATTCCCTGAATGAAGGTGTATCATTTATGAGCACTTCACTGCATGTGCTTGATATTCAAAATTTGGCATTCGATATTATTATGTTGGTTAGTCGGAGCAGAACACACTGCACGTTGTATTTCTCTGAGTGAAAGTAACTCAGAGACAGGGTTTCTATTGTAAATCATCATATTTCAGAATTCAAAATCTACTTTATTCCCATTTTGCAGCAATCACAAGACATCTAACTAACATTCTGGCTAAACGCACATTTATTCAAAATTAAAACACCATTATTTTCACAGAATTATTTTGTCCTATTATGTCTCCATTTATGTCCTATAATGTCTCTAGAATTCAGCTACAACAAGAAGGTTTATCAAAGGATGTAACATCATTAAAAAAACCCAACACACTAACAGGGATAATTTTATCCAGCTGCATAATCCCCCAGCTGGGATACTGTGGCATGTCCCATGCCTTATTCATCAGGCCTAATACGTTAAGAAAAAAACTTCCAAAAAAGTGACACTGCAGAAGACTTATAGCTTTAGCTATCTAAAATCAGTCAGGTGAAACGTTTGAGAATGAAGAGATATGAAGAGACTCGTTTATGTCTTGAGAGCCTTTTACTAGCGTCCTTATAAAATGAGAGTGATTCTTATCTTGGTCCTGCTTCTGGAGAACTACTTTTCACATCATGAAACAAAAGTTGTCTTAGTTCCCCTGCTGCTGCAAGATCATATAATAAATAAAGACTGTAAAAACATGGTAAAAATTAAAAGAAAATAAAAATATAGAAGCAGTTCCTAACTCTTCTTGAGGAGGAAGAAAATTGGGTAAAGAATTGGAAGTAATATACGTAGAGAAATTACACTGCTCTTAAAAAAAGCAATATTTAGTAATTTCTTAGCCCTGGCTTGCAGTCAGTCATCCTAACCATCTGCTCAGAACTGAACTTTTTCTTCTTCTTCTTCAGTGTAGTTGAACTGTATCAACAGAAACAATTTTTTTTCAGGGAGAGTAAATGTGCCGCTACGAACGGTTTGATGAAAGACGGAATCTTTGTATTCCTGGAAAGTAAGTCTTCCTGTAACAAGCAGCTAATGTTTGAACATGTCAAAGCAAGCCTTTTAGAACAGGAGATAAGAGCACTTGAGCGATTCTTACAAAGTGGTAACTAGCCCAAAAGAAAATGTTGTTCACGGTAATTTATTCTGGGAGTTACATTTTTCCTCGGCCTTGAAAAGAACTTTACTGTGACTCAGTACATTGGGCTTCAGTCTCATTTGGGAGAGTCGGTTCTGAAATACAGACCAACCGTACAAGCAAGTATTTTACTCATACAGGCAGTGTTACTGGCATAGGCAGCGGTAAAATAATAGCCAGATCCATATTAGGAATGGCTCATAAAATATTGTCAGTCTGAGGCGGGGTGTTTATTCATGGTTTTAATTTTAACTATGCTGTTAAAAGCTATGATGCAGCAGCTTTAATGTTTAAGCAACTATATTAATCTAAAAGTACTGTTATTGATAAAAATTCTTTTGCTTTTTGAATTGGTGAATAGCACACCATCAGAAAGCCTTTATTGCTGGTATAAGCTACAGCTGTGCTAGAGGGGACAGCTGCACTAACCTAGTGTCACTAACTCAGCATGTGGCCTGTTCAAAGTCATTGTTTACATGGACTTTCTAACATATGGAGTTATCAACATTTTTATTGCAAAAACCTTTGTGCAGCTTTGTACTTTCAGATTTTGTTTTTCTCCTTTTCTCCTTTCAAGAAGAAAAGGAATATAAAAAGAAAAATAAAAAAGGAAAAGGAAAAGGAAAAGGAAAAGGAAAAAAAGGAAAAGGAAACACTGCTCTCTTCCCCTAGTAATCCTCTCGTATTAGAAATACATGTTGATATAATTTTCAACATGTATAAGTATATACACTTATTATTATATTGTAAAATCTCATATTTTACGTAGCTTGTCTCCTCACTCTCAAATGTCTGAGACTGACCACAGTGTCTGTATCATTTCTCTTCTGAGAGAAGGACTGTCTCTTTCTCTGAGGGGTGCCCCATGACTGTCCCCTCTTGGGCTGGACACGCCTCCATGCCCAGTGAATGCCCGGGTGGAAAACACGATTCTTTAGCACGCCTAACATCCCATGGGCCGGAACACATGGGGCATTCTTAGGTGGTATTAATATGTATGTAGGTGGCTAGGACCCTACCAGGCATGTTTGGGCAGGCTGCCCAAGGCTCCGCTGTGGGCTGTGTGCAGGCACAATACGCTCTTGTCTGCTCCTGGGAATGTGTTTCGAGCGAGTGAGGTAGACATACCTCTGGAAATCTGAGTAAGGCAAACTGTTCCGGTTCATGTTAAGAGGGAAAAGGAAATGAATAAACATTATAAATCTTCGTTAGCCCCTCAAGAGTGAAGAGCATTCTTTCATGCACAATAAACAGTAACGGAAATAAAATGTAAGTAATAGTAAAAGGATTTTTCAAGCTCTTCTCTGGAGTAAGAATCCCATGAAAACTCCTGTATGTAGACAGACCAAGGTATTTCAGGAGTCCTAGTGTGTACACAGAGTTCCTAACAAACCAAAGTATTGTGGGAAAACCTGAATGTCTTCCCCAAATTTGACAAATATTGCTCTATTAAATATCTGATTTGAAGAATATTACCTTGGTCCTTTCTGGGGCTCTTTAGACTTCCAAATGTACTGCAGAAGAAACAGAAGTCTTGAAAACTTGAGCTGCAGCTCCCTAAATCTGAGTTTCAGTAGAGTAATACTGTAGCATCTCCAACACAAAATGTCTCTCAAGGCTTTTATGCCAGCAAGCCTAGAATTAGCTTGAGTTTGCATAGCCACAGGCTAGTCCTGTAAAGGCAGCATCATTGGGTTGGGATTCAGTAGTGGTTGCATTCCTTCCTGCCTGCCTCCCAGGTGGGTTGCTGTTGGATGCATATCCCATTTCTGGAACATCACATGTCCAAGTGTCTGAAATGGGGTTTTGAAATTCTAGCTTGTGGGAAATTATGGAATATTTGATTTCATAATTAAGGTGGAAGGAAATATCACATCAAAATACTATAAGTCCATGCAAACAAGGAAAATTGTCTTTCAGATAATTCTAGTCTAGCCTCCTTGATCTCTTCATAGATCATTGATTAATTACGTATAAGAAAATATTCCTTTTCCAAGGCAATAACAGATATATAAGAGCATATTCCTGCACAGCAGCAGGTATGGAGATAAGCTTCTGATGGGGCTTTGGCATTGCTGATGAGAACATTCACTTTCTGGAAAAAGTCTATACTACAGATGATAGAGAAAAATCAGTCAAATGGCTAAGGGTACATTAGTGGCACTGGGACAAAGATTCAGATAAGACAAAGCCACATACAAATAAGTAGGAAGATGGGAAGCATATGTAGCCATATAGAAACTCAAAACAGATGATGGAACAACTTAGGAGTAGGAGGATCAAAGTTACAGATATAACCAGTTAAATCAGAAAACTCCAGTGAAGGGAGCATCAGTGCTAACGGACAATATATTGAACAAGCAGAAAAGACAATACTGTCACAGAAAAGACAAATGTTACACTAGGTTGTGTTAATTGGAGCATTGTACATAATACAATGAAGGCAGTTTTTCCACTCTGCTTGACTTGACCGAGTCTCATCCAGAGAGCCACATTTAGTTTGGGCTACCACATTTTTCAAAGGATAAGGGCAAATTAGAAGGACTTAAACGAAGGACATCAAAAATGATAAAAGGTGTTGAAAATAAGGCCCAGGAGGAAAGCTTAAGAGACTGAGATATGTTCAGGCGAGAGAAGAGAAGCCAAAAGGGAGACATAATAACTCTTGATAATTGCATAAAGGGGTGTTACCAAGAGGACAGGGATCAGTCGTTCTCATTAGTCAATGGGGACAAAACAAGAAGTAATAGACTTCCACTGCAACATAGAAAATAGGGTTAAATATTAGGAAAAACTTTGAAACTGCAGGAACAGTTAGGTCATGGAGCAAAGCATTAAGGGGTTTTCCAGAATCACCTCCACTGTGGGATTTTAAGGGCAGTTTTAACATTGATCTATCAGCAAAGGTTTAAGTTTAATGAAATCAGTCCTGGCAGAACACATGAGGGAAGGAGAAAAAAAGACTTGGCTGAATGATCTGCATAGGATGTGTTTGCTGGTAAACAGCTTTGTGATTCTCTGACCCTGTGTAGTACAATGAGAGGGTTTTTTTTTTTTTTTTTCCTCCCTTATCTGTAATCCCTGTCTTCATCTGAAAGAGAAAATGTAGGGATGCGTTCCCCAGGTTTAATTTAATACTGATATGTATCTACCTTATGCATTTAGAGATGTGACCACATTTCCCATCCTCAGGCCATCTGGTGAATAGTGTGAATCCAGAGTGCCAGTTGGGAACAGAAGCTTTGATACTTTCCAGCCGCAGGGTGACTCTTGGGTCTAAGTAATGGCTGGTTGTGTCTGACACCTTTCTGCAGCACGCTGGAAGATAAGGGCAAGGTTTGTCTTTAAAGCTCTTTCAAACTTTCACCCTATGCTTTCCATTAACTAGTAAAAGAACAATTTATATGTTAAACCTACACTTTCTCTGCTTGGAGCACAACAAGTGCTAAAGTAAATCTCTTTCATGAACGCAGTGCCCCTAGCCCTATGCTACCTGCTTGCTTGACATCCTTTATGTAGCTCAGGCTGTTAAACAACTCTGCATCAACATCTGCAAAATGAGCATTAGGACTGGTATCAAAATCCAGGACACCGACAGCTTATATTAATGACGAACTTTTTCAATTACTCTAAGCAATTCCCAATGTATAAATGCAAATCAGATTAATATTTAAGCCAAAATTCTGAGGTACCAATATACAGCTAAACAGAAAGGGGGAGGGGGGATACTTTTCTTTTTTTTTTTTGTCTACCGCATTGAAATACTAAGTGTCCTCAAACCACTGCTTAATGACACAGACTGGAAATGAAGTAGCTGAACGAACCTCCTATATGGACATGTTCTGCCAACAACCATTCCAGTGCCAGCAATAAATTCCCAGACTAAACAGTTTAAATTCGGCATTCTCATTTGTGATGCTGTGCTTATGCTACACTCACAAGATTGATTCTCTGAATTCAAAGTATTCTAGCAAATGAATTATTAGAAATAGGAAATTTTGGATGACAACCATATGTCTACAGAAAATTAATCTGATATTTGAACAAAACATCATTCTTAATAGAAGAAATTTGTGGTGGTTTGAACAATAATAGCTACAGTCAGGGTCAGTCAGATTTCCACTCTAATTCCTACTTTCAGGAGACTAAATCCAGTGCCTACTGGAGCCTGACAACCAGATGAGACAAGATGCTTTTTTTAGTAACCAATAGAAATACAACATTTTCTACTAAATCTTCATGATTTTTGCCTAAGTTTCACCTGATTTAAGGAAGAAAAAAATGCACCTTACTCTTGTATGACTAATTTTTTTTCAATTTAAATTAGAATTTGTCGAAAGGCTAGTTCAAAGTGGTTTAGGTATGACAATGAAAAAGGAAGAAGTATGAATGCTTAAAAACAGACTGCAAAACTAAAACAAACAGAAAAAGCTTCACAAACATTTTTAAATGTGGACTTAATATGCATGTGTAGCAGCTGGATTGACACAATGGACCCTAACGGCTCCTTCAGGTTCCTTTCATACTGTATTATTCATTCTGCCGTCAGAGTACCAGAGACAACATTTTTTGGGAAAAAGCCTATATTTTTGCAAACAGCTGCATTGAGACAATGACACAAGGCGAAGTCATCGAATGACTGTCCCAATAGAAAAGTGTTCTTGTTTAATGGAAGTACTTAGTATTTGGATATAAGGTCGTCCATGGGTTAGCATGGAATGCCTGTCAGAGTGCTATTTGGCGCAGGGATGTGGCAGATTCCATAACCAAAAATAATGTAGCCTTGCCCTCTATTTCCTCACCTGCAAGCTTCCAAAGACCATTCAAATTTAAAAAATGTTGCTTACATAACTGAGCTCATTTTCTGTTAGAAATAATGAAAGACATTTTGGATTTATTGAGCAATTTTATCTGATTTATGAAAACCACTTTTGTCCACTCTTTTCTATTACAAGTAAGTGTACTGTATTGGGAATACTGAGCTAATACCCTCAAGGAAGACCATGTGACTGCAATTATTTATAAATTAACATGTCACAGGTTTAAAACATTGAGACAAACACATTTTCTAGCTGCACATTTGTGGCTTCTGAATTTGTAAATGGAACAGATGAAATAATGACTTGCTCTTCCTCTCTATTCCTCTTATATATTGGTTAGTTTACTTGCTGGATATGTAAAGACAGGTAGGAATACTTATGTAGATATTTATCATTCACAGAGACTGTAAATTAAACATGCCATTACTTTATCAGCTATGATAATAAATACTTGGTGTCAGACTCTATTTCTCTACAAGTGATGTTATCACTGTTTTTAATACAATGTTTGCCTTTAGAGATACAAAAATAATTTCCGAATGCTAAAGCTACTTAAAGCCAACACAGTGCAGGAGTAAAACTCTGCAACTAGAGTGAATTGCTTTATAGAGCACAGTAACATGTGCTTAGTTAATGCTTTAACTTGATTTGTGCTTTGGGAGCCAAACAATAATTTGACTGATATTATTAGATACACACTTGCTTGGTTTGTCCTGCAAACTTAAAAGTCAAGATGAAATCAAACTCAGATGTTTTAATCGATAGCACAAACATAAAGGCAAGAGATATATGTAGAATACATATGGTTTTGCTGTCAGATATAAACAAGTGTAACTGATACACATACATACATATATTTGTTAGCTGACTATGTAAATTGAGATGAAAGCCCGTTTTCAAGCGTGACCTGTGATAAACAAATGCATATAAATAAACAATAAACCAAGATAACACTAGAATAACATCAATTAAAACAATTAGGATGACTTCTAGTCATCATGAAGTATTGTTTCAGTTCCATCTTAAAACAGGAAAAGCTCCCAATTGTTCTTAAATCCACTGGTAACTGATTCTACATTTGTGGAGCCTTGAAACAAAAAGCTTTTCATCCCTAGTTTGTATTCATTCTAGGGTGTCGTAGTTCCACAGCATGAATAGAGTGTAATGTATAAGCTGCTCTAAGTGAAAGTAGCAGATTGAAATAGTGGACACTGATTGACACAGTACTCTAATTGCCATTTTATATCCATATTTTAAAAGTAAGACTTTACAGGGGAAAAAAAGTAAATCATATCTAAAGTTGACAAGACTGGTGAGTCGAAAGTACAATTCAGATCTATGGAATTTTACATAGCATTTGATATTATGCCAGATATACATATGTAAGTGCAGAAAAAAAAACCCACAACAGAATATCATGTAGAAAAAAAGTGTTGGAATTCTGATAATCAGTCTGTGCTATTAACCAGAACACTACAACTGTCTCTCCATTCCCATTTGCAAACAGCAGGGTATAAAGTAACTGAAAAGTGATATTAATACATACATGCATATATATAAAATCTACTTAATTATCTTCTCTTCTTTAAACATGCAAATAAACCAACAATAATTATTTTCTGCCCTTCAAATCCATTTGTTTTTCAGGTACTGATTTTCATGTTTTACTTAGATAAGTCCACAAGAGTCTGGAGAACTGTTAGGATTATGATATCCAAAGGGACAAAATATTGGAAGCTTTTTAATGACAGGAGTGTGGGGCATTTAAATCATAATCTTTAAAAGCAATTTTTTTTTATTATTATTCCCATAAACACTTACAGGACTTAAATTCCAGACAAACACATGAGAAGGCTCAATTGCAAGTACTCCTAGTAGCAAAGTTCCCTAGAAAGTCTTCACGAAATGGAGGGAAGGATATCAAGATTTGATATTGCTGAAGTTAAAAATAAAACAAAGATAAAAGTAAAAAAGTTCACTGGCTGTTGTTTCTTTATAAATCATAAAGGTACTGTAAAGGACAGAGTAAAAAGGAGTGATTTTTACTCTTTCCCAGTCTTTCATAAAGGTCAGGTTCAGGGGATTGCTGCACTGCCACTGAACCCCCCAAAAAAGAATATTCTGAGAATAGAAAAAAGAAGGGTGGCATGCCTGGAAAGGCGAGATATCTGTGAGAAAGGCATTTTGGAAAAGAGCTTGTCGCCCACAAAGTACTGCAGAATAAAGCAATCAAAGCTGTATCTAAGGCAAGCCATGACTCCTGCAAACAGGCAGCAGGGGAGGCTTATGTTGTGCCCCAGAATGGTCCTCGTTGTTGGTGCCCATACGTGGGGTGGGCAGGACACTTTCTCAAGCTTGTGGATGAGTCGTGTCTTGGCCAGAGCAATGTCACAATTTGCTACCTCTCAGCATCAGACACTTCCCTTGGATCAATGGAGGAGCAGTGCAAAAGTGGTACTTTTACAGAAAGGGGTGGAGGAAAAGTGTCCTTGCATGTGGATTTATGTCTCTGGAGACCACAAACCTCCTGCACAAGAGCACTGCAGATGGAGGGACGGTAGGTCACGCTTAATACTGTTGCAGAGATAGCTCACTTTCCAACCACTCTGAGCCCTACCTCCCATGCTGCTGTCTGCCACAATGTCTTTTTATTCTAGTTTCTTGCTACAGATGAGGATTTTGAAATCTAATGCCATGTCTGCCGAAGGGGTGAGCCATGTATTTTTACCTCCCCAGCACCTGCAAAGGCACAGAATGCAACTGTCCTGGAAAGTGAGCAATTTGGTCAGCCCAGCTGCCCACAGTAGTTAAGAGTCCTGTTTTACACACTGTTACACACTTACTTACACAAAAACCTTGCGTCTTCCTCTGTGAACGCAGAAAAACCTCTGGAGGGGAAATCAAAACAATGAGACTGAAAACTTGGCCCTGGTGAAAGTAAAGGGACCAGGCTGTATCCCAATTCTCACCTTAAACTCCAAGGGAGGTCTTTATAGGGGATCTGCATATCACTGACATTTAAATCCTGCACAAGGACTAATAAATCTAGAAGAATGTATATTTTGTTTAGTTCATTCTTCTGACATAAACGAATATGAAATATGCATGCATTAAATCATGCAGCAAAGTAGTAATTCTAGCAGTAAAATACACGGTTGGGTTTAGATTCAGACACATCTTTATGAGACTGTATTACCACTGCTATATCCTGACTACTGAGAATCTCTGGTCAGAATTGGGTCATTCTCAGCATTAGTGTAGGGAGTAAAGAGAAGAAAATATTTCTGCATTTTATAAAGGACAGACAGAAAAGTAGGAGGTTAATATAGCAGCCTCATGGGAGAAGAAGGGTGTCTGTGAGTGAAATAATGATATTCAGTCTGCAAGCTCTGTAGAGACACAACACTGAAGCACTGCAAGGGAGAATGCTGTTGGTTGGAACCTACATTTAATACGGTTATATTATCCCTTAGTAGCTGGATAGCTCTGCAACCCTAAAGTCCAACAAACCAAAATAAAAAAAAAAAAGAAACTAAACCAATCAGTTGGAGAAAAGCCATATAGTAGTGAAAAATTGACAAGGAATAGGTCAAATTTTGAACCTAGCAACTGCAGTTATGTACTTTTAAACTTTACACTTGCATAAAAATAAACTTTTCTGAAATCAGGAATGAGAGGAACGGTCCAACTCAGTGGCAGAACATCACCTAATGTGCTGCCGGTTACAAGAGAGTATTTTACAGCAACATAGCAACTATATGTTAACTCCATTGGAAACTAGGATAGCTCTGCAGAGAGCCTGAGCTGCTGCTGTGACGTTATAACTTTATAACATGGTCAGTTAATAATTTATCTCCAATGGGTCTCAGAATGGCAGCTGTAACTGTCTCTGCTTTTGCTACTTTAGTGTCTTTATTGTTCACAAAGTTCCTTCCGTAGTGTTGTCTTATGATTGCTGATAGAAACCAAATGGGTCTGATACTCTTTGTCTGAGTATATCTAGTAATTTCGTCCTTAATTAAACATAGTGGTTCTTCACAATGGAAGAAGGCAAAAAGTGAGATGGATTCTCTGAAGTCTAAATTGTTTCTTTCCACTCATACAAAAGGAAACAAGATCTTTTTTTTCTTGTTGCTGAAAAACTATGCATCTGGGTTTTTTTAAGAATCTGCTTCTGATACAGCAATCATGTTGTGCTAAATAACCTAAAACTCGCTACAGGAGAAATCTTATTTTCAGTAACAGCAGACTAACCTTGAGTTTTTAACTAAATTCTTCAGTTAAGTTGCTCCAAAGACAAATAATATGTCTTTTGCAAGTCTCACAGCAGGGAAGTTTATGTTCAGAAGAAAACAAAATTTTAGGAAAGGCCACCTGGGCACTTCTAGCCATGAAACTGAGGCAAGAAGAGTCCTCTGTGACTGCTATGGTTAGTCAAAAAAGGTTTAATTTCTTTCCCAGATGAAATCATGACTATCTCTACAAAATGCCTAGCTTCTGTGAAAGAGAGAAGTGACAGCTATCTACTTCGCCAAGGTAAAAAGTGGCTGGTGACCAAGCAGCAGTCAGGGAAAGCTAGGACTGGAAACCCAAGCAGACTAATAGCTAGAAGCAGTTGTGAAAGAACCTCTGAAATCCACAGCTAATTTGGGAGAGGATAAAGGATGTGTATACTGTAAGATCTGGGAGGGAAGAGAGAACTATAGTGGTCTTAATACCTGCTAGAAACATAGGATTGAGGGAGAAAGAATTGGCTTTATGGAAAACAGATGAGGTAGAAATAGGGTCCAAGCTGTTCACTTGATGCAGTCAGATGTTTGCTAGGTAATCACAACACTGTTAGGCTGAGCGATTTGCAGCATGGACTCATTTAAGGTTTCCCCAAAATCACGGAACCGCCAGGTCTCTACTTAATTTCAAGTACTTGAAATACAAGGGAAGATTAGGAGAGTAGTTCTTCAAAACTCCCTCTAGGAGAGAAACATATTTCCTAAGAGTAAATCCTGTACTAGGTAGCTTGACCTGCTTTCAAGGGAAATTAAGGTCTCTGTCTTTGGTTAGAGGAAGTTGAAAGAAACTAAGGGTCAGCACACCTCTGATATGTGTGGAAAACAGGTCTTGGCCTTTCTAGAGTAGAGAAACTTCAGTGGGATTGCAAGTTTCTAAGAAGAAAAAGTTTATGAAAGTAAATCTTAGAAGAAGGAAGTGTTTCTGCAAGTAGTTTATGGAATGGTGACACTTTGGTGAATCTACAGAAAGATATGGAACAGGAATGAATTAACAAGGCAAGTGGAGCAAAGCAGTTCTTGACCCATGAGCCCAGAAAGGTAGAAATGGATAAGTCAGGAAGAGAAGGAGGACTAGGATTCAGGCACTCTAGGTAGCTTTTTATTTTACTGTAACGCTGACAGTCATATCGTGAGGATGGAGGGACAAAAGGAAAAATTGACATAATAAAAGAAAATGTCTGCTAAAGGAACTAAATCCACTTGTTCATCCGCTTTCAAGTTGAGGCTCTTATTTTTTTACTGGTTTGCTACCATTCAGATCATAACACGTACAGAAAGACTAGGCTTAAATAGATTATTTGACTGATATTTTTCAATTTCTCTGCCAACTCACTTGCTACGGCAGATAATGGTCTGCCTGAAAAACTGCTTTTTCAGGCCTCCGACAGGAGCCAGAGCAAAATTGAGAGAGGTCAAAAGAAGTCAGCTGCCATTTTCACTCCCATTTTTTATGGAAATGGGCAACAGATTGGTGAAGACATTGTGAAGGCTCTAAGGCAATCACTCTTTCAATTTGTCCAATATTAGTTTCAATAAGAACCGAGAACAGAAACAATTGCCAGGAGCCCCTAGTTGATTTGTTAAGACTCACTCTTGTCCACTTCAAATCACCTTTGACATTTACGAGCTCAACTTTGCAAACATCATTTGAGTATTATTATTTTATCTGATGCCTCTATTATGCCAGTGCCTAGGCTACCTTAGTGCTAGAAGTGATGCATAGGTATCGAGAACACCAATGGTTTTTATGCCTCCACTTTGTGAAAAACAAGGAAGGTTTTTTTTTTTGTATACAGACCTAGTACCTCCAGCATTACACATGCAAGGTATAGTAGTTTGCAAAGATTTGTGTGTATATATCCAAAGTGAATTTGAAAAAAGGGAGATCTACTTTGGGTGACATTCACAATAAGACTAAGCGTATTGATAGCAAATTAGCTTTTTGCCGCACTGTTCTTCTGTGTGCAAACCATTTTTGTAGAGATCACAGAACATAATAAGCAAAGAAATGTTAATAGAGAACGTTTAAATCACTTCAGGTTTATATTCTTTGCAGCATGCAACAGGTTGCATACAACTCTGCGGAGTCACAGGAACAAGAAGAAAAATAAAACTGTGTCAAACAAGATAACAACGATATTGGCAAGTATTCCTAGGACAGAAATGCTCAGTGTGATTTACTCAGTATGATTCCAGCACTTGCAGTTTAGGGGTGGGAAGGAAATGTCTATCTGGGTCAAATAGTTTGAGAGTTAGCGAGCAAGAAAGAGAGAGAGAAAATAGTATCAGTGTGGGATGGGGAGTGTTCAGTAACTAGTGCAGATTCTTACAGAAAAGATGCCACCTTGCCTGAAGCCAAAATTGTAGAGCACGTGCATTCTGCCTACTGTCTCCTGTAAGGCTGAATCTCAGACTGTCAGTGAAAATGGAAAATCATTTGAACACAAATGAAAGAAGAGTGGAATGGGCAATGCTGAGGACCTCATTTAAAGAGAACGGAACTGCCACGTGGGTTTGGTAACACACAACACGTCTGCAATATATTCTGCATTGAAGTGCAGTCAGGCTGGCTTTAGCCACATGGGACCTCAGCCAGGTTATGGTGCAGGCTGTCCTAAACACAATTTAAAGAGAAGGAATAAGTGCAAAGAAAGGAAGGTTAGCATTTTTGAGAGGGCTTGCACATAACTGTGGGAGAATAATAACTGGGGATGTTCATCTGTCAGGAGGAAATGGGTGACGATGGAGTTAAGCTGGACTAAGCAAAATCTCTATAGTATGTATAAGGAAATTGTGTCTGCAATTCTTTTTTTACTAAATCTTAACTGTCTTGCAAGTAGCTAGTAATAATAAGCTTCAGGCATTCTGGAAATGCACATTTCGAATTATTTTAACAAAGATTCTTTTTTGTGTGTTTAAAGAAATATTTAAAAGTTTCTTAAAATACTGCAATCTAAAGAGTACTTAAGCATGTAATGTGCGGAACTAATTGTAAAAAAGGAGATGAAGAGATTTCCCCACTTCTTGATTTGGGTGCAGAATAACACATGGTTTAAAGAATAAACTATCAAAGATTTTGTATATGTAAGCCTTCTCTCATTGGTTGCAAATAAGGTACAAAATTTCCTATTAACTGCACTGTGGAAGGATCAATTCCACTAACACCTTGATATTTGCTCCCACTTTCCATTTACTTTTCACTTGTGACTTTAAAATATAAGTGACAATGAAGCATTGTCTCTATGGTATATAAATAGGAGCTTATTTCCTGCATTTACTCTGGTTTTCTTAGGGGAAAGGGGATTTACAGTTAATAACAAATCCCGTTCCACATTTGGATTATTCCTGTGTACAGTAAAAACTCCTTGAATTTCAAATAATGCCAGTTTCCATCTGTTCAGCTGGAGAGGCAGTGGAGATTCTGGTGCATGCTTTTTATCTCAGAACCCTAAGTGTTGTGGTAAAGGACTTGGCCATAAATAATCCCACATGTATCCAAGGCCAGTGATAAGAAAATGTTCACAGAAAGGCGATCACTCCCCAATCTCCACAGACCTGACACACCACACTGAGACCATCATCTCCACAGCAAGTGAGTTGCAATGACCAGCTCAAGGCATGATGGGTCCTGTCACCCCACTCTTTTCTCCCTTGGCATTTCTATGCAGAAACAGCGTAGAAGCGTCCACCACCCTGGATTGCTACCAGTAATGGATGGGCATATGGAGAATGATTTAACTGATTACCAAGCTTGTTTTTAACAGTGCTTTATCAGCTGGCAGCAACTTGCAAAAGAAGGAGCTGAACAGAAAATATTAAACCTACATCCAAACATTATATAACTAAAATTTTTATAGGAGGGCAAAGACAAAGAGAAACACAGTCTTTTGTCTTTTTCGAAAACACATTTCTTATAAAAGCTTTTTAGATAAACGAACAAGAGCATCGTATTTAAACTTCAGCAAGCAAATCTGTTTAAAACTATGACAAACTTAGTATTGGAGGTAATGTTTAGTTTGTCTGCTATTATATTCCCTCTAGGTAATAGTTTTGCCAGGTTTCTTTCTGGGACATACATTATTAGAGTATACTAATATTCATTTAATCCTACTACAACTAATTATATATCCCCCTTAACCAGTATCTTACTCTCTGCCAACAGAATTAAACCTAATGAAATATATCAATATTGAAGACTCACAATGATGGTAGTTACTGTCCCTGCAAAATAATTATAACCAGTAAAGATCACATGCGTAACGTTACAGTGGCAACATCTAGAGAGTGGGAACAGCATGGTAATGATATTCAAACAGGAACCCAGCATCCCTGCAACCCTGGAACCACTAATAACTTCAGCTGGAACAATTGACAGAGGGGAAATGAATCATTCCCTTTGACAAGAACAAAACTATATTAAAATGTAATAGTTTATTAAACAACTGACTTCAGAAGTTAAATTACTAAATTGCATCTCCATGGGTTTTAAAAAGTACTGTCTGATCAAAATAATGGATTGCCTACAAACTTTTATCTTAGCCATCGCCTCCAGAGTTGCTGTATTTAATTATTTAAACATTGTATTAATGAAACATGTTATACTGGTAAGAAAACTACTTTTATCACAACACATGAAAGGCAAAAAGTATAATATGTGGTTTACACTGCACAACTACATTTGCATCCCCCTTGCAAATAGTGAAAAACATCCTCTCCCTGATTCCTTCTTTCCAGCTGCTCTGCCTGCAAGTATTTGCTGAACTAATAAAGCCATTGTTCTTGATTCTGATTTAATTTTTAAAAAATAAAATAACAGAAACCATTTAAAACATTTTGGTGCACCTGTTGTGCTGCATTATGACCCACTGTGATTTAAATTTACGTCCCATGAGAATATGCCAGCGAAGCACCAGATTGTATCACACGCAAAAACCCTAGCACTGCTGGAAATTTATGTCACATCACATTTTATAATGCATATCTATGCACATAATGCATAGAAACAAGAGGGTTAAATTAAGATCAATAAAACTTAAGGAAAAACAAAATAAGCATGGCATGAATGAGGTTAGGCAAAACCGTTCTGATTTGTACATGTGTCCTTTAGAAGGTGGAAACCTCTGCTGCACAACAAAGACCTCTGTCACTTGAGCAGTTGAGAATCTAGTATGGAGCAAGAATAGACTGTTATCTTTTTTAGTGGATCAGCCACAAGAGGGAAGTAAGACACACATTTAAGAGGGTTTCAGGTGTTTACTGACAATAGAGGAACACTCTAAATTAAGAAAACTTGGAAAATAAATCCATTTTCTCAATAGAGGTAGCTTCTAGAGATGAATGCTTCTGCCTTGACTTTGCTGAGAGAAACAGTCTTTCCTGTTACTTGAAGCTTCTCCCTCAGGTTCTTTTCTGGTCCTATCTTCTCCAGCTGCCATCCTGCCTTTCTCCTTGACCAACTGTCCCAAGAGGGATAAAATAATCTGACAAAGTGTTCTGGAGCACACAAAAGACCAAAACTTAGGTACTTAAATGGAAAATGCAGAAATGAACAAAATGTTAATCATATGAGCTTATAGTTAAGCACCTTTGAGAGTCCTTAAGCAGGGAGACTTGGCTTGGAAACCTGCACTAGAAACACACTCATTGAATAATCATGTTTTGTGGAAGGAGGTTACAAATACACTGCAGAATCCTGTGCAGAAGAATCCAGCAATGCTTTTTCTCCCCACAAGACACAAGACAAACTGTGCCTTTGCAAAGCACTTTTTGCAATCCTGCAGCCTCTTCATCGGAAACATGGCGACAATAATATTTCTCTATCTTGCAATTGTACTGCAAATGCTAATGATGACAAAATTCTGCAAGAAATGTTTGGAGAGCATTTAAAATACTAAAAAGTCATTCCTTAGCTGCCTAAACAGTGTATCAGAAATCTAACTACTATTACATAGCAACTCTTTAAAGCCAGAAGAGCAGATGCACTGTGGATTAAACTAAATAAAACATCCTTCTCTTAGGGAAGGAAGAACAAACACATGATCTGAGTTCTGCTTGGTGCCACTGATGTATTGTGCTCACTTTTTGACCACTGTTCTTGAAATAGAGGTGGACAATTTGGACACCAGAAGCCAGAAGAGAGTGAGAATGATCAGAAAATAAGACCTAAGAATAAAGGGTGAAGGGAGTGTAGTTATTCTGTCTAAAAGTAGACTGAGGGAAAAATTATAGTAGCTGAGAGTCATGTAAGAGAAAGAGAATAATCTGTATGACAAGCCCAATGTGGATAGGACAAGAAGTAGTAGCCCTGAATCACAGCAAGAGGGATTTACACTAGACATTAGGAAAAAAATTCTAAATGTAAGAAAAGTTAAGCATCGTAGAAGAACACCTCATCTGGGGAGACTGTGGGATCTCTGCCACTGAGAGATTGCAAGAACAAGTCAGGAAGGTGTCTTTCAGGCATGTTCAAGGTCCTGCCATTTACATGGACTAACTGATGAAGAGAGTCCTGTTTCCTGTGGTTCTACTGCCTAGTTTGTGCAAACAGTGAGAAGAGGTTTGTCTGTGTGAGCCTTAGGGACTAGTCACTTAATGTGTGGAAGCCATTAATGAAAAGCAAAAGCTTAATGGATCTTCTAAAAATATTCACCTTAATTTCAGTGTGGGAAGGGGATAACCTATTACTGAAGGAATCCTGTTCTACTGACAGGAATAGGACAAAGATACGAATTCTCCCTGGAAATTTCCTTTTGTGTGGTAGCCAAGCCCATGGAATGACTTTCCCGGGTTTGTTTTCCTTCCACTTACAAGCAGCTGCTGGGAGGTAGTTTTCTGCAAACTGAACAGATGGTAGAAGGATCAGGATGCTGGTGAACTTGTGCTCTAGGAGGACAGGAAGGAGCATGAAACCTCAGAATAAGTAGTTCTGTCATATGCTTCTATACAGAAGACTGTCCTATCTGAGGTTAGACAAATAGGTGTTTTTTCGGGGACTGTAAGGGCACTGGATGTCAATAATGACATGGTAAAACAGAGACCATAAGAATGATGGAAAAGTACTATGGCAAACTAGTTATTGAGAGTCCACACTGAAGTCTACTCTCTGATCTGAAAGACAAACAATGCTTTGCATTCTTCTGCAGGGTGAAGCAGAGACTACAGGGCTGGAAAAGGGACAAGAGAAAGGGACTTTGCAGGGGAAGTGTGTCTTATGGAAGGCTTGAACTGAGAAAGGACTTCTCCTTAGCTTCCGTGCCCTGCACCAGCCACATGGCATGGCTCATGTGTTAGTTTTTCTCTTGCAATGAACAAACTTGGTTAGAAGAGCAGTTTCAAATAAAATGCACCTGGTACTCACAGGAAAATTGTGGTTTGCCTGGGTAATCAGAGAAGTCAGGTTACCAAGGCTTTGAGTGTATGTGGTCTGTGTATGGTGTAACCAGTGGCTCTAGGATCGTGGGGTCTAGGATTCATGTAGTGTACAAGCAACCTCTGCATTGAAATGGCTCTTTATCCAGAGTTTCTGGCTGGTAGTTCATTTTTCTAACTGAATCATGAATGCCTGGAAATACTGATTAGTGTCCATGAGTTCTGCTTAGAACAGAAAAACATGACATACCAGTCTTTTTACAGGCCTATGGTAGCACATGATTTCAGTTTTTTAAATGCATAATGGCTTTCCACAGAGCATAACTATGAAGGACAGCTTTGGGCATGACAGGAAAAGAACTAAGCAAAAAAATAGGGTAGGATGAGTGAAAACCAAGTATATCTAGATTTGAGACACTAGTGAGAACCCACAGAGGATAAGGAAAGAATGAGCAATTTGATGAAAGAAGTAGTATAAAGGATGTTCCTGTTGCTCCACTTGAAAGTCAAGTTCAACCAGAGTCGGGCAGGACTGTGAAGATACTGGAGAGAACCCACACCCCTAGGTCATTGTTCTGACAGAGATAAGATTGCCCTGCAACAGGGTTACACACAAAAACTGACAGACTTTCTAAGACTTTGCATTTACTTCAGTAATAACTTCATGAACCGCTCCATGTTAAGAGCGTCTCTCTGATGTGCTTTTGGAAACTTGGAGAGGAAAATGATGTGAGAGCCAGCCTTTCCACATGAAGTAATAACTGTTGGTTTCATGGGCTCCATGCTGTAACAGTGCCTGTTTTCTCAGAACCACAAGGACTTGTCTCCTTCATCTTGCTTCTTGATTGCACGCTTCTTAGATGACTTCAACTGAAGATGAGAAAGACTCACAGAAAGAAGGAGAAGGATGAGGAGAAGGTTCCTTTTTTGAACAGAAAAGGCAGAAGCACTACAAAGAAGAGATGAAATTCAAGCAGGTGTTCTCTTAGTTTGCTTCCTCCTTCACTGAAGCAAAAAACAATCTGTTTTAAACAACCTACAGCCCCTGCTTTTCCTCCTAGAAAACCCCACAGTATGTTCATCATAGTCAGTATAGCCAATTGGGAGGGCATGATTTTGGAAGACTGGGGTCCTGTTTATCAGAGCACCACAACGCTGCTGCTTACTGGAGGCATGATTCCAAAAGAACTAGAATCATCCAGCAATGAGGGTTTGAGGCCAGATTATTGACAGCTGCCTATAGGGCATTTTGTTCTTTGTGTTCCAGGGAGTACGCAGTGCTTTGGGTATCCGTTGACGGCCAGTCCTTCATTTGGGAGAGGGGAGGTGTGATATTACACTTCTGCTTTATCCAGCTTGTCCTCCAAGTGGTAAATATGTGTGTGTGGGTATGCACATATGCAAAGAAAACTTAAAATAATTTATGAAGGAATTACAAAATCCAAGATGCCATAATCTTACTCACTAAAGAAAAAAAGAGAAACCAAAAATACCCTTCCCACATATGAGCAGCTAAACACTATTGCACTTTAAAATACACCTGGGGGAAAAAACCCAAAACACTAACCAACTTACACTGCCATAAAACAACATATTTGAGGACTTCAGCCAGATCAGCTACTTATAATGTTCTCCTGTTTGGCCAACATATCATAATATGAGAAAAAGTTTGTAAATCCTGATGTAACAATGTACTCTGGGTTATATTCCATTCAAAACATTTCAACCAACAACATAAGTGTGTAGCATACAATATGTCTGAGTGTTAGGAAATGGGGTACAGCTTTCCCTCTGTTGTTGGAGCTGAGGAAATATTCATTCTCCTCCTGCCCTACCTTTTTCCTGACCACTCCAGATCCCTGACATCTCTCAGAGGTCCCCACAGCTCTCTCTGCTTTTCATTTATCTTTAATCAACCAATTTCAACAACATATTTTAACCCAAAACGTATCAGACAAATTAGAATGGTGTTAAAATCGGTGGAATTAGATGGAGTCTATAGTATAAAACACCCGAGTTTTCTTTGTGCTAGCAAACAATACTTATGGCCAAGAAAACTTTAAAATAATTTTCTCAGTGTAGTTTATCTACTTCTGCTGCCTGGACATCTGATTTTGGATTAGGGTGGGGTGAGAGTTGGTGTGGGTAAATTGTGAAGAGAAATATTGATCCTCATCCAAATTATCTGACAGATGCAGCTTAAAAGTATCATCTTGATGCTGTAAAGAGAGGAGTTGACAATATATCGTATTTAGCAGCTTTAGGGTAAGATAGGATATTGCACTGGGAGAACGCTTAATGAAGACTTACTATTGTTTTTGAAACTCAAAGGTAAATTGACGCATTTATCTCATTCAAATATCACATAGAAATACATCTTAAAATATTACCATAGTTTCCTTCTTCCCATACTTTCCAAGGAGGCTTGTCCCCTGAATTGTCTATAAACTTCGCTTTTAACTCTCCCCATGTATGTTCCCCCACAGTTCTTAGAGGTAATATGTAGAGAAAAGTACTTATCAAAATAACATGGCAGGCCTGTCTGGAACTGACAAAACCAAGAAATTCATGTTTAAGATTGGAACTCCATCTTTGACGTACCCCATTGTGCTTTGTTGCATTTTAATAAGTGTTCATCTGACCCTCTGCCATTTAATTATGGGGATCTTCAGAGTTTTGTTCTGGCCTCCTTGCTCTTCAGTACTGATGTGCTTCTTTCACTTCTATTTTTAGGGACCTTAAGGTGAGTTATCATTGTTAACCTGATAACATCTAGATCTATTTTGCTTTTTCAGCTGATCCTACTGAGGCATCTTTTAATCTTTTCATCTTACTCCCCCCTAAAGTGCAAATTGTGATCTTTAGTGAATCTCTAAAAAAAAAAAAAAAAAGAAAAAAAGATTATATAGCAGACAGAATCACAAAAACTAGATCCTCTTCTCCCTTCTCCCTACCAATCTACTGAAAAGTAACTCCAAGTTGTCAATTCCATTAGATGAAAATCTGTTTATCATTTATAGTATGGCCAACAGAATTGAGGTACTGATGGATCTTATTTAGACATTTCCATTGTTTTTTTTTCTTATTCTTTCAAAGTTACTTGATTTACTTTGGATTTCCCACATGAAAATAAGAAGAGATAGAGAGATTATCATAAATCTTTCCACAACACTGCCTCTTTTTTTTTTTTTTTCCCCATTTTAAGGTCTAGGAATCTTCTTTTACTATCCCCACAGCAGAGAGCAATACATACATCTAGGAAAATTTTAATTCAGAGGAGAGAGAGAAAGAAACAAACCACCCAAACAAAAACTACAGAAAAAAATGTTTCCTAGTATTTCCCGTGACTGCTCTCTGCATCAGGATTTTTCAGGTTATTCCTGAAAGAAACACGAATGGGGAATGAATTAACTTCCTCTCAGATGTAGCCTGTTACCCATGAGGAGACATTTCTCTGCTTGGTAAAGTAAGGAACCCAAGGAAGGGACAGAAGTAAAGCTGGACATCACTAAAGAACAACAAAAAACTGTGATTTTTTGAGGTTGCTGGATACAATGAGAGTAGGGATGGTTTTTCAAAACACTGCAGAGAAACATCGATATTGCTACATTTGTCTGTGACAGTTTTCTGAATCTTCTGAGATTTGCCCATCACTAGAAAAATTTAATGGATACTGTTTTACTAGTGGAATTTTCCCATTGAATGCAAATGATTCCAAAAGTTTATTTTCAGAATGTTTCATGCTTGCCTTTGTCAGACAGCTGGTAGAGGGAAAGGATTTCAAAAATAAAGAAAATTATATATAATGAATAACCAATTGCAGGAGATGCTAGGAGACTAAATGTAGTTTTATTGTGAGGATCTAATGCTGCTGTAACCTAACCTTCTCCACCCCCATAGGGTAAAGAACACTTAATGAAGGAGAGGATGCTTTTATGAATCTCTAGTCCATGTCTGTGCTATATAATATTAATTAGACATTCAGTAGTGATTTCTTCCATCCACCCCATATTTTGTAGACAAAAATCTTTTTTCAACCTTTGAAAGGAAAAGACCATAAATAGTTAACTAAAACACATTGTCTAATTTTTCAGTATATTTAATAAAGTCTTAACATATTTATATGCCCTGATACATGAGAAGTCAATATGACTTTTGTTTTGAGAAAACCTTTCAAGACTTGCACTATCAAGGTTTCAAACTTCTGTTCTTTTAACATCTCCCAAACTGTACTTACAAGCAGCCTCCCTCAGTGTAGATTTGTTCTGATAAAGTCATGTCAACATTGGATTTTCCACTGGTGTGTGTATGTTACAAATAACATGATTTTTTGGTCACTTTTTTTTTGTTTGTTTTTTAAAACAGTTTCCAAACTTTCTTCTCTCCTCACTCAGGAAATATTAGATTTCCAAGTAGCTGCTGGGCTCTTTGGTTCTGCCTCTAGTCCTCAACAAAGCTAATGCCTGCTTGTTAGCTCTGCTTCTTTAGCTTTGGTCTAAAGCTGGGTTTCTGCTTGCACTCAGACACTTGATCAGCTACTTAGACTGTTTTCTTAGATTTTCATTTAAAACAAGAATTATAGGAAGAATACCTCCTTAGAGTGGACCGTAACTCCTTAAAGCTGAGAAAGCCCCTGCTTTATTTTTGTGGGCAAGAAAGGCAACTTTCTAAAAGTCTGAGATATTAAATGAAGGGTTAAGTGATTGCATTCATTTTTATAACACACTATTGCTCCAGTAACTTGAATGGTAAGTCTATGATTAACTTCACCATTTCACTTTTAAATAAAATCTGTCTTTATTTTTTTCCTTTTTTATTTCTAAGAAGATTGTAACAAGATGTAAAAACATCCCAAGCTGAAGCAATTCTACTCCTCCCACATTTTGGACTGTGAACACCATGGGTTCCTATGCTCATACTTGCTGACAAGATATTACTACTTTTTTTTTGATATATAAATTTTATAGTATCTGCTCCTAGTCAATTGCCCTTTGATATGTAGTTTTACAGTATTTCCCACCAGTTTCTCAGACCTTTTTTATTTGTCTTCTTTAAATCAGGTGTGTAAAGTAAGAACATTAATATGAGGAGTTGTAGTTGAGTGAGAATAAGTTAGTTATTAATTCTGCTGATAGATCCCAAGTCCAGTGTTAAGAAAGGTTTCTGACACCTTTTTCCAAAGATTTGTTGATTAGTCTGTCCTGGTTTGCCCAGAAGGCTACTGCCAAATATTTACACTCTGATCCTGCAGACAGACCTTCATGTCTGGGATCCTATTGACCTCAGCAAGTTTTTAGGCAGATACTAATATCAGATGACCATCAATTGTTGTAGAAGTATTTCCTAAGACTATCAGTTGTGAGGTTGCTGAGTGTTTGGCAGGCAGGAGATCAGCAAATGCTCTGATCATACGAGTTCTCATCTTCTGCATGGTCACAGTAACAGAATCTACTCATGTATCGTTGGTGGGCACCAGGGACCATGGAGACAGTGTCCTGCATATACCTCTTTCTGTATATATCTGTACATACACACTTATATATATACATATATATATAACATCATGTAGCTAATTTACATACAAGTATGCATATATCTAATTACAATTAGGAACTTGTTTCCTGAGTGCATTAATCTAGTTTCCAATCTGCCATATATTCTCTCTCTGAGATGATCTGTTTTCTCCATTGGATTCTGAGCATGGATATGACTTATCTCAGTCATGTCACCTCATTCAGGTAAAGCACAAAAAGTGAGAGAAAAGCCAGAGAACTGAGAATTACAAAGTCCTTTGCATTAAATATAAATCTGTAATTAAATGTATTACATGCTAAAATTTTTTTTTTTTTCAGTTACAGTGTGCTAAAGATAGCTGATTTGGGATTTTGGATTTGATTTCCTTCCTAAGAACACAAATATAAATAAAGAGGAACACTCAAGTCCACTGAGAGCAGCCGTACAAAACTATCTGAAGTCTTTGTTTCTGGACTTTGAGCTAATATTTTTACAGTTTTCTTTCTGTGGGAGTGATAAATTAAAAACTAACTACCAAACCCCACTCACTTTTTTTACTGATCCAGAATATGACCACAAGATACAGCTCTAATAAACCAATCTAAAAAAAAAGAACTCTAATCTCAAAAGAATACTGGAATAACGTTTACATTAATTCCTGGTTAAATACAACAGTTATGTAAATAATTTAAAAAGTATCCAGAACAGTAAACGTATTCTGGAGATAAGATCATTTTCCTTTAACATAATGAACATATTTTTTTTTTAAAAAAAATACTTCAGCCCTGGAAATAAAGAAGTAATACTTCTATTAATTTCCTTGAGTATTTTATATAAAAACATTGTCTATTTCCAAGTGATCCATGTGTACCACTTCTTATTTATTTATTTATCTACTTACCTATTTATTTATTTATTTATTAATGCAACTATTGACAAAATATGAAATCTTCATGCAACAAAAAACCTGCTAGGACTGTGAGTTCTGGCATTAAGAACCTAGGATACACTGTTGCACAATACCTAAAGTGTAGTTTCTCCTAAAATTTGTATTTAACTGTTAAAATTAAATAATGGTAATTGTAAAGTCGGAACTCATTTTCATAAACTGATTAAAATGTAGAGTTGGTAAGAAGGAAAACATCCCAATAACATCCCAATGATACCTGAGGGGTGAAGCAGGAGGATTAGAGATACTGAGGAAAAAATACACAGAACTGATAATTTTCTCACTCTATCCATTAAAAAAGTTGTAGTTCTTGTTTCTCATAAATGTAGTCTCTTTGTAGTTTCCTCATAGCCTCAAATTTGTTAAAGAAAATGTGCCATCACTGTAGATAGCTTCTTTAAAGTCTTCTCAAGCTGCACTTCACTTTGTAAACATCTTTGAATAACAAAACATCCCGGGCTAGATCCCGCCCTCTGCCACGTGCAGAAAATCCTGTTGCTGTTTGCCAAGGTTATTGTCTGTAGCTGAAACTCAACTTTGGCTTAGTCTTCTTTCCAGTGAGGCCAGTGAGCCATCTTGTTTCTACCTTTTTCTCCAAACTTTTGTTGGACGAACCTTTGCCCTTCAACCCACACTTTTCTAAATATTTAATTTATTTTTTAAACTTAACAAGATGGGAAGAAAGTGAATTTTCAAGTCACAGAACTCTGCCATACAAAAATCCACATGGTTTCTGGCCACCTCAGAAAGTCAGAAACTGAAATATGAATCTGGTTATAAGACGAAAGTTGTGGAGTTGGAGTAACATATAGAAGCCACAAATAAAACTTCATAAACAGAGCAGGGAGTGTTATAATTGATCATGTGTGTTCTAAGAGGACTTTGCTGAACAACTTGCCTAGTATCGCCTACCACAAAGTCGTCACACACAACAGTAATATTGTGTTCATAAATCACCTTGAAGTTATAATTTCCCATATAATGTCAGTGCTCTATAGAATATGCTACATATTTTTCATTTTTCTTTTATTGCAAATTGAATTTTTCTTTGGATTTGTATATGTATTCTACCGCAATGAGGAAACAGAACACTGTCCATATTAAAATACATAGTACTTGATATTAAAATTTGCCCTTTGTCTGAGGTAAATTCTATGTTAATTTTATTTCACATGAAAAACTTTTTTTTTCTACAAAAAATATTCACAGACAAGGGATAGCATAGCTTTGACAGAGAAATAGACTTTTGAGGAGTAAGTTGGCATCATAAGGGATCTTTCAGGCATCCTGCTGCCCCGTCCAAAAGATGCTCCAGAGACTAAACCAGTGGTCATTTCCCCAAACGCCAACACCTCCTCCGAAAGATGGGGTGGCAGCAGCAGCAGCAAGGAGCAGGCTGTGCAGTCCCTCCTGGAATGCAAACTGGCTTTAAGATAAATGCTAATATTTATAGAGAGAAATATTTACTGATATTGCCCTAGCCAAACACTGCAGCTGTAACTATAAAGCATGTGAAGCTGGCAAAGCAGCCAGCCCCCTTCCTAAGAGTGTTTTTTATTTTCATTTTTTCTCTCCTAACTATAATGGGTGACTGCTTTTCTGCCTAAGCAGCTCTAAAGGGCTATGAAAGCAGAAGTCCTCCAAAGCTGTTAAATGTTTCCTCAGATTTACAATAAAATCCCGCATTCCAAATCTCCTAGTAAAATCTCTGAAGCATTGCAAGCAGTACTTACATAATTTTCCATTAAGACGGTATTTGTGTATTCAACACCTAGAAAATAGAGAAAGTGAACATGGATAGGGAAGGAAAAAACAAAAGGTGGGGGGGAGGGAGAAGGGGCGGGGGGGGGAAGAAAAAAGAGAAAAGCAAAACCCCTACCCTGAAACAGCCATGCAGCTATTAAACATATGCCAAAGTAAACAATAGTGTGAGGGTCTGCCATAGCTTTGCCCTGCAGGTAGACGGCAGGCGGCACAGAAGGAAAGCAAATGGCAAGGGAAAGAGAAGGAGGGTGCAGGATGTGGATGAGATGCCGAGCCCTGAGAGCATGAACGGCCTGATTGTGATCCTCAAGTCACACCATCAGCCATGCAAAACAGGACATACCTTTCTGGCTTGCTGGTTCTGTCGGCTGAAACAAAGCAGTCCCATTCTCAGCGGGAGGCCAAATCAAAATGAAATTTTATTTAGTCTGCACTGTCCCCAGATTGGGTTTCAGAATGACTGCTTTAGGAGATAGCATGGATGTGGCTGATGCATGCTTTGCATATGAAACTGCAATAGGGGGGAAGAAAAAAAATCTACATAATCAAAAAAATCTGTGCCGTGTGTATGGCAAAAACCCCTGGACGTTAGAGAAACAACTACAATGGATGTTTTAAAAAATGACCTTTCTGAATAAAATGCACATTTGTGCTCCACAATACTATTTTCAATAAATATATAATAGATCATTTTGCATGTAAGTATTCAGAAGCTGCCCTGAGAGACTGAAATATCAAATCATTTTTCTATTTTTTTTTTTTTTTTTTTTAATCACAGAGCAGAATTACAGTTTGGAAAGAAAAGCAGAGAACATGTATATCTAAAGAGGATTTCTGTGTCTTGCAATGGCTGGCAGTGATTCCACCTCAGAATCCTCTTCAATTTAATGTTTTGTTTAAGTCCCTGTTTCTTAGTGTACCCAAAGAAAGGCCTACTGCAGTAAAGAACATCTGCTTTTTGTACCACTGATCTAATGCATTCCACCTTGCACTTTTAAGAAAGGATCCATTCTTTGATTAGACACACTTAATTTTACAGACTCTTAATAAATAAAAAAGATCATCAGCTGATCACACAGTATTTTCATTAGAAGTTAGAAATAACTTACAAAGGCAAGGAATAGACTGCCGAATATGCGGGGCATACACCATGTAATGCCTTTGTTGTCAGTTATGCTGCAAATGAGATTTTCAAATAGGATTTGCAGAGGCAGGGCAGTGATCAACACAGTGCAACATCCAGGAAAGGGAAGTTGAGCACAGTATTCTGTGAAAGAAGGGGGCAGAAGGGAGCCTGTTTGTAAATACATGTTATTAGCCAAAGAAAACACTTATCACGGCTTGATTTTGCTGCACCAGCTACTTGGAACTAGGCGATACCAGTAATTTCGTAGGTGCACATCTGTGTGGAAGCGTGTGTTTGCATTTGTCTGTGTGCGGGGCATGTAAGCCTGTAGTCTGTGCACATGTAAACGCTTGACGCTTACAATGTAAAAGACAAGCAAAAGACAGAACAAACAATACACGTTTTCAATTGACAGATATTTCTCTGCTGAAACAAGCAGTGCTAATACTGTGCTCTGTGGCATATGGACAGCCAAAGAATAGTAAGGACAAAACAAAAAACCACCCAACACCATAAAATTTTTAAGAATGCAAAGGGAGTAACGATCCCAAATAAACAATACAGATAAAAACTTCCAGGAGTAATGAGATACAGTGCAAATCATTCACACAATGTGCTTTCACACAGCAATGACGGAAGTCACTGACAACAATGCAACCATGTGCAGATACAGTCCTTGGAGAAATAGTCCACAAATTTTGTAATTCTGTCTTCTGCACTTTGCAGGCTGAGTTAGGGACTTGCCATTACAAAATGTGCAAGGATATTGGTGCTTTAAAATTAAGCATTGGGCATTACGGAAGGTAACTTCATGATAAGTTCTCCTATTGCTATTTAAAGCTAAAAATCCATGAGGAGCACAGTGAAAAATATAACATTTGTTCTCCTTATGTCTTGGAACAACTGTTTTTATATTTGTAGTCATCCTAACTGTTGTTCCAAACAAAATATTCAGATAGTCCCTAGCCTCACACTGTATTGTATTTATTCTGGTGTATATCTGATAGCAAAGCTTTGTCTGTATTGAATTAATTCGATTTTTTTTTGGTGTTATTGTCTTTATAAATGCTGCTTTTTTCTCACAGAACTTCCCACTTTAGGGAAAAAGAA
>CM036617.1:71007972-71260472 GCA_020746105.1 Trogon surrucura
AAATTATTCATCTCTTATCTAGCATCTAAGATGTCCTAAACTTGCATGAGAGTTAGCATAATGGGACCTATTAATTACTAATGCTGCAAGTCCTTCACTACTTAAATACCCTTTCTAGCAGGTGTGCTGTGTAATGCAAATAAAGAAATACAAACCAAAGTCGCTTTCGAAGACAGTGCCACCCAAGGTTTAATAAATAAAATACTAAGTGCAAAAGTCTATGGCCTACCTAACAGTTCAAAATATCTAGATGTTCATATCTGGTATTTTTTATCTTTCTTTGTATTTCTTCCCGTCTCACACGTACATACCTTTCCAGGGGTGCGTATATGTGTAGAAAAAAGTGTGTCAACAGCGTATGGTGTACATACATGGTATTTATTTTCCACTCAGATGTATTAATGTGCAAAGTTTATATAAGGACAGACTAAGTACATGGTCTCTGCCCTAAAGAGCACCTTCTTATCTCAAAATCCTATCCATCGAATGCTATCTGTTCAAAAAAATGTACTCCTATCACTAAATACTTTGAAGCAAAGAAGCATTATTATCTGTTAAGGGCTGAGAAGTTAGAGCAAGGATGGCCAGAAGCCATATTTGTCTTCTCTGCTGTCTAGATTTAACAGCAAATGTAAGTTAGAGCAGCCTTACGCTTACATCCTTGGCTTTCTAAGAGTCCTGATGAAAACCATTGCAGCAGATACCAGGGATATGTCCTTCCTATCCTTCTTTCTAGCCCATCTGTGACATGATCATAATTCAAAGGATGGCTGCGTTGCTTTTTAAAGCCACCTAAGATGGGAAAAGTTCCTTGAGGGCCTGATGCTTCAGTGAAACTTCAGAAACACACTTAAAATGTGCAAAGGAAAGCCATGCAGTTGCAAACTTTCATTACTGTTGCACTAAGCTCCCATTGCAGAGGCAAGGCCATAAAAAATGCTGCTTTATTTTCTTCATGGAATCTAACCTTAAGGCCATGATCAACTGTCTTCTCTCTCTCTTCTTTGCTGGTTTTATTATCACAACCAGTACCTTAAGTTCCTTTAATTGTATTTGTGACATTGAAATACAGATAGAGGAAATATGGGATGGAAACCAAATCAAAACAAACAAAGAAAAAAGCCCAAACTGAAAGGTAAAAAACACAGAGACCCCCTTAAAAAATGATTGTTACTGATGTGTGGCAAGTGACCAAGCCTAAAGGCTCTGGGCTGCCTGACAAAATCTAGCTTGAAATGCAGCCCCTGATAGGAAGGCAAGTTGCCCAAACAGATTTCAGGTAGGAACCAAAATACTGCACTTCTAATACCCCATTTACCAGAAAATATGGATCAAAACATCACATCCACCATGCACAGAAAATCCAACAGGGAAAAAGACATTCTTGACTCTTACTTGACAAACTGTTGGGGGAGTTTTTATGTATTCTGTACAAGAAATGCATGTAACTCTTTCTAAATGTGCCAATAGTCTCAATGAACTAGGAAAGCCACCATGAAGAAATATTTTTAAGAGATCATTAGGCTAAAAAAGGCTGTTATTTATTAAGTATGGGGACTGATAGACAGCCTATGCTTTTCTTCAGAGTGGCTGCACCACAATTATCTTATGGAATGCAGCAATTACAACATCTGAATGCAGGACAGCCAAGCTTAATCCTTAATCTCCTTGCTTTTTACACGTGAAAACTTTCAAAACTCTCTGCAGTTAATTTTTTTTACTTCAAGGTGGTAAATCCTTTTTTAGGTTCACAATAACTTTTATTTTATTAAGTAATCACTACTGAAATGGTATGAAGTCTTCTGGGACTGGTAAGCTTTCATGGAGCCACCCTGGTTTTCCTATATAACATAAAAAAAATACTGCCAAACTAGGGATGCTACAGTGTGCAACGGACTTCTCAAATCCCCATAACTTCATGTGTCCATAGATATTTACTATATGGACTAAACAGGTAGGTATTTAGTGTTTATAATTCTACAGCTACTAGAAATGACTCTGCTGTTAGAGAATAATACATTCCTCCACTCCAAAAGCTACAATTCTGTAGTAAACAAAGTATTTGTAAAAAATTCCCCTGCAGGGCCAGGGGCAATTATATCTGTCTTTTTATACATGACATTCCAGAAACTTATTAGCTGACGAATAGATGTTTTTCAGTGCTGGCTGTCATCCATCTTGCAAAAGAAAGACACAGAGAACTGTTGAGCATCACAAGTATCATGGTAATCACAAGCTTTGCTGAGGTCTCATGGCCGTAAATCGCTTCTTCACCCAGTGTGTTCCATGTAGGCAAAGGTCCTTCAAAGCAACCTTGTAGGTTACCTGATGAAGATACAGCTTGTCCTCCATCTCAGCCCACTGGAACCAGAAGTATTTGTGCATGGTTAAACAAGGTGGAGAAGTGATAGCTCCTACATAACTACCTTAGATTTTCCTAACAATAATATACAATAATTCCCAATCAGGTAGCTTCAACAGCATCATAGAGCCTACCAAGCCAAAGAAGATATGATCTTCATTGACTTGGTAGGCTCTTAAAATTTTGCCACAATAATGATGGAGGCTTGGGAGACTTTTGGTGGTTTATTTATTTATTTATTTATGTTATGTTTTCTTTGGTTGGCTTGGTTTTCCTCTTCAGTATCTCTCCACCATTTAGTACACCCTGCATGTGACAAACCCAAGGAAATTATTTGCTTCACATAATTCCTTTACTACCTTACCTTGAAAAGCTAAGAAATGCCACCACGTAAGTGGTATGGTAGGGTGAAAAGAGAATTAAAAGAAAAATAATAATTAAAGCCAGTACTAGTTCCCATTGTTTGCTGCTAATAAGGGATGTGCATGAGAATACAAACAGATTCAGAAGAAATTACTCTAATTTTTGCATCTATCCACTTCCTTCTTTCTGGCAGCCTGTAATTCCCATATCCTGAAGGTCTTCAATTTAATCTAATATTCAATGTTATATACAATCTCTGCACTGCGAGCGCTTAACTATTTGACCTGCATATTGCAACCCAGAACGAAATGTTCACATGGGGTGATACTGGGAAATACCCTCACTTAAGCGTGCCTAAATGCAAAGCAGTTCTGACAAGTCTTGTTTGGTTTAGAGAGTCTTGTCTAATGGATTAGAGAGTTTTATCCAATGGATTAATCAGAGGATCAGGACAACAGCAAGAAGGAACAGTGCTGGGGAATTATCAAGCCCATTGACTGGGTGAAACAAGTTGCTATTCTTAGTGCTAGTCCTTATAGAAGCATAATTAAGGGGCCAAATTCACTGAGCATCTGCACCAGCTTCTGCTGATATATGGAGTAAATGCTACTAGCTAAAGAACGTGTTGATGTGAGGTATCACTAGTACACTTGTGGTTCTCACTGCTTTCCATCTCAGCTGAGCTAAAGCCTTTCAAGAAGAAAAAGCGTGAGTTTCTTTGCTGCTTGAGCTAAAGAGCCTGGATTTCTAGCTGAAATATCTGGGAGGTGAGTCCTTTGTAAGTCAGTTTGGGGGAGGATACTCAACACATACAAAGACTAATTGGCAGCAAGTAGTGTTGGTAACTCCTACACTGTTGAGGAACTCAGGCTTCCAGCCAGTTCTGCTACTGAAAGAACTTGAGGACTTTGTGATGCCCTTGAAATCTTTCTTTCTTCCTGTGTCAGGTTGTAGTTGCAAATCTTGGTCTCTTTACTTACAGTCTAAATCTTAGTGCGGTATGCTGGGAGGCATTTTACGACCTGTGATAAATGAGGGGGTTCTTTTTCTAGACACATTGATTGCATAGTGGTCTGTGCTTGAAGGGATTCGACTTGATGATCTTCTGAGCCCCTTGGCCTAGAGCAGGGCATCAGCAAGAAGCATGGTGGAATCATGACACCAGCGGGTGCCTCTCTAAGAAAAAGCAGCAGTGTCCTCTGCTGCAGGTACTGCATGTGCATCTGTCTCTCTTAACAGAGAGCTCACATTGCATGCCTAGGGTATGGAGAACCCCAACAGCAACATGTCTGCTCTGGGCATGTCCTCATGCAAAGAACTGCATTTGTACTTCAGCAGCCCCCTGGTGTAAATTAGCATAACTTTGTTGAGTGAGAAGTGCTCCTCTTCCGTGCCCTGTGGTTTCCACACAAGGCGTGTATGCGAACTTCCACTTGGGGTGCACCACAGAGTGCCCCCTTCAGGAGAAATAGGTGACCAAAAAGCACCTCCTCTAGGCAGAAAAGATCAATGACCCTGAGGTAATTTTAGAGTGTTTTTGGAAAAAACTAACTTTTTGCACCCCCTTGTAAGACTATTCTAAGTGGAAGAACAAGAGCCTCGCGGGTGACATATTGACATAGACATTTTTCTTTGTGCCTATGATTCAAGGCATTGGAAGCTTTGCATGGCTATTTTGCTGAGAAGTGCTGCTTGCAGGTGATTATAGATGGCACGCTGAGTAGGATGCTCTGCTGTCACAGCCCCGCGGACCCGAGAGAGGATCCCTGTAAATAGTGCTTCATCATGCAAACAGGGATGTCACCTCAGTGCAGGCAGATGGTGGTATGAGTGGGCTCTAAGCATCACTACCGAGATGAAGTGAGACAGCACTTGTGACAACTTAATGCTGACTGAGTAACATCAACACAAGTCTTCTTTTCTGTTGTAGCTGTCTTAGGATGTCAGAAGATATGGATCTGAGATTGAAAAGACACTTTTGACAGTATAATGGCTGAAACAGTTTTGAAACATTTAAAGCAACAATAAAACGCAAAAGGGGAAAAAAGGATGAGGATAATGGGGTGCGACTTCTCAAAGGACATGAGGTTTCATTTCTTTCTGAATAATTTTGTGTCTTCAAAACTACTTCTTTTTGAAACTGCAAGTCACAATTTTCCAGAAAAAGTCTGTCACGCTCCTAGGCATCTTCTGAAGGCAGCACTCCAGCTTCATACCTTTTTCACTGTACCTCTCACCCATTCTAGCTATGTCAGCTTCACTTGCACAGGCATGAGCATGTTGAAAGAATTTTTAGGATGTTTATAGTTCAGTTGCACTATTCTGCTTCGTAAAATCATTTTACTATGAAATAACAGACTTAGAACTGCACATTTTCATGCAAAGAAAACAGAAGACGTGTGCAGGTCTTTAAACACAGCAGCCAGCAACATGTCTCTTTGAAAGCCAGAGAAGCTTTAGTTTGATTTTGGTCTATTGAAAACAGAGAAACAAAACCAAACTTTGCAATAAGCCCCGCCGTTTTTCACACCTGAGCTACGTATAGAAGATCCCTCAATACTCTGTAGGAGCAAGCCGCAGAAAAAAACTAAATAAATATAAAATTGTGATTAATGTTCTAACAAATCATAGCAAAATTATAATTACAATGATTTGCATTTTTGCAGACTCCATGTTTAACCTGTGACTTTGTAACTGAACACTTGCAATTTGTTTGGGATTCTTCTGCTTTTAATTTTTTGATTTTATTTTGTAAATTTTATAAAATCAGTGTAATAATTCCCCACCACCTTCTTTTAAGAAAGTTTTTTTTTATGGCAAGTCTTTAAAAATACAAAAAAAAACAGGAAAAGATATTAAAATTTACATTTAAAATTAATTCCAGGTTTGTTATATTCATTACTTTGATGTGGAGTTCAGAGGCTGTGTTAGTATTGTACTTCCCCACTGCAGTGTGATCGGACTTTCAGAACTCTCTTCCACAGAAATTAATGGGTGCTTTAAAAAAAAACCCAACAACTGAAACTCAAGGTTTCAAATCAGTGTTATTCTGTGGGGACTACAGTAATTAAAACAAATTTAAAAATCATTAAGAAAAATGGATAATGCCAGCTATTGTTTTCTTCCTTGAAACATTTAAGCTTTCTTTTCTATTTAGCACATTAATACATTTTTCCCCCGTTAGAAATAAAAGCTATAGGCCCAGTTCTGTCATGGCGGTGAGCAGGCAGTTGGATACGGTAATGCATGCCTGAAGCCTTCACCAAGGATGATAAGCCTGCATGAATTTTACGAGTCTCAGTATCAAGGTTGCCCTCGCCCAAGGGATTTAAGAATAAGGGGGGAAAAAAGAGAAGGCAGATGTATGAATAACTGGCATTGTAAATCTTCACCGTGGCAACCTACAGCTAGAAAAAGTCTGTGATGGGTTCATGACTTGAGAAGAAAGCGACACAGCAGAATGTGAATGGATTTTCTTCAGCTACTTAATACACTGCTTAGAGCAGCTTAAGGGTGTGCGTGTGAGAGAGAGTATACGTGTGTGAGAGAGAGAGAGTGTGTATGTGTGTAAGGAGGGGGGGATCTGTGGAAATTTGTTAGAAGGAATTATTAGTGTTATACAGCTTGCTAGGGCTTGATTTTTTTTCCGCTTTTTGGGGGAGGCTGTAGGGGAGGAGGAATACCATTTAGTCTCAGAATATAAATGACTGGATTTTGCTTGGGAAAAAAAAAAAAAAGATGGTGGGGGAGGTGCATAGAATTATGCAGGCAAGTAACAATGAGCAAATTGGACCCTTAACAATACAGCACAAGGTCATAGCGAAAGTCACCAGAGTGGGGTGGTGGGGGTGGCTGGTGGTAGAAAACAGATCATGATAAATAGCTTCCCATTTTGCAAAATCTGGTAGTTAATGAAAATAAGATGCATTTGAGTTGTCTGTGAACACCTGATTTTTTCCCCCTTTCTCTCTCTCTCTCTGGTCCTGCTGATGTATGAAAGCAAAGCACTGACTCTAATTGTGCAATTATAAAACGGAAATGATGCAGGTTTGGCAACACAGAGAAAGAAGGCAGCTCAATAACATTGTTTAATAACAAGCAAATAAAGCTCAAAGGGGAAAGAGGTGACTATTTCTGCTTTAGACTCATTAAGGAGCCAGAAACATATTGTAAAAGAGTGATATTTAATTACGGGCTGGACTGATAACATGGAGCAGGGCCTCACTGGGAGAAAGAGACCCTATGCTCCTAGGAGTGAGCAGCTCCAAACATCAATTACCATGATTATCTACGCGGTGCTTAGAAAACACACCCGTCTCCGTGTTCCGGCAGCGACCCGTAAACAGGCATTGCATAGTCAAATTTATGGGCACAGTCAGCTGGGGCCAGGTGGGAAAGCAAGCTTCCCATTGGTGACTTCTGTGCAAAAGGAGGAAAGAAGCAAAAGAAAGAAAAATCTGTCTTCTGCACTACTGAAAGAGCAATTTATTACCAAGCATTTGCAGGAGACAGCATTTGTTGCCCTGCTGCCTTTTTTGCCTCTGTTGGCTGTCTGGATGAGAAATGGGAGTATATTAACCAACTCATGGGTTACAGAAGACGGCTTGGCATGGGCCCATCAAACTTCGCTGTGCTAAGGCGAGTCAAAGGTCAAGAGAGTGTTAGCAGCTGAGATTTAGAACCGAGTGCATCTCTTTAACCTTAACTGCTGGGAATGGATGGAGTCACTTTATTTCTTTAGTCAGGATCTTGGTTGCAGTGAAAGATGTCATGAGGAGGAGGGTACCATCCAGCCCGGAGCAGATGGGAAAGTGGATAGTGCAGTGAGATGTAATATTCCTGAGGGGTCATGTAGGTAAACTTAAGGAACATCTTTGGTGTGCTGCAGCTCCATGTTTTACCACCAGGCCTAAAGGCTGGATGTTGGCCCTAGATGTTTGTGCATCTTTGCTTATATACCATAGACCAAATAAATAGAGACTTAAGGTTGAAAAGTAGGTGGCAAATCCATTCGAAGCCATTTAATCTTTCCTTCTGCACTAACACTATTTTCACTGAGGAAAATCATTATTAAATGGACCATGCTAATGACATGTGCACTGAACTTTATTTTTAATGGCAGAGAGACTTCTCTGCCTGGAAAGATAGTCTGCAAGACACAGGTTGCTGTGACCTGGTTCACAGGGTTCCTGCCTGCCTGGATCTTCTGCTGGCCTATTGCATGGCCTTGAACAAATCACATCAGCTCTGAGTATGTCCTCCTCCTTTAACAGTCCTTCTTCATGTGTGAGATCCTTGAAACAGCCATGTCTGCTTTTGTGACATTTGCCACATGTCCTGTTTTGCTGTAGTTGCTGTGGGCTGCAGGAGTCACCAGGATCAGGCACACCAGGGAATTGTTTGTTTCCACACTCAGTTTAGACACTTGTTTTATTAAGCCATCATGGTACACAATGCACTGATGCATGAAGGGACCTGTGCGGTGGACCATTTCTTAAGTTATTGGGAAGAGGTATGTCACTTGCCATTTAAAGTAGCCTGACACATACCTACACCTGGACACCCAACCATAAGAACACTAATTTTACTCATAGGTTATGATTAAGGTTCTGAAATTTGCTGAGACACTCTGAAATGTAGAAATTAAAGGGCGAAATTAGCTTTAAGTAAGGCCAAGATTCTATGCAACATGTGTTTTGCTACATAACAGCCTTGAGACCAGTTCTGTCTATTCTCCTAAAACCAAGCTGAGTTAGACAGCTTTAGGAGCTCAGCCTCCATGGCCCCCTGTTGTGGCAATGTTCAGACTTTAGACAGACAGGTCAGTAGTGAGGAAAGGGGGATGAAGATACTTTAAAGCAAGTATAAAAATCCTGCAATCAAGAGGGCAATCACAATATTTAGGCTAAGGATGCTTTGTTTTTTTCCCTCTCCAAGTTTTGGGTCTGTACAGGCCTTAGCACAATGGTGCTTGATCTGTAACAAAGCATGAGCAAAGAATTGAAGAATTAGTGAAGCATTTGTATGCTTAAAAAGACTAGGATCTCCACCAATTGACTGTGAGATAACATCTGTAGAGAGTGTCAAAGTCCTGGTGGTCCCTCTCTTTGGCCTGTACAACTAAGATTTCATTGTCCTAGCCTGAAACTATATATATAGGACAAATGAGGAAAGAGTAGTTGTGAGATACACAAATGAAAGAATGCAGCAACGTACACAGTAATGTTAAGACTGATACATTTCCAAATAAGAAATGGTCTAGCATTGATCTCAGTAGCATACACCATGTCAAAAGAAACTGTAGGAGCAATTAAAATCACTTTATTGGCAATTATTAATGGGCAACATACATTTGGCTTGCAAAATAAGTGGGAAGAATGCAAGGATCATATTCCACCCTGTATGAGCAGCAGCCCATTGACCTCGTACTTCAGGCTGGGAAGTGAATAAACAGGAGGAAAAGGAATTGGAGAAGCTGCTTGGTAAATAATCAGAAAGAGGCATTCCACACTACTCTCCCAGCAATGAATTATTAGCACATACACTATTCCTCCCCTCACCCACATGTAGTGGTACATACACAATTTCAAAGAGCTTGCAAATGGTTTGGTCAGACACTGGACCACTAAAGATAAAGAGAACAATTAAGAATATTGCATAAAAATGAAGCAATTTCGTTGCATCTGCATTCACTATGGAGATGCCTTTCTCTAAGCCAATTATTTTCAGATAATAAACACAGAGCGGTATCAGAGATCAAGTTGTCAAAAGAAAAGAATCTAAAAAAACTGACAAAGAAAAAGCCCACTAGGTTCATCCATTGTAAAAGTTCCAAATAAACATTAAAATGGTCAATCCGGAGAAACACAGTCTTGCATAAAAATGATCATAATACTTCACAAAGTCTTCAAAAAGACACCCAGGCAATCTAATCAACTGACCAACGTATGATATATCATCTGAAATAATAATTAAAAATAATATATTTCAACAGACCATGGCATAAAAAGCCAAAATGCCTGGTCTCCTAAAAGGTAAATTGTTTCTCTCTAATCTATTGAAATTCTTTGGCATTCAAAGTGAACACCAGAACTTCTGGTTAGCTCACTCGGTTCAAGCATGGTGCTGATAACACCAAGGTTGTGGGTTTGATCCCGTTCGGTCCTCATGTGTTGCCTGATCTAGTAGAGAGGTGTCTCTGCCCATGGCAGGGAGGTTGGATTAAATGATCTCTAAGGTCCCTTCCAACCTAGGCCATTCTACGATTCTTCAGTAAACTTTCAGGATTTGCAGAAAGACATGCCCTAACCGGAAAGTTTAAAGACTTTTTAAGTTTCCTACTTCTCTCACCTTTCACACAGGTTAACCAGTAAGGTGTGCTGCATTCCTAGACAACAGGATGGAAGGGCATCTGAGTAGTGCTTATCCAGCTAAGTCTTTGCTTTTGCTTGTAGGAGACTTTAAACGAAACACGGGCCTTCAACTCTTAACTGCCTTTTGGGTCCATGGAAGAGACTTCCAATAACAGCATCATTTACTGTTTGAAGTATCAGGCTTTTAAAGTTTTTACTCAATTCCCCTTTTTAAACATCTTGCATTGTTTGTTTTTTGAATGTCTCCAGTGTAAATTTTTATTTACCGGTCAAATAGTACTGACATAACAAAGGAGATGTGAAGGATGGCCTTAGGGTGTTCCGACACTGCAAGTGACAAAGGGGCTAAGGCTCTGCAGCCCAACAGCGGTCTCCCAAAATCTCTGCGCACCCAGGCTGTGCTCATATTTATGCCTAACCTACTTTCCAGTCACTTTTTTGTGCCGTCACAGAGCTTTTGTAGATGCACCACTGGGGGCAGGGAAAATGTAGGGAAAAAAAAGTGTGCTCCAGTTCTGTAGCTATTCACCTGATTCCTTTGCAAATTTGGCCCCACACTCCCTGTAATTCACAAGTTGATAGACACTCAGGAGACTCCTAGCTGCTAACGTTCCTGTCAGCCATGTCCCAAAGAACAAAGGCAAGCTGAAGTATTTTTTAATTCTACCCTCTCAGCTCATCAACGCTGAGTTTACATAAAAATGTAAGAACATTACACTACACACACTGCTAATAATCAGAAACTAAAGCTTTGAAGTTTCCCTCTTTCACAGCTACTGCCATGACAGATGCTTGCCAGAGAAAACTCAGGGGGCATTTGTTTGCAAGCATTTTGGCTAAGCGTAGTGCCCATTGTGCCACTTAATATTTCAGCTATCTCTAGTGTAATCAGGGAACAGCAGTTACTTATTTATCTCACGTCTTGCTCCTTGCTAGCTACCTACTATCGCCAGCATGACCTCTGAAGCACACACATTAATTTTACCTCAGTATTTCTATAGCATCAATTAATAAAAACTGACTATGTTTTCAACAAACGCACATGTACTGATAAATGAGGGTCCTGACTTAATTGCTCTGTAAATTAAGAGCTCACAGTAGTGACAATAGAGAATAGTTTTAATATTTAAAAACTCATTAAATTTGTGTACATTTTGAATAATTAAAGCCACACGGCCACTTTAAAGAGCTAATTTAAGTTTAATTCTTAAATGTATATCACAGAAGAACTTGATCTGTTGAAAATTATTGGTTAATTTTATGAATAACTTAATTCTGTTCTATTATTTCCCTGAAATTCTGCATTTATTTATACACTTATCTGTCTCCTCTGCCTGCCAGAAATTCCTTGCAACAGCAGTTCTGGGAAGATCAGACTAACCTGTACTTTTGTCAACTTTCTACCCATAGAAAATGGTATATCATAACTCCACATATTAATCCTTTTAGATCTCTATCAGATCCATTGATTAAATTTAAATAGTGAGTGTTTTGGAGAAAATAACTTTCTTTATGGCTTGCAGCTGTGTGAAGATGCAGTCCAAATGCCCAAATACGCGCTGACAGAATTTGCAAGGGTTCGTGGAAAACCCACGTCCTTACAATCGTGTAAACTCAAGGGATGGTCAAAGTTAAACCTTCAAACTGTGGATAACTATCATTTCCTTTTCCACTCAGAACTCTGACTTTTAAAACTGAGTAGTATTTGAAAAGGCAATATCTGATTTCCTGACTGTCAGCAGAAATACTGCTAACAAAAAAATCAGTTCACCCTCCCCACTTGATTATTTTTGTGGAGTTCAAGGGGACAACCCAAAAAAGAAAGCTGATTCTCTTGCTGAAGATCATGCTCTGAATAGGACAGAAACGATTTGTAGTTACAGTAATTCACCTTTGTGCAGCTAACTTTTCTTTCTCCTGTGGCTCATATGTCAATCTTCATATTGTTACTAGTATTTAATCAGTGATTAAGCTGCCATAGAGTAAATACAGACAGATTGTGCTGCAACATTGCTATGTTCTTTCAATATTATGAAGTGTAATATTCAGGTAGGTGCTTAGATATCAAAGTGATAGACACTTAATACCTGAAATAAATAGAATGATTCTTGCTGAATCGTTGCAGAGTGACTTAAGTGTCTGACGGTAGTTGAGGAGATGAAGTGTTGTTCACTGACTTTTTAATAAACAGAGGAAAATAGTGCAAATGCTATGTGACTATCTGTAAGCATTTTAAAATTTAATTCCCTTTTGGTTTTCTCTTCCTTTTGCACTGATTATCTAAGAAGATCCTGGGAGAACAAGTTCAGGATGAGAAGATGAGCAGGCATGGTCTCCAAAACAGCACATTTAAATCTGCATTGCTAAATTTTCATGGAGTGTGTGCTCCAAATTCCTAGTCTTGAGTAGTCCCATAGGAAAACTTAGTTTCTGACAATACTCAGGTGGATAGAAACATGTCACATCGCTTGTGTCTACTCAAAACAGTTCTGATTTTGGCTATGCAAGACTTAAACTCCTTGCAGATTTGTCAACGATCACTTGCAGTGATCTCGTGCTTAACATCAAATAGAAGTGATGTAACCTGTGCTTCTTTAAATTCTTTGCTTATTTACTCAGATTTCATATGGGAAGGGTACAGTCTGATGATTCTCCACTGTAGCCTGAAGTCTTTTTCAGCATCATTGACTCCCAGAGCAGAATTCCCCAGCCTAAAACACACCCAACTTCCTTTCTTCGCAGAGGTATGCAGCAGTGAAATGTATTTTATTTGAACTGGGGTCCAGTTTCTTGAGGGGTTCTAATCTCTCTAAGGAATAATGCTGTACTCGCATCATCATTTACCTCTCCTCCAGTCCTTGTGTCATCTGCAACCTTTGTCAATCACCAGTTCATGTTTTCTCCCTGGCTATTGATAAGATGTTAAATAGTAAAGGGTCGCAGCTTATCTTTTTGAGACCTTGATACGAACACACCATTTACAGCAATATTTGTGAGATCAGTTAACTACTTTGAACCTATTCAAGGTATATCACACATACTTTATATTGGTCTACTTCAGTAAATCTGTTCTGTGCAAGACTGAATGATAAGCCTAACTGCCTAACTGATCTATGTCTACCATGTTGATATGATTACCTATAACAATCGAACTTGTCATCCTCCAAACTTGCCATGAGGTTCAGAGTTGTGAAGCTTGTGATTAGCAGATTTGTCATTTGACACAGTCATATGTCAGCTCCTTCTCTATGGTACCAAAGAAACAAAGGCTACAAAGGCTACTTGCAGACCTCCATTGCTACTGTCCAGCCTTTGGTATTGGGAGTATTTTCCTGATGGTGATAATTCCTGGCTTTCCTATTTATGCATATTCAGCTGGCTAAAAAAATAGACAAATAGTGTTTTCTACTGGAGGCAGAACTGTATTTGATCTAGACAATCTTTTTCTGATGGACTCTATAATATTAAGTAGCCTTTCAAAGTCACCATGCTTTCTTCATAGACATTTCTTGATCTTGGCTTTTACAATTGGAAAAAAAAAAGGAGTGGCAATGCCTAGCTACTGTTTGTAGTGATATTCTATCTCAGTTAGGGAAATATATAAACCTGTGAGCATAGTAAACCAGAAATGCAACAACACCATGAGTTCTAAATGTACATATTGTACTCAGATCTTCATATAACTTTTCTTTCTCTTTCAAAACCTGACAATATTCCTCAGCTTAGCTTGAAAATAGTCCACACTTTATGTTCTTAAGGACAAGGTTCTAAGGTCCATAACACCTAAGTGTGTTTAATTATTCCATGTAAAGTACTGAATTTTACCATCCGAGTCCTTACAAGAATTATAAAATTTGGTAATGTTCACCTGATGACAGGAGGGGAGAATCAGAAAAGTGACAGTAATTAATGCACAATATTTGTGTTTAAACCATGTATACGGTAGTGATATCAATGTGATAAATCATGAAGCCACATGATAGCTGGCAGCTTTCAACAGCACACGCTGGAGGATAAGAGAGAGAAAAGGGCACATTAGAGAGCTGAAGCTGCAGGGGAAGTTAAGCAGGCAGACCACAATTACCCAAGGAGGGACTTAACCAGGAGAAAGGAATTAACACCCAGAGTCTTGTGAAAATTGCTTATAATCTGTAATGACACAAATTGGCATATTAGCTCAAGCTTCATTGGTGAGATGGCATTAACCAGTGGAGGGTGGCTCTTAAAATAGGCCTGAGCTTTACTTCTAGTATCTGTTTTGGCCTTTTTCTGCTATTTCTAGAAAGACTGCAGGTAACTGTACAGAGGTATAATGCTCATGCAGAAACCCTTCACATGTTGTCAATTCCAGCTATGGGACCTTATGTGGGAAAGGAGAATCTTTACATTGTCTGATAACACTTTGCATGACACCTGGATTTTCTAAACCTTTATTTTATGCACTCAACTCTTTGTCTCCTGTGCTGTTCTTAGGTAACGAGTTGTGTCAAAATCAAACATAACGCAATAAGGCTATATAGTGTTACCTGATCTAGTGTGTTTATTAGGTGCAATTAGTATCAAAAGAATACGTTCATAATAGCAGCTCGAAAATATATTTAACGTAAGTAGTAAATAGTGTGAAATCAGTACACAAAAATCTACCACACAGAAAATAAATTAACAAGGATAAAATCAAACAGGATTTGTGAGGATGATAGAAAACTTTATTTTCTGTGGTGTTTTGAGTGATTCTGTGGGAAAAGTTCTATTTTGTATTAAATATTAGTATTCTGATTCTACAGTCACGGGCGCCAGTGTAAGAACCTTGACAGATGGATGGGTAGATATATTATTGTATTATACTCAGTAGGATGCCTCCATAAGGGGCATTAAAAGAGAACAGAAGCAAGGCATTTGGTAATATATATTATGTACATTAGAAAACAGAACCTTTGAATCTGCTATCTATGTTTTATTTAGAACGTGTTTTGTTTTATATTTTCTTTGCTATGTTTTGCTTTTCATTTTAACAATGTTATTGTCCTACATTGCCCTCCTTCAGTATTTCCCTTGTTCTCATACATCCTCACCAATATCTTAGAAGCCAAATAAAATCTTCACAGCTTATAATAGCTCATTTGCATATCCATCGATGATATGATAACATTGTCGGGGAAAAAAACAACACCAAAAACCCCACAAAAATTCACTGACCAAGATAAACACGTACCTTAAAAAGGAAATGAACACAGTATTTTAAGATTTTATGTATGTATATACATATATGTGTGTGTATAAACTTATTATGGACACACAAGTATTTATAAGTGTTATATACAAATAAGTGTGTGTGTGTATGTATACACACATGTCTACTTGTATTTGACATTTGTTGTTCTACCTTCATCCTGACCGTTACCATTCCAGTAATGGATCCTGTTGTTCATTAAAATTCCCATTGTGGTCCATTACCACTTTCTTCATTGACAGGTCTATTGCTTCACGAGCTGTTGTGCTAGGTATGACATTGATTTGAGACACTGGATACATATTAGCAACATCACAACATGCATAATAAACAAGATGTCATTCCATGGTATACACCAGGAATGGGCACAACGCTGTGTAGTCCACCGTAAACTTCCACACTGGGGCACCATGGGCTTTCCTTCTCCTGTATTTTGTTTTGTTTTGTTTTGTTTTGTTTTGTTTTGCTTTGTTTTGTTTTGTTGTGTTTTGTTTTCCAGGGTTGAGACCAGTTCAAAGATGACATGGTCAAGGGTCAGGTGGTTCCTGGCTGGCATCCCACTGCCTTTCACAGAATCACAGAATCACAGAATGTTAGAGGTTGGAAGGGACCTCAAAAGATCATCTAGTCCAACCCCCCTGCCAGGGCAGGATGCCCTAGGGCAGGCCACACAGGAACGCATCCAGGCGGGTTTTGAATGTCTCCAGAGAAGGAGACTCCACAACCTCCCTGAGCAGCCTGTTCCAGTCCTCTGTCACCCTCACAGCGAAAAAGATTTTTCTAATAGTTTTGTGGAACCTTCTATGTTCCAGCTTCCACCCATTGCCCCTTGTCCTGTCATTGGACGTCGATGAAAATAGCCTGGCTCTGTCCTCCTGACACTCCCCCTTGACATATTTATAAACATTAATGAGATCACCCCTCAGCCTCCTCCAAGCTAAAGAGACTCAGCTCCTTCAGCCTTTCCTCATAAGGGAGATGTTCCACTCCTTTCAGCATCTTTGTGGCTCTGTACTGGACTCTCTCCAGCAGTTCCCCGTCTCTCTTGAGCTGAGGGGCCCAGAACTGGACACAATATTCCAGATGTGGCCTCACCAGGGCAGAGTAAAGGGGTAGGAGGACTTTCTAACACTCTGACCTGTAGTCAGCCAAAGCTGTAGCAAATGGATAGACTTTGAATATTTTTCTGCTCCTTCTTGCAATTCACATGCTTTAGCAGAAAATGAGATGTCACAAGGTGCTCTTAAACAAGTAGCTCCCTGTGGCAGCCTTCCCTGCCCATATTTCCTGCACATCAGTGCCAACTGCTTTGGTGCGATGGTTTTCTCTGAGGCCTGATCAAAGATCATTAAAATGAATGGGAAACTTCCTGTTGACATTAATGAACTTTGTCTCAGGCCTTAAAACTCTGGAAGCAAAAGCATAACAGCTACATTGCTAGAAATAGATGGAAATGTTTGGAGTGCTGTGATCCAAAACGTACTAGTCTTTACCTAAGAGTGTGCAGTAGGAGCAGCATGAGGAGTATTGATCTGCTCCAGTTAGTTCTTCAGTGAGCAGAGAAGCCACAGGACTCCGCAGCCAGGAGAAATATTATGTCAGCAGTCTAATTCAGCAAAGTATTTTCTTAAGAGGGTAATGTCAATAGGAACGCATCTCAGAGAGCTCAGACAGACAAGAATATAATACAAGGAGGAGTTCAAACTAGCAAAATAGGAAAAAAAAAAGAAAGGAATCAACCAAGGGCAAGTATCTGTACAGTGCAAAAAGGATACTTAGTAGCATTCCCAATTTATAGCTGTTTCTTGATAGAAGCAGAACAGCATAAGAACAGGTAAATTTTGCTGTACATGCCAACTCTTATCCCCACTCAAGTATCAACAGACTGTTCCATTTGGGTAATATTTCCAAGTCACTGTTTTTACCTTCGCCAGGGATGTTGCTGAATGCTTGAAATTCTTGTTCAGTGCAGATCCCTAGTCTCTTCCTGCCTTGTCTCCCCTTTTGTTTGTTCTGGTTCATTCCTGCTCTTACAGTCAACCCACCTAGATCACCCAACTTGGCTGTGAACATTAAAAGCCTTGTAGTTCTCACTCCTACCTAACTAAATTATTTTGCTATCTCCAAATTACAGATATACTGCTCTTCTTTTGGGATTTGCAGTACTCCACTACTTACCATTTCAACTTTCCTGGATTCTGACAAAATGGGTCCTTGTCTCTCATTCAGTGCGATTCAGCGTCTGAAGCGTGCAGTACAACATGCTTTACCCTCTCTCCTTCCAGAAATATCATGGGAAGAAGAATGAGTGATGAAGGAGGGCGTTGGTGTTTTTCTTCTGTTCCAGAAATTACTTAAGCTGTTGCCACTAACCAATGTCCCACCCTCGTTTATGGCATTTATGCATGGAATAAATCCTTCTCTCTCCCTTTATTTTTAGTCAATGCTTCATATATCTATTGTGCAGTGGATCACTGGGTTGGTGCAGTCTGTTTCTTTTTTTTCCTCCTGTTAACCCCCAGAAGTTCTGTTTGAAACAAAAAAGGTAGTAGATAAATGAATTTCAATTTTTTATACTGGTTGAAAGACACACTGAATACATTTCTTATATGGAATAAGTGCTGTAACACTGAAAAGTTTCATTCTGTTTTCAGCTTCTCATTTTTTTCCAGGGAGATTTGTGTTGTGAGATCTTAAATCTCACCTGTTTTGTTCCTAGGGTAAAGGAGAGCTCAATCTCCATCCCCTTTTAGCCCCTTGCTAAAATGCATGTTGTTGAGAGTTAGGGCTGGGCTGGCCACTGAACGCTGACAGATGCTTTCTAATCCCTCTCCCTCCCTAAATGGGAAGAGAAAGGGAATGAGGCAGAGAGACTCACAGACTGGAAAAGAGAACTAAACAGCTTTAATAAAACAATAATAAAAATAAAGAACTAGATACAAATATATACAAATTAATATTGATCCTGACTGGCCCCCCGATAGCAGTCCCCATTGAGGCTGCAGAGCAGGCAGCACCAGTGAAGCCCCAGGCTCAGCAGCAGAGGGGAACCGGGCGCAGGAGCTGGATTTGGGAACTTGGGATAGTGATCAAAGGCAGGAGATTGGGCAGAGTCATCCTTGTATGCCAGCCATTGAAGAAGAGAATTTAACGCCTGTGATACCTCGGTTTTATACTGGATATGATGTACATGGAATGGAATACTCTTGTTGGTCACCTGTCCTGTCTGTTCCTCGCCAGACATACAACATTTTACTTCCTTGTGACCCCTTTTACTTCCCAGCACCTCCAACACGGCACACAAGATCCAGCAGTGACCTTTGTTGCTAAAGGAGCAAGTATAAGCAAGAGCCTTCTTGCATAGCAATCCCTGGCAGTAACTATAAACATCAGGCGTTATCATTTCTGGTAGCAGACACTGTCTGCAGAAACATGCTGTTAACTTCAGAAAGTGCAGCCTCTTCGAACAGACTTAGTTGAAAAGTAAAATTGTTGAACAAAATTGTTTCTGTTTAGCTCGAACCAGGACACATGCGGATGGTGCTAGTTCCAACAGACAGCGCTTTTCTGCTGTGCCACGAATTGCAAATGCCAACCTTATTTAACAAAAGCGACCACGCACGGAGCAGCTGGTAGCCCCCTGATTAGTGAGTTGGGTTGTATTTAGGCCAGTGACAGCTTCCAGCAACTTCTCAGCTCCCAGTCCTGGACGCCAGCTTCCATAGCCTCAATCACTGCTGCTTGTTCACTGTCCCCTCCCTCCCTATCAGGGTCACAAGTAACTTGTTTATTCCAAATGCCAGTCTGCTGTGTGCTTCTACCTTAAATCACTTGGGAGGCTGGTCAAGTAATAATGTATTAGCCATCATTAAGGAACTGCCTTGCGAATTGTGTGGATTGTACTACATCTTTACGGTACTGTATCATACAGCTACTTATGCTCAGAGTTTCCAAATATTGATTGCTTTTTAAAAAGTAGATTTTATCTGTTAAGGGAGGTTTTCAACTGAATACTGAGAAAGAGTTGACAGAGTTATTTTCTTAATCTAACAAACTACATGTGTATTTTCCTTGCTTTGACATTCTCCCTTGGGACAGGAGGACATAAAAAAACTCCAAACAAATGAAAGAATGAACAAAAGAAATAAAAGATTTTGAAGTTTTTTTGTTTTGAATTTGTAATTATTGTCAGACAAAATAAGTAATGCTCAGTCTAGCGGAATTTTTGTTCTTAAGATTATTTAAATATATGTTATTATGAAGCTCGTTAAAATATTTGAAGCAGGACACAACTGGCATAAAAATGACATCTGAGGTACAGAGTACTTCTAGATTCATTCTCTGAAAGTTAATAAATAAAGAAAGAAAATTAATATAAATTTTTTTGTTAGTGTCACTGCAAATTATGCAGCATCATCGTTTCAACTGATTGATAAAGCAGGCTAGCACATATATTTGGAATGGTAAACCTAATTAATCCCAAGATAGAGATGATATTTCAGTAAATGTAGTATTCAGAATTTAAAAAGTAGTAGTAGAAATATTTAACTAAGAGGACCGGGGCCATTATTGAAATGATGTCATACAATCTGGGAGGCATTGTCATGTTCAGTAAATTAGCACGGCCTAACCACAGCAGAAAATTTCCTTGAGCTGCAATAAAGACTAAATGCTTTCAGACTCCCATGATCCTTTGTAGTCATCATTTTAAAGCGCTGCCTTAGTGAGCTAAACCTGTAAAGTTTTCTTTTGAGCGTCTGTGAGTTGATTAGATCTATTTCAGCCTAGTAGTGGTAATAGGCTCCTCTCTGTGAAACTGCTTAGCCTCTGCTCCCCTGGCAGCTGGAGAAACTGGAATTAATCAGGTCTGCTGGGGACTTCTTCAGCATCTCCGCAGGCCAGCAACTCTGGAATCATTTACTACAGAATCTTACTGTCAACTCTTTGTCATTTAGGCTTTTGATTATGCTTGCTTTCTTCAGAAAAAATGGAAATGGGTGACAGATTATCCTAATGCAGAATTTCACTAGTTACTTTTATAGGCATCTATTATCCTCCTTTGTACTGTCCATAAAAAGAATGTAGGTGTGTGCAAAGATTTTTGGGGGCAGAGATATGAAGAATGTGCTATTGAAATTAACATATTTCTTCTAATTAAAGTGTGTTTCTTTCTAATAAAAGGACCCTCCCCGCTCAAAAGCCTGCATATTGTTTTGTCAGTAGCATAATATCTGGATTCCTCCCATTTTTTCTTAAAAATCAGTAACTGTGGAAAAAACCTTGGATAACATTACTTTCAGTGCTACTGTCCAATAATGCTACTTTCTACTAAATATACTGTAGATGCAGGTTGGGTTTTTTTTTTACTGTATTAAATATAAGCCTTAAGAATAAATGCATATTTACATAGACTGCTAACTACTCTGAGCTTCAGTGAAAAGAATGTAAACAGACAACACTGAAAAAGTAGACAATTAAATCCGTCTTCTTTTCCGCACTTCATCCTACAGATACATGTTTCTATAGGCTTGGTGCCCTGCTAATAGTCAATAGGCAGTCTGATGCAGTCCTTAATGAAATCATCACCCCTTTTGACATTTAAAAATTTGGAGATTTATTTTATAAACAGTTATGCACAGTGACAAAAATCTATTATATGAGAAAAAATACTGCATGAGATTCTGAGACACAAGATTTCATGGGTGGTATAGGGAAATACTGTGGAGAAAATGCTTGAAAATTTGGTCAAAACTTATGATTTCAAAGAGTCTTTTGTTTTATACACATAGATGCATTTAATAACATAAAGATATATATATGTATTTTGATGACTAGCGTTCAGTACACTCTCTAGGGAGTTTGGCAAAAGATGATTTTTCCACAAACAAACAATGAAAGCAAGAAATTTTTTCTTTTTTTCTTTTATCTTTTTTGTATTTTTGTTTATTTTTTATTGCTGTTGTTTTGTTCAATTTCATTCTAGAAAGCAGATTTAAACAGGAGTTGCCTTAACAGGTTAAATACATTAAAATTTTAAAACTATATGTAATTTTTTTTTAATAACCCTATTTAATGAGCCAGGCATTGAAGCTCTAACAAGTTAAAAATAGTTATATTGAATGATTTTCAAAATGCTAAAATTGTTTCATTATTAATATTGTGAACGATTCTATGACTTACAGAAGCAAGAAACAGCCTTCATGAACTTGCCCCCAAAAAAAAATAAGCCTCTCTCTTGATGTTCCTTGATAGATCTGGTAACTGCAGCAAGCTTAACTCTGGAGGTACGAGACATGAAACATCCCACACACCATGTAGATTTCTCATTTGTCCTTGTCTGCCTACGTCTGGCTGACCAGCGAACTGACATCAAAAACCAGAGGTCTAAATTCTTCTGCCGACAGCTAAACTCGGTAGTTCTCACAGGCTGGGCTCAGAGGATGAGTGATGTGGTTATGTCAGCTAATTTAAATTAACGAGGTTTCTTCACCTAGTTTTCCACTGGGATGAAGGGATCTGGCTAGAAATTATTCCAAACCTGGATCTCACTGGTAGGCTACCAGGGTTGTTCTTGTAGGGACTGGCATTGCCCTTTCTTGTTTAACACCCTGCAGCCGTGGCTGCTTTGTAGCAACTTTCCTTCCAGCCGAGCAGACACCGTGCCTGGGTGAACCCTCCAGCGATCACCCCTGCTCCTCATCCAACAGCCTCCGGTAACACATCTGTGCCCATACTGAGCCTCTCACTACCAGGTGGTGATGAAACACCGCAGCCTTTTTACCCCTTGTGTTCACGTGTCACAATCCTAATGTGGCATCTTAATGTACACAGAGAGTCTTCCTCACCCTTTCAGGGGAAAAAAAAAACCCTAACCCACAAACAACCCAGGAAACCACCTGCATTTAAACTGCAGCTCTTTGGTGCCTAAAGTGTGAGGATTATTCCAAAATTCTGAGTTTTAAGTTCTAATAAATAATACAACAGTGAGAAATCACAGAGGGTTAAACACACTAAACAGGTGGGGTTTATTCTGTTAATGTTCATGTTCATGTTCTCTTTCTCTATTGAATACTTGCCCTTCTTTTATCCTTAGACTACTGTGGTCATTTGTCAATGACAATTTGTTGAGTTTGGATGTGTTTCTCTTCTGAAGAAAAGGACTTCAGATTAGATCTGTACAAATATCGAGACAACTAACCTTGGGAAGTGTCCACTGACATCATCATTCTTAGCTAATTGCAGATGTTCAGGATTCAAGTGGTAAATATTTAACAAGGGGGATTTTCTCTGTCCTCAGTATGCCTCCCAGGTACTCCAGACACTGCATTATTTTAAACAAGATACAATATATTTTACCCAAGATCTACCAAACTGTGCACTGCAGATGTTCAAACCAGGTTTCAAATCCTGCCGAAGCACGTGTGAAAAACAGATACTATAAAGTTGTTACTTAGGATGCAAAGAATTACAACAACTTCTTCTACAGTGTTAACAAGTTACCTCTATATCTTCTTTTCCCTGCAGCTTATTTTATAACAAAGCTATACGTTGCCACATAAACTGTTTAGGCTAAATCTGGTTTTAGAACTTGATTACTGAAAATAACTCCACCTGTTTTGGTAGAATCTGAATGGGCACTGCTCAGAAAAAGGGGGATGAATTTAAGCTTCAGAAGAGAGGTCTAGGTAAATCTATAGTGGTACACAAAATTCTTTTTTGGCTTCTACATCTTCTAATTTTGGGTGCACTCCATTTTCTCTTTTCATCTTGTGCTGCTGCTCCAAGTTTCATGGAACTGTATGTCTTGCTTCCCCCCCATTTCTTCGGTGACTTTGTCTTTCCAACCCTCCTCCTTATATCCCAAATTCAAACAAACTTTTTAGCTTCTGTTTTACTATTTCTGTGGTTCTAGAAAATTTTCCTGAAAATATTTCCTTTCCTGCCCAGAACTCCCTCTCCCGTTTACTTTTGTCAGGGGCACTTCAGACATGATGATCTCTTCTGAGTGACCTGCAAAAATCTATTCTTTTCAGTTTGGCTGCTTGTCCAACGCAGCCTTTTAGAGCTACTGAGTCTCCAGAAGGACAGAGAAAAGCAAGAAGGATCTTGTACCTTGAGGAAAAGTCTAAGCATCACCCAGTGTTCAGTTTTCTATTATTGAGGTAAGCAGCATCAAACTCTATCTTTTGTCTGCTGAAATCTCATCAGTTCTCATACTGAGAAATACAGAATTGCACTAAATTTCTTAACAAACTTATAAATAACGTAATACAGTCAAAAATAATGTTTTTCAGTCTTTGTCCTCTGTAGTAACAGTAAGAATTTTCCATTCTTTTTGTTCCAATCGCTTCCATATGGACGATCATATAGCTCCTGTAAGCCTTAAGGATTTTTTTTTTAAAATTTAAAATTTTTAATAAATAGATACAGTAGGGAAATAAAGAGAGACATTGGAGCTTCAAATTAAAAAGAGAGTAATTAAGAAGGGTAAGGCTTTTGAACTGAATTACTCTAAGTGAGCTGGGAGAGGTGCAAATCAGTCATTACAAAAATTATATAATTTTAGGTCTTAGGTTAAGTTCCGTGAACTGTTTAATGTCATAATTGGCTGCTGCCAAAATCATCAAGATGAATGAAGCTCTAAGTTTAAAATGTCATAAACTCTCAGCATAGAAATTTATATAACACAGGTATCTGACCTACCACCACATGGCAGGAGGTATTTGTTAAGTCTTATTTGACTGTTGCAAAGTGGAAAAAAAAATACTAGAGAAAGAAAACATACATCTTCTGGACAATATCAAAACACTAGGAATCTAGTCTGATATCTGAGCGATGCATTCAGAAAATTGTGATAAACATAGTTGTTTCTTGTTAAAAAATCAGACTTGATACTCCAAGTGGAAAATTTGTGTGTTTATTATGGTGAGTGAAGGTGGTTAATGTCAAATCTCAACAGCGTGTATTTAGTAAGAGTTTAAGGGAACTTTTCATAAACTAAGCAAACTCCTGAGATTTTGTAGCCATACACATCATTCTATACAGGAATTTCTTTAAAAGCAGTGATCAAAACCAAAGTTGTACTTGATTATATCTGCATATTAAAATATAGGAGCAAATTATGGTGTCATTCAGTGGCCTAAAGAAAGCACAGTGTTGCACCGGGTGTTGCCATGAGTTCAGGGGGACAAAGTAAGGACAGGGAAACACCATATTGCAATATGGGGAGAAGGTAATCACTCCTACAAGTAAAGCCGTGCAGCTCAGTGACATACGCAAAAAGATGCAAGAAAACTCCTGTGAAAAGATGTAAGCAACACTCGTTGCTTCTTGTTTCAGAGAAAACTAGCTTGTAAAAAGGCTGTCATAAAAGCACATAGAAGATATACTATTTATCCAAATATCCTCCCATTTTAACACAAGAAAGGAAAAATCTGCAATCTGCATGATGGCGAACCCTTTCGGTTAATAGTGGGACTTGAAAAGGGCAACAAAGAAATGGAGAGAGGAAAGATGGACAAACGATTTAAAGTTTAATGGCCAGGGAAGCTGCCTACTCATCACTTAAAGTCACATATCACATAGGTGACACGTAATGCAGTTACCTTGCTTGAGGGAAAAAAAAAAAGAGTAAACAAGGAACTTACACTTTTGTGGGCCTGAGAATGTTTAGTCTCACTATAAAACTTACAATTTTTATAATGTCTGAGACCGAGCAGGGTTAATGGCAAATGTGTGCTTAGTTCTTGCACTGAATTTGGAGGTGGAGGTTGATGGAGAGAAGCCTGTCTGCAGTCCCAGCTTGTAAAGCAGACAAAAAAACCCCAAACCAGAACACACCACTGTGCACACACATGCCAAAGCCTTTCCGCTTGCTTTCAGGGATAAGAAACCAGAATTATTTTGATAGGACTGAGGATTCTGAGGACTGGCATGCAAATGTTCATAACAACTGTCCCTCTTTGCTCCAGTTCCTGTTTATTACTTTTTATTCTTTACAGTATCAGTAAATCCCTTCAAGGCTGCTCTTGTTATTGAAGAAGGGCCCACCTGGGAATGTTTAGGACCTTTAGTAATAGCCTTAGGCCCAGATCTAATGTCCACTGAAAAAGGATTCACTGCTTAAAGGAAATACTGATGACAATTTGTTAGGGCATCATAAAAAAAAAAAATCTGTTTCAACTCAAAAAAAGGCTGCTAGATATGTGAACAAATATTGTAGGTTAGCCACTTACTGTATACAGACTGCAGGGTACACAGTCGTCCTGTAATCCAATCTTCCCTTAGATGCCTGCTAAGCCCTTTAGACAAAAAAAAAAAAGTTCATAATGTTTTAAATTATAATATAAATCTACTGATCTGCTATTAATACAATTTCTGTTGCTGTCTGAGGTTTGAGACACACATGTGTAATTCTTCAATCGCATTCTGTGTGTTATCTGGAAGGTCTCTCATTGCTGCTGCATCAATGCAAACCAGACTACACCCAGCCGAACAAAGGAAATTTAACTTTCATAAGTTGGTTTTAAAAATGCATTTACTTTGACTGCATTGAAAGAATCTAAAAAAAGATGAAAAGCATCTTTAGCATGCCAAAAACATCTGGTTTCATATTTTGAGACCAAAAGGAAATTGCATGAAGACTAAAATCTTGTTTTGATTTATATTATTATTGGAGGGCTGAGAAGCTGCCAGTCATAAAATAAAATTTTATGATGATAAATAAATAAGGAAAACAATCTGACAAAACATGTTGTGGAACAAAGCTCCATTTCAAGTTTAATTAACTGATAACAGTGTTTATGATAGAAGAACTGTGCCACCAATTATACAGCTAGTAAATGCATGCTACCAATGCAAAGACTGGCCTATAAAAGCCTGGCTAAAAAGGTTTCTCCTGCAGCAAAATACTTCCAAACACAAAAGAGAAGGTATTCTCCACGTAGTAAATCACGCAGCAATTAAGACCCTCTTTGAAGACATTTATGAGTAGGTCTTTATAGATTGTATGACAATTGCTCTGATTCAATTGTGCATTGTAAATTGCACAATAGTAGTAGTTCCTGCTCTCTAATATACCTACTGATAGCGTCTGGAGAAGCTGACAGTTTAGAAATTGTTATGGGATAGATATATCTGTGGGGAGAGAAGCAAAAATATAAACGTTTTCAGCTCTGCAACACTTCGCCTTTTTCCAAAACCCTGTATGCAATTGTAACAAAGTGTTCCAGCAAGAAGATTATTTTAGAAACATGAAGATCAGCTGCGTACTGCAGGGAGAAGTGATCCTTAATCATACATGTAAGAGTTCAACCTCTTTTCTGGTAACAGAGGCTTGCATTTAAAATCGCTACATGCTTCCAGTCCTTGTGGTTTGAAGATGCTGGGATCACAGCCATGATATGCAGTACAAATCATTAACTTTCCGTTTATGCTATACTACAATTTGCCAGTTACTATATAAAATGAAATATACAAAATACAAGATTTTCTATTACAGATATTATGAATCACTTGCTAAAATAATACTGACGTTTCTGTAGATAGGTTAAGAAAACTTGGCTCATATCGTGAAACTACTCCTTTTCAACTTCTGGAATAATAAACCACATTTAGTAAGCCCCGAATTTGGCTAGCTGTATGAAGAGTACATTAACTATTCAGATCACATGCCTTATCACAGCTTTTCACCCCATTAACTGTAACTGAGCACTGAACTGCTGGTCAGACCACAACCCCGGCACAAGTCCTGCTTGTCCCTTCCTATCTTCCTTCCCTCCCACTGTTAAACTTAAAAAACACAGCCTTGTCAAAAAAACCAACCAAACAAAAAACCCCATTCAAATTGCACATTAAATATTACAGCAAGGAAATATTTCAACTGTTTCCCGAAAGAAAACATATAGTGGCATTTGTATATATCGACAGCAAAGGTTTTCAAACCAAATGAAAAGATCTCCTTTGTCAAAGTCAATGCTTAGCAGCATGGTAAACATTCAAAGGAAGTAAAAAAACTTCTATGATTTTAAGCTTACACATATTTACTTCAAGGCGGGGAAAAAAAAAAAAGAGATCAAAAGCATTCTGAAGAATATTTGTTGCTTTAGTAATAAGCCCAAAATACTTGGAATTTATGTTTCCCTAGGTTCTTTGTTGATCCACGTGCAATAATTCCCCCCCTCCATCTGTATTTTGCTGTTGCTCTTTTACCTGTCTCGTCTCTTCTCCCATTCTGCTAGAAATAGGACAGACTTCTCAGTCCTCTAGTTTGGGCTGTTTTTAATTTCTTAGGTGAATATAAAGCTCTCGCCAGTTAAACGAACCTGGGGAGGCGATGCTTCTTGTGGTTTCTTCTGTGTGCATGTGCATGGAAGTTAACATCCTGTCTCCAGTCCTGAAGGGAATTACTTCTGGCATGTTTCGACTCATTATCTTGAATCTTAATCAGCTGATGAAAAAAAAAAATTAGTTCCATCAGCTGATGAAGGCCCAGAGTAATGACTCAAAACATCCTGATCGAGACTCCCAGCTGCACTGAACGGGACTGTACAAGTTATACATATCCTCACCGCATTCTTACAATCAATTAATACACTTCCCTCCTCTTTGCACTCCCCCCAAATAAATGGCTATAGGATATTAAGTCATGTGGAAGATTATGGTCTCCCTCAGACATTTGGTGTCCCCCTCCATAAATCTTCAGAAGAATAGGTTTTACAAATCTTGCCGTGCTTAACTTCTTGAAAGCAAATTATGAAAGGATGTTGTCAACTTGGAATGCAGTCAAATCATTGTGATAGCTGTAAAGGTCTTTAAAATACTATAACTGACTGAAACTTCTCAGTAATTTTTATAGTTTGGGGCAATAATATTTTCCATCTTGAAAACAAATAGTTTTCTCCTCATACTGATTTGCATCTAAAGCCTACGCAACTAAAATGACAGGATGTACCTGTTAGTGGAGAAAAACAAAAATAAAGTGCACAGAAAATTCTGAAAAAAGTGCAAAAGATAAAACTAAAAAAAAGGAGGACAAATGCTTCTCTCTTCATATTCTATGGTAATTGCTGTGGGTGCTTCTTACAATAATAGTAAGTAAAAGAGTTTAACACAATTGTATATTTCTAGATAAACTCTTCCTTCAAGCTAGTACATAAATATCTGGGGAAAATCTCCTGTAGCTTTCAGATCGCTTTTGATTCATTATTGCTACTATATGTCCAAATAGCCATGTTGTTCTCTCCTTTCCCTTGGAGTCATAGCTGTGTGGCAATCCGCACCGTAATCATACAGTTATCCCTGCATTAGTGACCTCCAGGCTGCGTTACTGCAACTCAGACCTAGAAATTAGGCTGTATGGCCTGAAAAAGCTCCACATGGAGGAAAACACGACAGAATGTCTGCTTAGCAAAGCAAATTGCCACATTTATCCACTTCAAGGTCTCCATCTTGATACTTAAACCTCTCAGTGTGATATGAGATCTCTGCCTCTCTGCCTACAAGATCACCTTCCTCTACACAGCTATGACCTGTCATGATCTCTCTACCACTCTGAAATCATGAAACTGCTGGAAAGAAGGAGTAAATGTGGAGTAGAGGATGCACAATCTTCGCAGAAGCCACATCAAAACTTGAGGTTACACATCCTGGTGAAAAAAAAGTAGCAGAAACTGCAGACCTACCTCAGAACTCATGGCCTTGTGCAAAACTCATCTCTGACTTGTCTTTCCCTTCACCCACGCAAACATGAATCAAGCTGTTTTTCCTCTAAACCAGCATGAAAGAGAAATTGTTATTGTCATGGTGATGAATAAGAAGACTGGAAGAAAGGAGGATGTGTGGATCACATGGGTCTCATCTGGGGTGACATTAAGAGAAGTTAAAAAAAATTAAAATGAATTTCAAAACTTCCTGAACAAACACTGGATGATGATGTACAATCTTTTGTGGAAAGCTCTGCTTAGCTCTCTGTAACTCTCTCCAGTATCTCCCATTAATGATCTTTTCCTGAACTAACATCATGCTTGAGCCGAATCTTCATTATCCTCTTATCTGACCACCACTGTGCTAGAAAGAAGAGACAGAATAAATAAGAATGCAAAGTACAGAGGAAACTCCACTTAAAAAGCCTGAGAAATCTCAAGCATAAGCACTGTAGAAATGCAGCACACAATTGTAAGGATGAAGGTAAAAAGATGTCCCCAAGGCAATCAGGAGGTTTGAATTTGTGGCATTTAATGCTGACAATAGCTGAATATGACTGCCATCATAAAATGTAACAAATATTTTCGCCAGCAATGTCATTGCTTTTGTATACACTATTAAAAAAATTAAAGTTATAACAACGGTGGGTTTTTTACATTTGAAATGCTACAATAAGCAGTACAGAAGAATCAGAAGCCAGCAATAAGATTAGAGAAAGGATTGGCCTCTTACAGATTTTTTTTTACCCTGATTTACATTCTGTGTCATCACACTGGCTGTTGTGACATTGCATATTTAATCAGGCTAGAACTAGCCGCTTTTAACTAGAATAGGATCTGAGACTGCTAATTTACCCTTGCTATTGACTTCACAGGCTCTCACTGCAGCCTTATGACTTGGTAACAGGGGTCACCGCCTGACTGAGATCCCAGTTGCATCCCTATGATTTGACAGTCTTTATTTGACATCGGAATGATTTTACTCGGTGATTAAATCAGTCCAAGCAATTCTGGGATGACCACATATGTTTCCAGATATATGGAACTCAGCACTGACAGATATAGTACAAGCCCGTCTGTCCGAGCTCCTGGTGGTTTAGTGGCTCAGAGTACTTGTAGCTCAGCAATATGATGGTTCTCAGTCGCCAAATTATAAACCCATGAAGATGTTTTGCAGCCATACCTTTCCAGTCCTTCCTGGATAGGGCTGTGCTACTGCTAAATTCAGCCTTAGCGTAAACATGTACCTCGGCTGCTTGTTGGGATACCAGCTGAGTTTATGAACCTGGGTGCATCTTACTGTTTTTGCTTTGGTATTGCTGAGGTTTCCTACAGTTGTGGTGTTTCACCTGTGACACATCTACCCATTAGACCCGATCCTCATTTCTTTAATAAAGTGCTTTCTTATTATGCCTTTTAAAAACTGAAAGGAGGAAAAAAAAAGGAAGCACTCACATGCAATAAACGCTGATACCAAATGGCCTCTTTGTAACTAAAACTTAAAAAAGATTTAGAGGAGACAAATGAGGATACATGCTTAATTATCAGGGTCTCAGGGTTAACCTTGATACTACACATTCTTATAGGCAGAATAGCTAAATTACTAATATTTGCATGGAACAAGGTATCTTTCTTCAGAGAAATTCTTTGTGTTTATAACTCAATAATTAGACATATGAATATACCTAGCAACCACAGCAATGAAGAGAGAGCAGTTTAGTGTTGTTAGTCCCATTGATACTGTCTGGGTGGCAGCAGGTGTTACAGTTGGGACTACTAAATAGATAATATGTCTTCACACATGGGAATGTGACAGCATACAGAGCAATGCCTCATGGAAGATGCTTCTTTTTTTCTTCAGTTGAAAACAAAGTAATGCAAGTCTCAAAAAGGGGAAAACACTGTGAAAGAAAGGTAAATAATTGCCCCTCTGGGTTTTCATACAGAACCTACCTCACATGTGCAGCAATGCCTGAAGCTAATCTCTCAGTACTTTTTTGTAGCTCCAGTTAGAGTGATATTTGGCAGCTGCTAGATGAATCTGGCTTATCTGTTGCCAAATGCGTGCAGTACGTGTGTGTGGCAACTGCTATCTTCACCAAAAAAAGATTGGCTCAACAGTATTTGTCACATTTTCTTTCCACTCTGGGAATGTAACTTTTCTCTATTGTTAACAATTTTATTTTCGGGGTCTTTTCCTGGCTACAGTAACAGATGCTGAAGTGGTGCACTGTCCCACCAGACCTGTAGTTTGGTCCCAGTCTGGTGACTTCTGTGCACACCTCTCAAAACTTGTCTTAAAACCTCTTTCCTGCTTTTTTTTTTTTTCCTTTTTTTTTTTTGTCTTCCAGTATACTTCTGCTTTTAGAAGTTGTCTGCAATAAATTTGCTTTTTCTGTTTTTCTTCTTACTGAAGAGTAGATTCTAATAAGATAAAGAACAGCTCACTCATGTGCAGGACTGCCTGTCCTGCTGCTCAAACCAGTGGGTTATCAGTATGCAAAAAGTGTGGTTCCTAAATCACTTTTCTCTGTGTAGAAAAAGTGCATCGAAGCTAACAAGGCACGTCCATTTTCTATAGAATCCTCTACTATTCTGGAGACGATTGACCTGTAGTTTGTCTGACCAAAATTTAGTAAGCTCAGAATAACCATCTCAGCCCATTTTATGCACCTAAAATAAATCAGAGAAATCGTGTTTTTAAAGTGGTTATCCCTGTCCTTAATAGAGAGCTTGGGGCAGTTATCTCAATTGTAAATACTTGAAATTTGACTAACGCCTATTTTGTGTTGGTTTAGCTCAATCCCTAAGATTTTTCAGGATGACTAGGTATTTTAATCCACACCCTGGCATTGCAGTAAACTTAGGAAAGCTGCAGGGACCCTCCTGGGTCTCCTTTGAGTGCTTGGAGTGGGGAAGGTCCTGTGTCACATGGGGCCATGAAAAGGGATTCCTGTCAGACAGAGAAGGGAAGCATAATCACGAAAATCTGCCAAAACTGCAGGCTTCTGAATTTCAAATATTAGCAGACATCATCATTCAAACCAAGGCCTCTGCCAGTAAAGAATACCTAGGGAAAGGAGTACAGAAATTAAACAAATCTAGGTTTTATGGTTAAGTACTGTGCTTGAAATAGAGATCAAGAGATACTCTGCTTCAACCTCTTTTGTAATGTTCTTTCAGCTGTTCTCATTTTCAGAGGCATCCATATTTCCGGAGACTGAATTAGAGGTAATAATGGATATCTCAATATTTCTGAGGGCCAGAAATTTGAGTTTCAGAACTAATACTAAAGATAAATAAGCCACCACCCACAAGAATCACAGAATCATAGAATCATTAAGGTTGGAAAACACCTCTAAGATCATCTAGTCCAACCGTCAACCCAACACTACCATGACCACTAAACTATACTCTTTCCAAATTTTTCATAAGAAGCCCGGCTAAGGAAATAAAAGTTCAAGTATCATTCTATAGCACTTTCACAATGCTTAATCTCTCTAACCTCCACCGCCAGGGATAAAATTTTCATAATGCAGATGACTCTTCAATCATTCCTCTTAGCCACAGCAGCAAGCATAGTTCACAAAAAAGAACACGTTTTATGGAGACAGACAGCAGGTTTTATCCCAGCTTTTTCAATGCCGATGACTAGCAAACATTCTTCCAGAGCTTTCCTGTCTGGAATATGCTAATATTAACACACTGACAAAGTGATTCTAACACAAGGAACTTCATGCAGTAAACTGGAGTACCAGTTAAAAATAATGAGATTAATGTTAACTCATTTTAAAATGTGGGTGACTGATAAAAAGCTATGCTTGCCAAATAGAAAAAAAAAAAAGACGTGCTAATGAGAGGAAAAAAATATTTTTATGAGAGCACCATTAAAGCCTGTGTCTGATATTTCATGAGACTGAGCCCCTCTTGAAAGCTATGTGGTGGTCATTATGACAAGATCACCAAGGTCCTAGTTGGTCCTGAAGGAAGTGGGCAGGCAGAGCAACAGAATATACCATCTTCTTAAAGATTTTGGCACTGGTCCTTGTATCACATTTATAAAAGGCTGCTATGACGAATAAACAGGATATGTCATTCTTCCACCTCAGTGTTCCTACTGTCAGCAAAGCTGTGTACAAACTTGGTGCACTCTAACCCATACATTAAGTGTTCACACGCACAGATTCACAGACTTCATGTCCACATGCACAATGGCTTTTCTTCACCCAAAACAAGAGGTATAGAGACTAATCTCAGACCTTCCATGGTTATTGGATCAGATCTCACAACTCAGGTCCTGAGGTGAAGTAACATTCCAATGTGTTGAAGTAGAAAACAGTTATAACTCAAGACCTGAGAAGAAACGAAAATCTGTCCTGGAAGCCACCCTTGTGTAAACAAATTATTTCTCCACAGTGATCTGGTAAATGGTCTGGTATGAGTTAAAGTTTTTCTATAAAAAAAAAAAAAAAGATCTGAAAAGCTATTGAACGTGTCCAACAAATACTGAGCTAAGTTGATCCCTCTCGTGTACCAGCAAGTAGCTGTGTGTTACCCTATGAACATCCCATCATAACAAGCCTGTCTGCAATGGGAAATAAACAGTAAGTCTGACCCAGCTCATAACAAAGTCAGTGGGAGCAATTGCATTGATGTCACTGGGAACATTTACACTGATTTCAATGGAAGGAAGTTTGGACCACCTATGAATAGATATAATTCTCCCAGAAACTAAAGTACAATAGAATCTGTAGGAATGCTCCAGACTTTCTTTTCTTGAGCTTGCATACGTTTTAGAGGTATGGTTATGACACTAGTGTTTTAAAAGTGTAGTGCAGTACTATTTGCATAATATTCAGGCCTATTGTCTGCTCTCTTTACATAGAACACGCTGTAAGCAGCTGCATTTCATCAATTCCATCTCAAGGATGTTGGTTCAGTTCAGGTAGTCTTTTACATTACTTGAATAATGTATATCATACATGGGAAGGAAGTTCAAATGAGCCTTGCAAGAAAACCCTCTTCCCTTATACACAAGGACTGATCAGAAGGTTAAGAAGGGGGAAAAAAAAAGGCCTACAGCTGGCTTCAAAGATTTTAAACTGAAAATACCCATAAGCTGTCTTAAGAAGAAAGGGTACATATCTGATTGGATTAAGGCATCTGTATAATTAAAGGTGTATAAATTTTTCAAGATAAAGATGCTGTGGACTTTACTCTTTCTTAACAAAAAGCCTGTCCTGTTCAATCAATGCCATCTAAGTAAAAAGGTGATAATGAAAAATACACGTAGTCATAGTAAAAATAACCCTTTCTTCTGCAAGCACTTTAAATAAGGCTCCTCAGAGGCATTCACATATTGTAGGACCTAGAGATGGCTATCTACATCTGAATCATTTCAGAGAGCTTAACATATCTCTATAGATTGGGGAAGAAAGTTTAAAAAGTATAAGAGAAAAGAAAAAAGAGCACTAAAAAGAGCACTGAACTCTTTTTGCCCTTTTTGTTTTTTTTTCTTTTTTTTTTTTTTTCCCCTGAACTTCTGAGGTGATTTTGCTGAAGATTGTGGGTATCTTTAATACAGAGCGAGAAGCAAAGTGGAAATTCTCTTTTCCCATCCTTCCCAGATGGCCTCAGTGATTCTCCAGGTAGAGTGTGTTCCATGTTTCTATTACATGTCAGCCTCATTCATCCTTTTTTCAGCACTCCATTTTGCAGACAGTATACCGGTGAAAGCATGCTCTTGTATCTATACAGTCAATGATTACGCACGCATTGTCTCTGAAAGAAGAAAGTAGAGCCCCATCTCTCACTGTAGCTTTATTGTTGGAAAAGGCTCTATCAACAGTGTGAGAGCAATGGGAATAAGAAGATTTTTCTTAATGGAAAGTGACCATCTTACAGACTGTTACTTTGCCAAGACAAGGTTTTACTTCATATTTTAAACAAATGATTTTATGCATCTTTATGTCATATTCTAGGCAGGAAGGCAAGGAAGACTTTAGTTGGTGAAAAGCTGGATTTCACCAGACAAGTGGATGTAGAAACAATTATTTAGCTATTCTTTGTATGTGACACTAATATATATAACATGGGCTTAGTAAGTACTTAATAAGTTCTAGGAAACTTTGATACAATTAGCATTTTATCATCTTCATTTATATTTCACTTCTAAACTTTGCAGTGTAGGAAATCCCTTTACTGTACAGCAGGATGGCTCTCATAGCAGTCACTCCTTCAAAAGTACACACTCATCTGCACACAGTGCTCCCCGAAGTTCACTTTTATAATTTCAGGAAGAATTGAGTAGAAGCCCTTGTTTTTAGCAGTTAGTGGTTTTTAAACTGCTAAAGCCAGAAATTTGCACTGCCATGAATTCACCTGCAGACTTTCCATTTTTTTGAATGTGAATTGTGCAGGGAAGTCAATTTCAGGAATGGACAACTTCATAGCAGTTTAAATGAAATGAGCTTCTGCAATGGACAAATGAACACTGAAGCCAATCTAAGCCAAGAAAATCACACCGACATCCTGAGTAGAGAGCTGACCTGAAAGAATGGAACATCAGGTGCAATTGTAATTTTTCAGTTTTAAGAGACAGATTAAGTGCTGAGAGCAGCTGGCAAGATGATAGAGATTATTTACAACAATTTTTGTTTTTTTTTTCTGGAGGTGGGTCCTGTTCTGAAAGTCAAGGGAAAGACCCTGTTGCTGATCAAAAAGAACTTTCTAGAGGGAAGATCAATCCCATACCTGGTAAAAGTTGATGCTTTAATTTAGCTTTTGTATAACACCTGCTCAACAACCCAGTACCATCCTTCTAGAACATCTAATGGAAAAAGGAAAGGCAGGCTGAACACATCTGGTCTTTCTAGTAGAAGTTTCTCCTGCTCTCACTCCCAGCATTCCTTCAGGGATACTGAGTTTATTTCCTTAAGGAGTAGGTTATAGGGCTTATGATTTAATGAACCAGGGGATCTGCTGCTGTCCACACACCATGCCCCACCAGGAAGAAGGAGGCTGGGTATCTCTTAATAATTACCATACCTAATGTTACATGTATATGACTGTATCACACACGATACGTACGTGACGGTTTTCCTTATGTGATTGGTGTTTGCTAAGATCTCAAGCTCCATTTTCCGTTTAGGCCTCCATTTTTCTCAGATTAATTTTGTTCCTGCTAGCCTCTAAAATTAAGTAATTCTAGAACAAAAAACTCAGCCCACATTTTACCATTTTTCTCTTTGCTCAATTCCATACAAGCTCCTGGAGAAGTTTGTTAACTAGATTTGCTTTTCATAGTCAGTATTATGATTTATAGTGATTGACTGAAAATATAGAAAAAAAAATAAATGATGGTAATGATGTGTTATGTTTCAATCTAAGGCATAACGAGGTATACCTATTTTTTCTCTTTGGCTGGGGTTTTTTGTTTGTTTGTTTGTCTGTTTTCTCTTTTTTTTTTTTTAGTCATAGTAATTCCCCTTAGTTATTTTATGAATTCAGCTTTCTGAAATTATATAAAGTTGCGAGGTCCTACCTTCACAAAATCATCCCCGTTTAATGTTTCACATAAAACATCTTTTCCTAAACATGCAAAATATTAAACGGATCCTGAAAAATGCAAGCCAAAAGTATTTTTCTAAGTATTGTCCCATGGTACAACCAGGAAAAAATATCTGAGTTAAAACATCAAACTTAAAATAGCATGAATAAATAAATACAAAAATATATAAAACTTTAACATAAATAAATAAAACCCCTAAACAAACCAAAATGCTATGTCAATACTTCTTGCCCTAGGAGAGGTCTTCTGCATAATTACTTATGAGGACCTTCCCTTCTCAGTGATGGAACTATATTACACTAATTGTGCTTCTGGATAAAGTGACACATGTAAGGACAGATTTCTGTCTACAGACACGCACTGTTTACTTTTTGCAGCAGTCATCTCACCAAATCTGCCATTAAACACTGAATTTTTCCCTCTTACAACAAAGAAATGTAAATGTATAAGAAGTAGAGACATAGGTTGGTATTATTCCAAGTTTATTCAAATAAACTTATCAATGTTGTCTGGTTTTGTCTTATTAGATATCATTATTTGTAGTAACATGCCCCACAGAGTAACTGAATCAGTAAAAGTATACTGTCTGAACCACGGTCTTTTTGAAATAAAGTTACAGCTTGAGAAACATATCTGTCTACCATGTCTATGAGGAAATCAGAAAGAACTCAAAAAAGGTTTTATTTTTATAAAATAAACTGATATAAAATTACTATACTTTACACTTCAAAGGTCCTTCTCAACTGCAAAACACTTGGTAAGCATTAACCACGAAGTTATCACAAACTTCCTGTCTGATGCATGACATTTTTTTACCCAAGCTGCTGATGGAGTAATTGATAAAAAGGGGTGAGTAACCTTTCCAATTTAATGAAAAGAGACATGATGCTGTTCTGTCTAAAGCTCAAAGAATAAAGTCAGATTGATTTCTGGGGAAATTGTGAGACTAAAGTAAAAAAGTATATTTTTAGCTTTCCTTAAATCCCACTTCAGAAATCCCAAGGACAATACCAAACATGTGAAAATGATTTACAGATAGATAACTGCATGTTTCTTAAGTGGATAATTTTGCTGCCCTTTTAGAAAACATTAGAATTATGCTTGTAGTATCAAAAATGAGATGTATGACAGTGACTATTGCTGCGTTAAGTCTCTGTGAAAGCCTGCACTTACTGGCCAGCCACAGACTGTGAGAGGGAAAATGCTCTAAGTGGAAGAGCTCTGTTTTTCCATAGTCTAAATTAAATTAATCCCTCACAGGAGTGGGAGTCATTTCACTTACCTTTAACCATCTTAGTGTTAAATGTTTATTTTAAGCTAGTCATCTAGCCTGCCTCTATAATTAATGGATACAGATAAGCACTTCCAGAAGGCAATTCATCCCATCCTAAAACAGCTATCTTAGATAGCAATTTATTACTAGTTAAATCAGCCAATTTAAACTGCTTTATTCTGGCACCTAAATCAGGTAAGATGAACTTCGAACCAAGAATTAGCAAAGAACTTTGATATGAAAGTTCTCAACGCTTGTACAGTGAGAACACAAGTGTCTGTTGAACAGAAAACACAACAGCCCAAAGTCTTCTGTGAAAGCAGAAGAAATTCATGATTAGCAAGCTTGTTTAGGCTGATAGAAACATCTGTGCAGAACTCCCTGTGCTGCAAGGTTCTTGTGAGCAATGAAATACTAGCGAGTGAGATCCGTGCTGGTAAAGTCACTGAAAGCCTTTGCAAAAACCAGAACTACGACTACTTTAATACTTTGCTCTAAATAGAGTTTGTGCTCAGTGCAACTCTACCAACTAATAGTGTCAGGCCTCTTCAACATGGAGGAAGTTTTTCCCTAAAGACCTTGCTCTGATCCAGTCTTCAGAGTCTCTGCATTTAGAGCAACAGAGTTAACGAGATCAGAAGACTAGAACCTGCAGAAGAATCCACATACCTTGGGCCAGGTAGGAGCTGGCAGGATGGAAAAGCACATGATCTGCCTTCTCGGCATGAATGGTGTACTAGCCATGGTTCTCTGCCACTAAAAGGAAACCAAAGTTATTTAAAAGTAACTCAAACTTCACTTGCTCTGCATAAAAATGATTTGCCTGAGGAAACATGTCCAGAATTGGGAAGACTAACCCATCTTCCTTGGGAAGTGACAAGAGGAGAGGAATACTATGAAGTAAATTACTCAACTGGTTGTTTCAAAGGTATAGGTTTGCATTTATGTGGGAAAACATTGCATTTTAAAGTCTAGTTGTTGACACCAGGCAGTTGGAATGGAGCCAGATCAGATTCTCCTTTTGTTTACACAGTTCTAAGCAAAAAAAAAACCCCAAACAACCATGCTGCAACTTAAATAACCAGACCTGACACTGTTTTCTGTAGACACTGGGTGCAGACAGAGGTACACTTGCTGTGCCCACCCTGGGAGAAGGGATGCCCACAAAATGTGGCTGTATTAATAGCATGATGCCCCATCTGATCACTTGCTGTGAGAGGCAGGTACCTGGCAGAGCTGCTGCCTTCACATGGTGCCCAGAAGAGGTCTGGCCCACAAGTCGTTGAGATAAACTAGAGGCAATGCAATATTTCTTTTTATACTTGCATTTTTATATATGGTATTGAGAGCAGAACTTGGTTCAGTGCAAACATTGATACTGAAGCCAAAGGAATTTTACTTCATTTCAACTCCCCAAAATCCAGCAGTCTGGTTCATGTCCTGAGGGTCCCTCTGAGATCAGTGAAGAGAGATGGTAATCTCTGGGTCAATTCATCCTAAAATGGATGTGTCTAAAACAGATGGAACAACCCATCCTCTGCTTCTCTCTTTCCACAGACTGGAAAAGAAGCTCAGATAACACATTTGAACCAGATATCCAGGCCTTAGAAAGTTAATATCGACTGGGTTGAATCCAGTCCAAAAGACTATTTTAAAACAAAGATAAATCAATAATTAGGGATATGGTTTAGCTGAGGACTTGTCAGTGTTAGATTAATGATTGGACTTGATCTTAAAGGTCTTTCCCAATTTAGACAATTCTGTGTGATTGTGTGTGTGTGATTTCACTGTAAGAAGTATTCTAAGGCTCTTGTAGATTCCCCCCAGCCAAATGTCACAACCCCAGGAAATTCAGTGCTCTACTTAAGCATAAAAGATAGCCTAATATATCTGGGTGCAGAAATACAATTAAGATATTTATATAACTTTAACTGCTCTCTGAAGTATTGCACAGAAACACACAGCATGTCTGTGTGCCAAATTAGTAGTGTAGTGTCAAATTAGACCAACTGATTTGTAAATCTACGTTGCATTACTTTTTATATCTCACAAATGTCCAGGCACAAATAAAGAGTTTAACAATTTAAATTAATGAATTCCTCGCCTTACTCACAAGTTTAAACAATAAATACTTCATACATCATTGCTGATAATCATTTGGCTATATTCTGTATCAAGTTACATTTCATATGGCTATAAAGACACACAATGTAGTAAGATTAAAGCAGAACAGAGTATGAACACATTTGCATACTCATGCATAAGATTTGAGGGAGACCAATAAATGGAGAAATCATCTCTATAGTCAAAAAGTGGTACATCAGACATTTTCTGGCCCTCTCCATATGTGGAGAGCTCCACAGTGTGTGAGAACAGATGAACAAATCATAGAATCATCATAGAATCATAGAATCATAGAATGGCCTAGGCTGGAAGGGACCTTGAGGCAATCGACTGAAGTGTAGCACTTTTTAAATAAGTTTTTGCCTAGAGGAGAAGGGAAGAGTATATTCCCGTATGGATAACTTATGTCCTTGGAATTTAAGGGCCATGAGCTGCAAAAGTCTTTTTTATGGTATCATTTTTCTTAATCTGGTTAGTGTTTGAATAGGATAAATAGCTTTATAATGACTAATAATAATTATCACATAAATAATTGCTTAAAGCAATTTTTTGGCTGTCATGGAACTTACGACATCTAAGTTATCTTAAGAATAAGGAGATTATGACATAATATTAAGGGATTTTGAGGGAATGTCTAAAAACAATGAAGCAATGTCAAAGATTATGTGTCAGTTGTGCATGTGTTTAATGTTGCTAATTGAGACAGGATGGCATGCTGGGAATAATTTTTTGGCTTTCTTTTACATAGGCAAACCTTTAAAATAATGAAAATTTAAGTTTTTGAAGAGTGTGTATACTTCTGCTGGAAATGCTTTTTTTTTTTTTTTTGCTTAATAAAAAGCATTAAAAATGCAGACTGAAGCATGTAAACAGAAATGAGATGAGATAGTACATAAAACGAGGAAATATGCATCGAAAGTGCATGTCTTAATATTCAACTAGCAAACTGCAAGCTATAGAAAACTACCATTGAACTACTGTGTTCACAATACTGGCTTAAAGATGTGACCCCAACATGAGTATCAGAAGTAACGTTACAGCTGCAGCATGATTATTGATGTGCTCTTTGCTGAGAGAAAGTTATACTACCTTCATATAATTAAAAATCTTTTTCCTTACAATTCTGTTCTTTGTTGTTTTTCTTTTTTTTTTTAATGCACAAAAATATTTTCCTTCAGAAGAAGACTGAGTCATAGAATCATAGAATCATAGAATGGCCTAGGCTGGAAGGGACCTTAGGGATCATCTAATCCAGCCTCCCTGTCACGGACAGGGACGCCTCTCAACTAGATCAGGCTACTCAAGGTTCTGTCCAGCTTGGCCTTGAACACCTCCAGGGAGGGGGCAGCCACAACATCTCTGGGCAATTTATTCCAAAGTCTTGCCACCCTCATATTGAAGAATTTCTTCCTAAAATCTAATATAAATCTATTCTCCTTCAACTTAAACCGATTTCCCCTTGTCCTATCAGTTGATGCTCTTGTAAAAAGTCCCTCCCCAGACTTCCTGTAGGTTCCCTTCAGGTATTGGAAGGCAGCTGTTAGGTGCCCCTGAAGTCTTCTCTTTTCCAGATCGAACAATCCCAGCTCCCGCAGCCTGTTCTCATAGCAGAGGTGCTCCAGCCCCTGGATCATCTTTGTGGCCCTCCTCTGAACACGATCCAACAGTTCTATGTCCCTCTTATGGTGAGGACACCAGAACTGGACGCAGTATTCGAGGTGGGGTCTCACAAGAGCAGAGCAAAGGGGGAGAATCACGGCTCTTGATCTGCTGGCCACACTCCTCTTGATGCATTCCAGGATGGGGTTGGCCTTCTGGGCTGCATGAGTGCACTGCTGGCTCATGTTGAGCTTCTCATCAATCAACACCCCCAAGTCCTACATGACAGCTCTCAGTTAAGCACTTCTAGAAGACACTCAGACACCATATTGATGGAAGCACTCCAAGAAGCTGAAGAGAACAATCCTGTGCTATCAGGAAAACTGACATGATAGTCTAATAACTGTGTTCTAAATCTTAATATTAGGGAATTCGTTATCTATAGCTGACTTATCTCACAAACACACGCCACTCATAGGCTACTGACAATAATAAAGAGATGATAATTTAAAATTGGGACCACTGATAGAAGTTTACAGAGAAAAAGGGAAGAAGTTAACATGCCCACACATGTAAGGATAGCAATGACATTGGAGCACCCCTCTTAATTTGTAGAAACCATAAAATCACATAAAGTAGAAACCATAAAATCACCTAACTCCATTTAACCTTTCCAATACCGAGTAATATATGTAATTTACAAGCAACATTTTGGAAGGTCCTGACAGAAATTTTTACTTCAAGACTCAGTTTGTAACATACATTGAGACCGGAGTTAGGGACTCCTTGGAGCTCATTTTGGAAAGTCTGAAGTTGTATGCTTTCTTAACATATGCATCAGTTCAGCCCATACACCTCTACTGTGTATTAGCAATGCTCTAATGTGACACCACAATATATCCTGTAGAGACAGGGATGCTCTTGTGAGAAATTGGATGATGGAATAGCATCAAGCCTGTGGATACTGCTTCTGCCATCTTAATAAACATAGTTTTACACCTTTGTAGGGGTTTGCAAAGAACAGCAGTGATCTCTCTCTGTCCCTTTCAGGGTCTCAGAAAGACTGTGGCAAGATTGTACGGCAAAGATTAAGCCCTTCTGAAATTCTTGCGAGCTCTTTTGAACTTGGCAGACTGCTCTGCAAGACTTTGTCTTACCAGGCCAGAGAAAAACTGAAACCAGAAAAATATAAGGGACTTCAGAGCAGAGAAGAAAATTTTCCACACACAGAAACTAGTGGCCAACAATCTTACTTGTTTGTTTCTGGGAGCCTTTAGTCTGAATTTGGGATGCACTGAGATACAGCTATGAGAATTCTGAGTGCTTAAAGAAAGGCATTATCACTGAGCCACTCAAAGATAGCCTTTGCAGCAAACTACCCAAACATGAAAGGCTCCAGAAGGTTTTTAGCCCCTTTTTCCTGTTCCCCTGCCATCATGTTGTTGACAGTCCAGGTGGGTAGAGTTGGGGAGGTGAAGGAGGACAAGTGGCATCATACTGCTGCAGAGACAACCAGGAAAAGGGGCAGGGGAAGTCCTTCCTCTTTCTTCTCTCCAGTTCATCCCTGCTTTTAAATGTGCATCGCTGGGTACATTCCCATGGAAATAAGTACAAATTAAACCACCTTTTGCAATCATAGAAAAAAGTGCTTGTTTGGGAATGATGATGCAAATGTGACACGGCAACATTGACATAAGAGTAGCACAGGGCCCTCATCTCCTCTGTGAGCTATCAGCCAGTCTTCTCAGTCTCTTCCCCTTCTCTTTGTCCCACCGTGTTTTTAACCCTAACTATACTTTCCTGTCACATGATGGCTCTGAGACTCATATGAGTCCTTGGTAAATCAATTCAGATAATTGACTAGACAGAAAGTGAACGTACCAAAAATTGAGAATGATGTTCTGCTGGTGCAGTGAGCTGAGCTGTCTCACAGAGGGGTCAGATGAGTGCCAGAATCAGTACCAGAGAAGAAAGTGGGCTGGAGCAGGAGGCAGGGCTGCCTCTTTTAAGAGTAATGAGCTGTTTCACCAGCTCAGCTCTCTTGTCCCGTACTGTGAACCTGCCAACTAACCTGTGAGTTAATGTTAAAAGGATAAATGTCCTCTGTCTCTGTGACAGTATTCAACTGAAATCAGGGCTTTCCAAAACTTTCAGAAAACTAGGAACCAATTGCAAGTTCATATTCACAAGAATATATGACCAACTTGTGCAGCGAACTGGTATTTTTCCCACCCAGGGAAGTAAAATGTTAAGTAACATATTTCACAGATCCCTAGAGCAACTGCCAACAAAGGGCCTTCTATGGCTTCTATGTTCTAGAGAATCTAAATATTTCAACAGAAATGTGCTTAGAGTTGCTCTCTGCCCACCTCATCTGCCTGGCTTTAACTTCAATGGAAACAATACAAAGAGAAGGGCAAGTACACTTGGCTGATCACTCACCTGGTATTAAATGCAAAAAACCCACTCCAGATCCCTCAAAATACAAACTTGATTTGTATTTCCTTATCCACATAAGGAAACTAAATGATTAAATCATTTTCTGATTTGTAAAACCAGAAATGAAATAATCATATATATGTTTGGGTGTTTTTCTGAACCAACATTTGGCTTGATTTTGTTTTAAAAACTAATTTTTTTTTCACCATATTTTATTTCTCTTGTAAAAATAAGAGAGGAGGAGTGAAACTGTCACAACTGAACTATGTGGGCAAATTATCAGTTTCAAGTGAGATACTTTTTACATTGAAAATATGTTTGAGAGATTCAAAGAATTTCCATCAACTTTAAACAAGACATGCTTCAGGATCAGCTCCCAATGAAGTAATATTTTCAGTATTTACATGCCTCTGTTTTCTGTCCAGTTGCAAAGAGCACTGGAACTTGTCTGCTCCGTCTCAAAATAGTCAAATGCAGTTGTGAAAGACTCGTGGGACTAAATCACTTTTACATGCTAGGATGCCATGCTTAGGTTTAAAGACTACATGACATTCATCTAGAATATCACTTTTCTCTTAGAAAACACCTGCGTCCGTGGAATGAGTTTCTGCTCTGGGTCAGCTCCTTGGATGAGCTGAAGGTGAAAGAGCCTGGGAATTTAGGAGCTGGGGAGACGTTGTGGCTTCCCATCAGCTCAGGGGCTGAGTGCCAAGGAAGGAGGCAGATGATCTGTCAGGAAATCAACAAGGAATCGGTTGCAACAGAACCAGCTCTGGGATATTTCACTCTCAGTTTTAATAAATCGACATTTTTCAATGGAGAAAACCTATAAACGAGAATTCACGTCAGCTCTACTGCAACCAGACAGGTTCAGCTGAAGTGGGGATCCTGAAAATCACCAGGGCATTTTCTCTTCATTCTGCCACAACAATCCAAAAGGATTCAAAATGATACATGTAGGACACATCTACCCCTACCTGATCTTAGGTAGCTGTATTTGTGGGAAGCTCAGATTAGCTGTCCACAACCTCTCTGCTGCAGTGACCTCCAGTGGGAAGGAGCAGATAAATAGGAAAGTGTACGGATAGAAAACCAGAGCTGCCAAATTCAGAAAGGTCACAGGAGATACATGAGTCTTGGCAGCAGTATTCAGGAATGGGGAGGAAAACATGCACTGAAGTGAAGGGACTCTGAATCTCTGGCATTGTTCAGACAAGATGGCCTTAGGAAGCCCAAGGTTCATGCCAACACAAACTTGGAGAGTGACACTCGCTCTGGGTCTCAATGTTGAGAAAACAAATTCCTGTTCCAGTGTTGGTTATATATGGCACAAGTTTATAGCATGTCTCAGCTCCCCTGGGGCCAAAAGAGCCTTTCAGGACCATTATTTTCAACTTTAATCAAACTCAAATCTCTACTAATAAAACCTGAAGTAAAATTTTGGAGTAAAATCCTGGCCATAATTTTCTCCCCCAATGAAGTTGTCTATTTTCCTCGGAGTTCTCCACCTGCCTACCTGCCTCCTCTACTAATTGTAAAACGCATTTGTCCTGCTTGGGTGCTTGCTGAGTCAACCATTTCAGGTACTTCTCTGATCTGAACACCGGAGTTGGATTGTCTCCTCATATGTGAGTATGCTCAATGAAGAAAAGGGGAGGTTGCTGCTGGTTTCAAGAGATGCTCAAGCTGCTGTGAAGTCTCTGCTTACTACTGCCCATCATGTAATTTATTTGTGAATCACACACATGGATCATCATGAAATTTATGCTTCTAAAAATGTTTGAAATGAATTTTCCAGAAATTACTATAAAAAAAGAATATAATGTTCACGTACCATTTGCTACATTTACACTGCATGAACATCGTAATAAAAGAAATTGGCCCCAAACACCTAAAAATTTCAATATGCTAAACTTCTGCAGTGAACATAAGCTTTTTCTTACAATTAAGACATTTATCACTATTAATATTGGGTCTAATTTCTAACTGACTGTAGTCTTCCTGTAGTTTCTCACTGTATCATTTTTGCGGCTGTTTCCTTTCTGTTTAATATTTGCTTATTTTAGTTTAAATCCCTAGAGCAGAACCCACAAACCAAACAAATACTCACAGAAAACAGAGAGCAGCTCAAATGTCCTTGGAGACACTCAATTTTTTGTTTGCTACCATTTGTCATCCTCTGCTCAGAGAGAGATCAACAGTTTTTAGCACACAGATCAATATTCTCTTAACCCAGGCCTAATCTAAGGAGAGTTTCCCCAGGTTTCACCTTGGCCTACTCCTATGTGCCATAGTTGCCCTTTTTTTCAGCAATAATTTTGTCTGTGTAAGACAGCAATTTTTCATCCTTTGGTCAAAACTGGTGACAAAAGAGGGAATAATGGTTCCTGACATATCAAATGATAGATTTGACACATGGCATGCTGAGCTGGGAGCTTTCAGGTGCCAAAGTAGAAAGACAGATAAGCAGCCTAATGGCCCTCCTGACATTGCTGCCTCTTTTTTTTTTCCATGGTATACCAAAACAGGCTCTGTTTTTTCTTTTTTTTTCCTTCCTTTTTTTTTTTTTCCTGGAGAAGTTTTTTTTTTTCTTTTTTTTTTCTATAACTCTGGGCAGGAAGCGAGGAAATGCACTCTACTCCAGCCCAAAATAAACGTTTCCCTGTCCTGTAAAATGATCAATCTATGCCCTTTTCCTCCAGCACAGTAAGGGCAATACAACATGCTGCTTGAGGAAATACTAACAAATATAGCCAGTGAGAGGGAAACAGATGGGACTAAGAAATTAAACCAGCAGATTTCTGGAAGGTATTCAAAGAGGAGAGTTTATAATACTGAAACAGAAGTGCTCTTTAATTTTTTATTTTTTTTTTTAAAGCAATGATCATCAAGATTTACCTTCAGCAGGGCTCACGTTCTCCTTGCTAAATTCCCCCGCAGAATGATAAGAAAGGTCCACTTTGGCAAAAGTAAATCACATTTCACAAAAGCCAGTGCCAGCCTGGAGATAGACAGGCTGCAAGTTTCTCTACCTTTGGTACGCCGGGACAAACACAGCGGTCTGTGTACCACGGGGCATGGCTCCAGGCATGGGATCGTGTTACATCTTTACACACAAAAGCTTCTTTCAGAATCTAAACTAACAAAACAGGAACAACTTTTATTCCTGTATGGTTTCCTCTGGGGCATGTGTTCACATTTAAAATCCTGACCTATGTGTCATTTGCTTGCATTCAAAGTTATTTGTATTGCTTTGGTGTTACAAAGAAATAGCCAGTCCTAACCCCACTTGCTTACCAACAGACTATGGACTTTGGCAAAATGTTGTTTATCCTCCACCGGTACCAGCTTCACAAATTCTTTTTCTCTCACTTTCTTTCCCTACCGTGTGTCCCCCCCCCCCCCGCCTTTTCCATATTTTATAGCCAGACAGTTGTGTTAGCAGCCAGCTTATTTTTCTACACCGTGATACTTCTATGGACGTTTTAAATTTGATCCAATAAAGGAAGAAAAAGAAATGAATCCAAGGAAAATATTTTACTCACAAGGTCATCAAACATCGGAATCCAATGTTTGTCACCCTGCACTTAAAAATACCGTGGTGCTTGAATGTTCTGGGATATTTTTTTACGATTTTCGTAAATGTTTAAATATACAAGTTATACATAAGGGAAACATTATATGTTATAGATCAATTGCTTTTTTTGGGGGGGGGGGGAGGCTTCCTTGTAATGCAATTTTCTTTTTTTTTTTTTTTACCCTTTCCCTTAATGAAAAACATTTTCCCTATAAGTATACACTTCGGCACATTCTATGTTATTTTTCACAGTTTCTACATTTTTGACATTTCAGCCAAACCTGCAAGTAGTATGAATTCAGATTGAAGAATGTGAAACTACAACATGTAAATTTTTGTCCACCAATAACTGGGAAGAGAAAACCAGTCTTTTAAAACACGACACAAAAACAAGTCACCAATGAGACATTCAGCCAAATAAAAATACATTATTAAAATAATTCTGATTGCACTAAGAAAAAGCTGCATCACTGAGATATAAAGAGGTCAATTCTTGGATGCATGAGTTCCGAACAGAAAGCAAGCATTCTGTGTTACTAAAAAAGGAACCAATAGAATAATTAGGCTTTAGTAACACCTCCTTATGAGAAAGTCTTTTTCACTGAATGTGGTGAATCACAACAGTGTAGAATAAGGCTTGGTGAAGCACACTGAAACTATTTCTGACTTTCACTATGCTGTCCTAAAAATAAAGTGTAACTATGGCTAAATATATTGTAAATGAACTATATAAAACAGATTTCAGCTTAGTAGACAAATGTAAATATTGTTAAAAGACAGCTTCTTGCTTCCCTTATAATAAACTTACTGCAAATGACTAGGTTGTGATATTGTTTGCTTCAACAAGGGCTGCAAGTATATGTTATTTGTCAAAATATTCTGATTTATCAATTTGGTTCAAACAAAAAACACACACAAGAAGATAAAGAGTTAAGATGATGTTTCTTGTTGTAGAATTAATCAGATTCATATTAGCAGTAGTAAATGTCATGTTGGCACCTTTTCTTTCTCACACATTACAGTTTCAAGTCTTTGCTATGAGGAAATAATGAAGTAAAGATATGCAGTGCCATATACCATGCATCTTTTTTGTCAGTCTGCATAAGAAATGAATTGTATCTGCTACTAAGGAGGTCATGAGGGCAGCAAGTTAAGAAGAATGCTTAAAGAAAGGACATGTCAAAGGAAACAAGAACTTATTTTTTCAATACTTTCTAACAAGTATTGCAGTTTTGGGGAAATTAAATGCTCATAATAAATACCCCGCTTATCCTGAAAGCTTTTATTGCTCTTCATTGCTGCAAAGTTAACCCTGGTGACCAAATGACCTTGAAGTCCCCATTGCAAACTCATGAAGATCAATAAAAATGGTCTAATGTAACAAGCCCTAAAATTCATGCTTCGGTAGTAGTGTGATCAGCAGGGAAAATGTTGCTTTACTGAGAAGATAAAAAACTGACGACTGGGAAAAGACCATGCCGGATGAGACGTACATCTCACGAGGTTATCCCACAGTGCACTTTCCTTTTTTTTTCTTTTTTTAAAAAAAAATAAATCTATACTTCATAGTTAAGCTTGAAAGGTAAGAAATGGGCAAAAAAAGTTTCATTGCCAACAAGAAAAAAACTGGTTTTGACAGTTGGGTGATGCTTGTGTCTTGTGGTAAATTTTCAGCTTTGCCTACAAACAGAGCCTTTCCTTCCAGCAAACGCTATGCATATCTTAAACGTGGAGTTAAGGCAGGAGCAAGCTATCGGAGTGCCAGATATTGCATCAAAATTACAAAATGCATTTTAATTTTGTGGAATGACTAGGAATTAATGCCAAGTGTACTGTCAGAATGCAGTAGAGCATCTCTCTGATCATGCGAAATGATTGCCTGGGATCTAGCAGCCTCCACTGCCTTCCGTCCTGTAGGTGCCACTGCTGCGAAGTGGAGCTTCTGAAGAAAGCTAGATGAAGAGGCATGAAGCAGATGAAGAGACGCGTGACTGTGGGTTTTTAAAAATGAAAGACCCACAGCATTCTCAGTGACTCTGCGGACACTTTCTGCCACTCTGAGGCTGCCAACGAGCTTGTCAGTTTTCTTCTAGTTCCAGGTCACGATATATAGCAAAAAGCAAGAATCGGGTCTTAGAAGTAATAAACGGTTAATAGAAAATGTGATTTTTTTTTTTTTAAACTGAATTTTAAAGTGATGGAGGAAAGAAACAGACTTCAGTAAAACTTTACTGGAAACTAATCTATCCTTCTACTCTCTTCCCATCCAAGTCAAACCTCTCTCTATACCCACAGAAGCTGACAGAGGCCTTGCTTTTACTCATGCATTTCTGAATGGAGAGAGAGAAGAGACGGTACATTAAATCAGCGTCGTTCTGAAATAGTAACCACTTCCTTTATTTCAACTTCATATATAAGATAGTGCACCTTTTCGTTTTTTTTTCTTTTCTTTTTTTCTCAAAACATTAAATCTCTTCCCAGGAATGTATTACATTTGTTACCACAGGATGACATCTTGAGCTATAAGAGACATTAAGACAGAATAACTGACAAGATCATCAGGTAAGACGCCATGATTCCTATTTGTGCTGAAACTCACTCTAATCAAGAAACCATACTACATCCCATGTTTTCGCCGTCACCACCGGGTTGTATAGAGAGCTCAGTGTTCTGAGCACTGCTATTGAAGCTGTTACATTTCCTATAAACAATTCAAAATACCTCTAACAAAACAGCGTGCCATACTTGAACTGGTTGCCTAGTCTAGCAGCGTCAGACCAATGATCACGTTGGTCCCTTAAGGACTGGTCACAAAATATAACAGCTCCAACTGTGCAAAGTTGTAGTCTGGCCTTCTTGCTATTAGATGGAGGCTACTCCTGTTTGTACAGAACACAGGAAGACTGCTTGCATTTTTCACTTCAGAAGTTCTTTGTTTCAGCAGATTGATAACAAATACACATTTTTGCTCGTTCTTAAGCTTCTTCATGTTGAGAAAGGGTTTTTGTCAACTGAGCTGAGCTACTCACTGAACAATATACAAAGAAGAAAATTTACCTATGAAATAACTATTTCACAGGCTTAAATGAGCCTCTATGGACCAGACAGTTACTGAAGTGTGTACCCGATTTACAAGCAGACAGATGGCAAAAATACGCCACACAGTCCTTCCTTCTTCTGTGTCCCCACTATTCCTCCATAGATCCACCCTGCAATGACGAGCCCATCAAACTAAGAATCTGTGGATTTCTCCAGTTGAGAAGTGTTGCTCAAGAACATCAGAGGAAGCATTTTCCTCAAATAGAAAGAATATAAAAAATTCACAATTCACATCTGGGGTGTAATGGATGGCCAGGTGGCCAACTATAGTTAACTGTCAACACTTTGAATTTCCCTTTGCCATTGGCAAAGTTTGCACTCAGAAGTGAGAGTATAACGTGAAGAAACTAAAGCATGAAACCACTTAATATTATAGTGGTTTTTGTTTGAAAAACCAAGTCTTTTTTTTTTTTTTTCCTCCCAAGTTTTCCTTGGTATTCCCAGCTATTTACTGGATTGCACCTTGCCAAACAGTACAAAAGAAACAAGTAGTTTAGGGACATTTTTGTGATGACTACATCAAGGTTGTAGTCCTTTTTCCTCTGTTTTCCTCTTCCTTTATCATGATAAATTGAGAACTGACCAGTTTGCTGTGTAATTCTAACAATTCATTTCCAGTATAGACAAATGGCCGTGTTGACAATGTTATCATTATATTTACTCCTACTGAATTAGTGCATTATTTCAAAACTGATGAAAAAGTTGCTTAGTGTAGGAACATCCGAATCCTCTCACATTTCTTCTTTTCTCCTGGAAACTGTTAAAATCTGGTGGTCCTACTTTGCTTCTAAAGTGCTTCTCTATGTTGCTGTTGCTTATATGTTCCTGAAATAAGTGCAAAGTGTACAGAGGTTGTTTTAAGGCAGGGTACAATATTTTTAAAACCCTGCATCTAAGAGGAAATTAGGTATTTGGATTTTATTTTTTTTTTACCAGCTCGTGGTACTTGGTACATTAGTAAGAAACAGTTGTGGGTTTTGGTTTTTTTTTTTTTTTTTTTTCTGTGGTCAGAACTGGTCTTTTACAAATGGAATGCATGATCTTTCTCTGATTTCATATACATGCACCCTCAGAAACACTGGTCTAGCCCTAAGAGTACTCTCAACATTTGAACTTGTTAGCATTCTTTGTCAACAGGCATTTCATTAAATTTGGATACTATAACAGACTTGGTCCTATGAGGGAAAACAGAGACAATTATGGAAATAAAGTTGATCATTTTTACTTCTAGTGTGTGAGAGTTAGAAGATACTCAGCACTTCCAAAAATCAGGTTTTACAGATTCTACCTATCAGCAGCTGTGAACAAAATGAGCCATCCACATCAACTGGAAATAATCAAAGACAGCTTGCAACGTATTTCCAGAAATTCCATCACCTATCTCAGATCTAATCTGCTAAGTGATAAAAACTGAAAAAGATCAGATATTCACAGAATCAATGGAAGGAATTTAAAACAAAAACGTACATTTCATCCACAGATTTATAAGTGTGAATAAATGTTCTGAATGTGTTCTTTCCATGCAGGAATCTAAGCAAAATACAATAATTTGCTATGTAAGGTAAAGTCACACAGATAAGGAAATACAAGTGTTCCCATAAAAGAAGGAAAATATTTAAGTATTCATCAGTTGCTAGAAATCTTTCTGGAAAAAGTTAGCATAGTGAGGTTTCAGCTGAGGCTCGAGTTGCTAAATGTAATTTTTTAAAGAATTACTTATCTGAAAAACCATTACGTTTCACATTTTTCACAGAAATAGTTTAGAAGAATTGAAGCAAAATAGAACTGATGGACTACATGCAGCATTTTGAAAACCCAAAGCTCCATTGAAATTGAAGATCATGTTAGGAGACATGGATGTGAGGCTGGAATACAAGCAGAAATTAACTTGATAATTTAGTAGAAACATTAGATATATGAAGGTATTGTTAAATGAAATGAGGCAGCCCCCAAAATAATAGATACCTAAACAGCCAAGTGGTATAGTGGAAATCTCAACTTATTTCTAGAACAAATCCTGAACCAAATCTTATTTGAAGTTATAATATATTCAACTTCTCCTCCTTCCCCACCTTCTGACATACACTTCTGTTTTTGACAGAAATACCAGGAGAAAAAGCTTTCCTGTGTTATTACGTGGCTTTAACTAGAAGCCGAAATGATGGAAATTCTGCAAGAAAGCCTGTTACACAGTCTCAGGGAATTCAGATAAGGATCCAAGAATTCAAACCAAATCCAAATGCTGAACCGTTTGAGATACACTATGCTTTGAAGGTGAGTGACTTTATTCTGCCAGATGGGTCTTTGAAATGCTCTGCAGTGCCCACATGACTCATCAACAAAATTTATTTGGCTAAAGAAGCAGTCAGGGAATATACTGTACTATACTGTACATGGCCCCTCTAGGACAGCTCCAGCTGGAGCCTTAGGCAAGATTTATGGAAATGGAAATCTTAGGAGCCTTCGTGCTTTTTCTTCCCATTTGCTGTGTTGCATCAATGAAATGATCGCCTGCAATCTTATCACATGAAGGCAAATGTGCTTCTTGGTAGCAGCACACCCTGAAATGAGAGCAGCTGAATAGTGGGGAGGTGAGCTTCATGCAGTCAGAACAGGCAGCTGAAGGAGGAGGAAAATACCACTTCTCACTATCAGGAGATACTACCAAAACAACAGTGAGGGTGTAGAAGAGTGGTGTAACCCTTTACTCTGTGGCTTTGGGAGAAGGGCATGGGGCCACACGCGGCCACTTCCCTCCTCTGGCACTGTGACGTACCGTTACAAACCAATACAGTTAATAGTGTGCTCCCATTGACTGTTTCTCTATTCCTTTTCCTTCTCAACTAATGAAAAAGCTTCTCAGTACCTTTTTTATCAGGCCAGTGTTTCTTTCAGCATTAATAGTGAGGATAGAGTGTCTTGGAGACCTCAGACAGGGAGCTGTCAGTTCTACAGCATGAAAGCCTCGGTAGTCTTCTTTACCGATACTGTAAATGCTGTAGGAATAGACGTGTGTTTCCTACAGTATCTGCTCCTAGCTCACCTAGGAAACAAGGAAGAGGGAAGATGGACATTAAACAGCTGGTAAAGTGCTCTCAGAGCTTTCCCAAAAAATACTGGGGTAAAAGTCAGGGAATGGAGGGGCTACCTGTGTTCCCCAACACTGCACCATCAGCTTTGTTTTGCCTTATTTTGACACCACCGTGTCCGCAACAGGGAGGACAGGGACAAGCTCTTTTCGTCTCTCTATGTCTCCAGGGGGTCAGAGGAGCCATGTCAGTTGTATGTGTGCAGGATAGCATGGCTGAGCAGATGATCGGCTATTCCCTGCCACTAAGGCTGAAAATTTTCAAAAGCAGAGGCTTGTGTGTTTTGCACTACCAAAGCAAACTGAGAAGCAATTTTTGCCATTAGTAAACAGAGCCATCCTCTTAACTATAGACGATAACACCAGTCTGAGTATATTAAACCCCTAGGCTCAGTGTGGATGTTACTTATGAAATGCAAATAGGTGAAGAAGGGAAGGAAGGTCGTTTGCTGAGATTTAGGAAGTTGACTAAGTAGGTATCCTTCAGAAATTTGTTAAATATTAGGCAAAATATGAAGTACACTTTGGAAATGTTAGGAGAATTGGATAGCAATGAGAATCTTCTAGTCATATTCCAAGGTTTGATGCGATTAACTTTTTTTATTTATTTAAAGAAAATGGAAAGAAGGGCAAGAGAACAGAGGCACTGAAGTAGAAGAGTGATACAAAGAAGGAATTTTTAGCTTTTGATAAAGAACAGAGATCTAATTACATGTTTCACATTCCTCACTGGTTTAAGTTACTTCATGAGTGTTCGCCTTTGCAAGGAAAAGGCTGTCAACAGAGAATGGCTTCTCCTGCAATCTGGAACTGAGGCTTCCATGAGGCTTAAATGTTTGAAGAACTGCTCTCCCAGTGGGAAACATGTTGTGGGTTAGCCCTGACCAGCAGCTCAGCCCCACACAGCCACTCCCTCACTCATCTGCAGTGGAATGCGGCGGGAGAAGTGGAAGAGCAAAAGTGAGAAAACTTCTGGATTGAGATAACAGGTAAAGCAAAAGCTGCACATGCAAGCAACGCAAACCAAGGAATTAATTCACCACTTCCCATGTGAAGGTGGATGTTCAGACAGCTCCAAGAGAGCAGGGCTCCATCACATGCAGCCGTGACTTGGAGAGACAAATGCCATCACTCCAAAGGTCAGCCTTCCTTCTTTTTTTCCCCAGTTTTTATTGCTGAGCATGATGTCAGATGGTATGAGCTATTCCTTTGATCAGTTGGGGTCAGCTGTCTCAGATGTGTCCCCTCCCAACATCTTGTGCACCCCCAGCAGAAAAGGCCTTGAAGTTGTGTGAGCACTGCTCAGCAATAGCTAAATCATCCCCAGGATATCAACACTGTTCCCATGACAAACCCAAAACACAGTACCATATCTAACTACTACGAAAAAAATGTACTCTATCCCAGGCAAAACCAGTACAGACAAAATAGCAGTTCATGACACAGTCCTTTTACACCCTGAAAGGAGATATTGAGTTTTAGGTGTCTCAACTGAGCAGTTAAAAATTAAGACATCCAGTCCCATGATCATCACTGGAAATACTGGCTTAAGTTGACCTCTCTGAATCTTACACATGCAAAATTATCTTTATTATTTAGGGATGACAGTGTAATATTAACTTCACAATTTATTTTTACAATTCAGGTATTCTTACTAATTTGTTGTACCACATAAAATCATGCACTGTACTGAACATTTTTACAAAGCAACAGCAGCAGTTAACATTTCGTTTTAGCATGAAAGTAAGAATTAAGCTAAAGTTCTTGCATTTAAAAAACTCCACAAATAAGTAAGTGTATACGTATATGTAGATGTAGATGTAGATGTAGATGTAGATGTAGATGTAGATGTAGATTGCAGTGCATAACAACTACAAGTCAGGAGAGGTACTAAACAGTAATCTTCTTTGTTATTCCCATGTAGCCTGCTCTGAGATCACAGAATCACAGAACATCAGGGGTTGGAAGGGACCTCAAAATATCATCCATTCGAGCCCCCTGCCAGAACAGGATCACCTACAGTAGGTCACACAGGAACACATCCAGGCAGGTTTTCAATGTCTGCAGAGAAGGAGACTCCACAACCTCCCTGAGCAGCCTGTTCCAGTCCTCTGTCACCCTCACCATGAAATAGCTTTTTCTAATATTTTTGTGGAACCTCCCATGTTCCAGCTTGTATCCATTGCCCCTTGTCCTGTCATTGGACATCACTGAAAAGAGCCTGGCTCCGTCCTCCTGGCACTCCCCCTTGACATATTTATAAACATTTATGAGGTGACCCCTCAGCCTCCTCTTCTCCATGTTCTGAAAGTTGCAGGAATGAATGAATTCTATCACAATGACATGAAGGAAGATCACAAAGCTCTTTATTTGCTTACTAATTTGTTTATGTTTTTTAACATTGTCAGTATGTTTCTTACCTGTTATCTATACATGAGAAAATTGTAATATTCTGAGGTTAGATGCTTTACAACTAAAAAGAATTAGGAAACACTTTTTTCCCTTTGTGTTTAAATTGGTATTGCCTACAAATGATTTGCCTAGTTCTGGTGAAGCTAAAACGTATTTCTGGGAATCTGTGAGACGACATTCATTTTAGCACTAATAACAGAATACTAATGGAGGACATAGTAAATGAGTGGAGATCAATAGTTTTACTGTGTATGTAAAAATATACTTTAGTTTTGAGGAGATATTAAATAAAGGTCTTTCAGAAATGTAAAGGTCAACAGAAATGTATTTTTTTCTTTTTCAATCTGATTTAAAGTATACTGATTTGTCTGTTGTCTTCATGTAAACTTTTAATCTGCAGTGCTAGCTTGCCTCCAGCAAATTATGTCTATAGGATATTTTCCAAACTGAGTAATTCTAGAGGGATTCTGAAATGTCTTTTTCCAAATAATACATGAAAAAACTTGTTACTTGAGAAAGAGACAGAGACATAAAAGCATTACAAAACATTTTAAGTGAAAAACCCTTTGAAAAAAAAATGGGGAAATTTTAAAAAGTGATCTAAATAATTACTGCATTAATATAACTCACGCATATTGCCAGTGTTCGGTTGGAAGGAAGACGTCTGAATAACACTGTCAATTAATAGAAAATGTTTAAAAGATTATCCCTAAGGCCATACTTTCAAAACTTCACTAAACACTATAATACAAAACAGTGTATTAATTATAACTGGTCAGGAATCTTTTTCATGAAGCAGTTTTTCATGAGAAATGTTCCGCTCATCAAAAATGTGGACTTGTCTCAGGGATGAAACTACTAATAAATGCAAACAAACCAACCTAAAGCAGCAAAAACTAACACTTAGAATTGTTTCCTCAGGATCCGCACTAGGATTACCAGTCAGACAAAACTGGTTGATGACCAACGGGGCACTCACTTAGGATTCTGAAGAACCAGGATGAAACCTCTTTGTTCTTCTTCATGTCCCATGTTAACAGCTCAGCCCAAAGACTATTGTGGCCATGCTGAAGTTGACATAGTTTGTCAAAGCTGTTCAATACTAAGTCATAACTGCAGCAAGATCTTCACCCTGGGAATGATGTGGGGAGTGCGTTCCAGCCATGGAGTAAAGCCTGATCATCTCTGGATAGTAAAGAGTGATCGTTATGACTTGCACAAGGTGAAATAGCCACAAGACACAACTCAAGAGACCCCCAGCTGGTGTAGGGAAGGCCCTAACTTTCAACTTAGGAAATTCAGGTTCAGGTCCCTTCTCCAAATCAGGGAGAATTGGATTTGCCTGCAGCTGAGTGACTAATGCTTCAAAAAAGTACATCACCAACTCTGAATTTCCCTGACTTGGTAGTACATGGAATAAAAATTGCAGATTCCTTCGTGCTCTTTCTTGCCTTAATCTACTAGAAACAACTTTAGTTACTATACTGGAATAAAGTTTCCTTTATAACTTGGAGCACATTTTAAATAACAGTTGTGATAAGCACAGACTCTTGGTGTCCATGATGCCACAAGGAAAACTGAGTTTTTCCTCAAGCTCTTCCCAATTACTTTTTAATCTAAGAAACAGCAAGTCAGAAGGACAATCCTGAGTTCTCTTCTTCTTTTATTTACCTTTATATGCTGGAGTTTCTTTACCTATCTTCTATTTTGCCTCACTACTTTTTTTTTTCTGCTTTGGCAAGACTTTTCAGTAGGCAAAGCTTAGAGAAACAAGTCAAAGCACAGGTTATTTTCACAGCTACATAAGTAAATGAGATTAGAATAAGACTCTTTGGGTGCCTGCAAGTCAAATGCTCAGAACAGAACATCACATCTGCATCTGCCTTATAATTGCTGTAAGTAAAATTTGTACTGTAAATCTAAGGCATGACAGGCAGAATTATTGTTTTATGGGCAGCAGGAATCCTGACACCTCCTGGCTTTTGGATCTTCAACTTTGCATATTAACACCTTTTAAAAATACAAATTTCTACTGAAATTTTACCTTCATCTGAGGAAAAACTTTTTTAAAAAAATGTCTGTATGTAATGATTGCAGAAAATTATACAGCTTAAGCCCTGCAGTGCTGGTGACCCCCTGAAGGAAAAAAACTGGGTTTAGTGGCTATCAAGAAGACCCAGGTGCTATCCAGAAGACAGATAAGATCCTGGTAGTGTTTGCAGGACTGGTGAGGAAGAGTTTTGCTATTCCTCCCCTTATCTTTTCAGCTGTGTGTCCTGAACAACTCTCAAGAGAAGCTGAGTCTGAGTGCTGGACCTGGAGGAATCTGTCTCTCTGAGCAGAGAGACATTTCATACTATTTTTAAATACTTTTAGAATTTGATAGTGCTGTCTGACTACTGTTGTCATAGACAATGAAGAAAATGTATTCTTAATTTATGTAATGGCTCTACAAGTAGTATTTAGCTAGGTATATACCTCATGCAGGATTTTGCTGTAGGATTTTGCTGTAGGATTTTGCTGAAGACTGGCCATTTCACTTCACTGAATGAATACCTGGAAGACATTCTTTACCGTTTCTGGTGATTCTTATACTGGATATTGAATAAAATTAATCATGTTAAGCGGGATCCTGCTTTTGTATATAACCTTCCTAACTCCAGCAGTGTTTAACCTCAGGACTTGCCAATCCAGGGTGGAATTTGACTGAAATCACCATGAGTGTACAGATGTTTCCCATATAGAACCGCCTCTGTGTGGAAGCCCAATTAAATAAATATGCATCTTTCAGTAAAATGAAGTAGCATTGGAATATGACATCAGAAAAGAAGCTTTGCTGTGAAAGACTGCAAATGCTCCATGATGAATGTGCAGACAGAACTCTTCCTGGGGCAAGACCCGCTTCTGTATTATTCATTTTTGTGCTGACTATTAGTGAGATTGTGTTCTTGATGTACTTTAGTATTTCATCATAACCAATATAGTAAGTAATAAAAAGGAATCTTTCCCTTATACTAAAAGAATAATCCTACACAAACACATGTATAAATTAGTAACTATTACCATTCCTAAAATACTAGAAAAATAATTTAATAATAATGTTGGGAAAAAAACTTCATCAACATTTCAATAAGCATTGTTTTACTATATAACTACATTTTGAGAGTGGGCTGTTAAAATTTCTTTTAATTATGGATGAGCCTGAAATAAAATCCTCCCTTTACAACTTCCTGAACATCAATTTAGGGATGCAATCTCTGTTCGGAACTTGATTATAGGGCTCACTAGTTTTAATCTTCTTTTATCATGATTTGACAATTGCATAAAGAGTGCTCCCCTCACTCACCTTCTTCCAATGTCCAATATAATAGGGAAGAGTTTTATTTGGTTATTTTGTCTTCCAAATTCTGGGTAATGTTCTGACAATATGAAAAACCCCTGTTTTCATACATACTTCCCTGATCTTATTTTGAAAACGCTATACATATTCAAAGTATTGATGGAATAGTATATGACTACTATATATCCATCAACACTGTTTCTTTTTTTTCTTAATATAGAGATTTAATGCTGTAAAATATCTAAGACAAGAATCTTTGAACACAACAACTTCAATATACTTTTATAAGTTTTTTCAAATAGTAATGTCACTAGAATTTACTTCCTTATATGACTTAACCTCAAATATAATTACCTTCTACTATTTTTAACTAAGTATTTTAATGCAAACCTATAGCCAGTGTAGTTCAGTAAATGAAGAGTGGCTTAATCCTCACGTGGTACAAGTATAAGGTTCTATCATTAAAATATCAATGAATTAATGCCATGCAGTAGTAAAAACCACATAGTAATGCCAATTACTTAATAGAAATTTAAAGAGCAGTAGTTAAAAGAAAGAAAATATTAGTCAGACTCATCACTTACCTGTGGTTTTTTATTTGCAAATCAATGTCTTCAGTACACAGAATAGTTTATTATTTTGAAATCAATAACTTTTTTATTTTCAATATTATCAAAGAACTATTCTCTTTCTTAGAGTTTAAGGATCTTTCTTGTACACAAGAAGAGTTAAAACCATTTCTAAAATAGCATGTCCGATGTGTTATTGGACAATAAGGTTTTACCAGTCTGCAACAGAGAGGAAAAATTCCCATATAGTAACTTTACAGCACTCATTTTCTTTGAAGGAAGGAAAAAGGAGACAGATAGCAGACTCAAAGCAGATGCTATCATGAAATAGGCTGACTTTATGTTCAAAAGCTGTGTATATCAGGCAATTTGCACACACATTAAAGAGAATGAGGAGAGATTACACAACAGGAAATGACATGGTAAAAGGGACAATACCAATCTGAAGAATCAGAAAATCAAAAAAATCCGTACCTTGGTGGAGTAAACTCGCTGTCCAACATGTCCAAATGTATTTTGATGGCATGCTTCCCTCTTACATAATGTCATAATATTGCCCTGTCAGCATGAAGTCTTGTATATGAAAATATTATGATATACAAAGAGTAATGAATTACCATGATTTTCCTTACTCATGACTCTAAAAATACTCTGTGAAACTTCTCAGCCACTGATCAAGTTTTGGAGTAAACTTAAAATAAACATAAAAATAAAGACCTGTAAGATCATCATAAGGAAATGTGCAACATTGTCAGTGGTAGGGGCAGCAAGTTGTGACCTTAGATGGTGATTCATGAGAAATGTTGATACTTGGCAATAGTATATGGGAAATTGTGAAGCTTTGGTCTAAAGCCAAGGATTTCATTACATGATTGCTTTATCAGCACTGCAGTGGACACACTCTTCAGTTCCTTGCTCCATGAGCTTTAGGCAAAAAGGTGAGTGCAGCCTGAACAGGTGATTGCTGCTGTAATCTCCTCAGACTGGTACACAGCATCCTACCTTCCTGCTAAGAGGAAGAGAAGTTTTCAAGAGATTAAAAAAACCAGCAAAACAACTCTGCACAATGGCTATCTTTGGATGAAGTGAACATTCAAGCAGCTTTCACACTGGGCAATTAGATTTTTTGACTGTGTTATTTGTAAATTGACCCTGGATAGTTCATGTTCACAAGCCAGAAAAGTACATTGCTACATTTTACACTGTCATATGCTCTCAAAGTGCTGGTAAGGATGATATTTAAAGTTTCCCTTGCACTCTACCTGTGATGGCAATGTATAATGAACAGGACTCATTGGAGAGTTTGAGCCATTTCCCATTTAAGGAAGAGTGTTTTTCAAGGGTAATTTTTGAAAGGAAATTAGAAACAGCTAAATCCCAAGCCCACAAATTCTACAACAAACCAAAATAGCAAGAGTTCTGAAGGAATTCCTGCAAACTGTTATTACAGAATGTGATAATATTACCGAAATAAGGAAAGCTCTTGCACTATCCAAACACGTGTTACCATGTAATCTCTACTGTACTAAAAAGACAAAAAGTGCTGCAGAGTAATCTCAGCACTTTAATAAATATGATGAGTTGAAAAGGAGTTTAAAAAAGCAAGAATCTACTATTCCATAACACTTTTATTACCAACTGGTGCACTCAAAGGGACAACACAGTTACATTTTTGATGGTATTTTCTATGAGTTCCAGTCAGCACAAGTCACTGTGCCATGGTCTCTAGAGCAGACCTCGGAGAAATCTGACCTCTTCTGCTATAAAAGGCACAGCTCAGATAGAGGTGTAGTACTGGATCTCAGGATCGTGGAGTTGTGCCATTAAATTCAATAGGAGGCGAAAAAAAACAGAAAGAAAACACAGGCTTCCCCTGCTTCTCTTCCCATTGTTCAGTAGAGATTTAAGTTAGTGGAGGATGTTTCTTTCCATTCAAGAATTTTCAGCTCAGCATCCCAGAGCAACAATATGTAAGCCAGGATGGCAGCCCAGCTTTACCTTTACATTTCCATGCCACTAGCAATCAACTTTCCATATTTTGGTGACAAAACTTCTCTCTTCTCACCTTACATCAGTGGTTCTCTGTTCCAGATACAAAACACTGAGATCTTTAGAGACCACCAAAGCAAATATTATAGTGTAGCCTCAGAAGCTAGAAGAGTAATTTCTCTGTATTTTCAGCAGCAAGTGTCCTGTGACTGACAAAGCTGAGAAAAAGTGCTTTCTACACATCACTCTTCCAGAGCATGGTCTCACAGGCTGCAGCCTGGAGAGAAAAGGGAAAATTTATAGGGTGAAATTAGAGGTTATGAATTACTCAGGAATTACAGATAGCCTGTTGTAAAGGTTTGAATCTGGAATCGTTTTTTGCTTCTGGGGATACCTATAAGAATACTCAGTATTGCAACAGGGTATGAGTGAACTGTCATAAAGTAAGCACAATATATCCTAAACTATTATCATTTCCCAAAAAGGTAATTTTCTTATTTACAGGAAAGGACACTTACACTGTAATAGCACATTCATTTTTTCCTTTTACAGTATCTGAAGACACTTTCAAGTTTGTCCTCTGCATAACTGTTTCTCATATAATATTTTCTTCCTGTTTCAGTAATTTGGTAAAGAAAATGTCTGCATTGTTAGTCCATTTTACCAATCTCAGCAAGTAAGTATATTCCTCGTCTCATCGGAAAAAGAGTCCTAAGCAGGTATAATGCCTGTACAGGTGAGCATGTGTATGTCTATGTGTATCTGTTAATCTGTTTCACAGCAGTTTTTCGACTTGTAAGTCAGTGTTAAGTAAACCTGGTTGTGGCATAGATAAGTCACTGATATCAGTGGTTTTGAATTCTTTATTTTTCATACTTAAAAATGTTGCAAGATACTCCTGTGCTGGTTATGCCCATATATTATTGTATTTTATCTAACTAATGTAACTTAATTTACATGGTAAAAAAAGAAAAGAAAGATGAAGAACAATTTTAACTGTGTAATCATTTTTTAAGACTGAAGTTTCCTTTTGTTTTTTAAAGCAACTGAGCATTTATTTTATTTAAAAATGTTCCCTATGAGCATACCGGTTCCTTGAATTGACATATTTTTCCGTGTTTTCAATAGTGTCTTTTATTCATCCTCTCCATTGTCCGTTTCTCATAAAATCTAAAGAAACATCTAGCCAACAGTTAATCCAAGCTATGATGATGGCAACTAGCTCCAGTATGTCCTCTTTAAATTGCTTGAGCTCACTTTCAGCGTGCATTATTTCACAGAATCACAGAATGTCAGGGGTTGGAAGGGACCTCAAAAGATCATCCATTTGAGCCCCCCTGCCAGAACAGGATCACCTACAGTAGGTCACACAGGAACGCATCCAGGCGAGTTTTCTATGTCTCCAGAGGAGGAGACTCCACAACTTCCCTGGGCAGCCTGTGCCAGTGCTCTGTCACCCTCACTGTGAAAAAGTTTTTAGTAATATTTTTGTGGAACCTTCTGTGTTCCAGCTTGTACCCATTGCCCCTTGTCCTGTCATTTCAGAACCTGGCATTTCCACACAAATCAGTCTCCATTTTTTTGCCTTACCAGGCAAGACCTAAGAGTCTTGTCAGATGAAAACACTAGTGAAAACAAGTTATTGGTGTAACAAGTTTAAGAGAAAAGTGTGTGAAAAAGAATACAACCATCTCCCAATCTACTAGACAGTCAGTATGACAGAGCAAACTCAAGTAAAGAAATAGTGATCGCAGTCAAAACATTTTTACTGATGGCTCCTTATTTTCAGTGGTTGCCTTTACCTGGGACCAGAGCTCTGCAGAGCTCAGCTGCCATGCAGATGTTTTGATGGGAGCTCTTTGTAAACTTTCTGTAGGAGCTTGAGCCCAGTAACAGAAACATATGCTTTCAGCAGACAGGTCACTGTCTCTGTGTGTTACAACAGTGCTCCTCAGACAGCAAAGGTGTGTCTGAGCACATCTGCCTAAAACGGCTTCAAGAGTCGTGAAACGAAATTTTTACTTGACAGGTGCTCTATATATAACTATATAAAATCGTAACTTATATCAACTGTAAGATGGATTTCAACACCTGATTAAAATGCCTGGACTTATGTATCTGCAGGTTTCTGTCTGTGTGCAAGGTACGTGTCTAAGCACCTGGTACAGTCAATGCAGCCTGGGGGACTCATCTGTTCACCCTAAAGGAAACAACTATATGTGATCAACTAAGTTAAATGTGGTTCTAAGTCAATTCAATCTGGTGTGTTCCAGAATATGTATATAATTTTTTAAATTTGCAAATTCACACACTCATAAATGTATAGAGTAATAATTCTTTTTTTTTCTGGTCTCACATGACACTTGGAGACATTGTTTCACATTTACCATATAATGTGCCCTTTGTCACATATACGAATATTTCTGACTCCTCTATGTTATTCCCATTCCACTGCAAAGCCTTGTTTGCCCGTACAGAGGGTTGTAGCCTCTGGCAGACTGTAACATTCACTTCCCACAATTACAGATCTTTGGCTCTGTTCCACTCTTCAGGACACTGATTCACTCACTGGAGCTGTCTTACAGGGAGGCACCCTGCATTAGGAAAGACACTTACTCGAATTGCTCCTTCAAAAGCAAAATGGGACCCCTAGACTCAGAACTTGTCTTCATTTCCTCCTAAGAGCAAATTTAGGCAGAGCACCTTTCTTCAGCCAGAACTGTCGGGGGTTATTTCAGACTGAGCAGCAACATATGTCAATAAATTGTGTTTACAGAGGCGTAAATTCCACTACTGGGGGTGGGGGTGGGGGGGGGGGGAAGGAAAAAGGCCTTTGAATATTTTAAAGCTTTTATCTTAGTAGCCACACTTCTACTCACAAAATCTCCTCTGTAATTGGCTTTTATGTAGGCCTGCTAATGCTTTCTGAACTCCCATCTCTTAACTACGGTGTAGCAGCTATTCAATAGACAGCATTTTCAACACCTTTATCAGTACAAACAAACCATTAGGTTATTTAGCAAATAAAAATAAATAAAAAAAAAACCAAACCCACAATCAGACATTATGACATCCCAGTGCTCGCTCTTTTCTTTGCGTTTCCAGCTGCTCTGTAGGACGAACTGTCAGGCCTGGCTTTGCAGTGTGGCACGGAGACAATTCATGCTTGTGCCAGCAGAAACAATGGGAAACTCTCCATCCCAAGTTCACTTAAGTCCTTCCTAAAAAGCAATGGGCAGGAGGGAAGGGCTGTGTGGCCAGCCTTGGTTTTGCATTCCTTCTCTGCTTACCCACAGCCAGACAAGCCTGCGATGGCAGAGTGATGCAGTCTGCCAGCCGGTAGCACGGGAGCCCTAAAAGGCCCTCAGCAAGTTTCACTTGCAAAGATTTGCTTCAAACATGAGGCATCATTTCAGGGTGGGGATGGGACTCTAGGAAGGGAAGAAGGAGATTTTAAGGCTATTTCAAAGATAGATGCAGTGCTGGCATTAGCAAACATTAACGTGGATTGTGAACTGGAGGAAACACACTAGGAAGGGCTGAGGCTTAGGAAAAGGCCTCTGAAAGACACACCAATTCATTGCAAATAAAGTCCTGAGTGTTATAGCATTGTCGTAGGAGGCAAAATTCTTTCACGTGCTGAGCAATGTGACAGAGGTCTGGCGCCCTGCACAGGGCTACAAGTGGTGTTTTTTTATGGCCAGCTTCACACATAATGCAGCCCTTCTTAAGAGGTGTCATAAACCGATTCACAGCTGGTTTTACATGATACATGTGGAACATATCACACAGCTCACTTGTGGGACTTTTGTAAGGACAGTCAGAACAACCTACCTACCACAGTTATAATTCCCAATGCATGTCCCTGACTGTGAAAAACAACACTTCTTCCATACAATTCAAGGGAACAGAGACCATCAGAAAGATGTAGTGCAGCACTAGTCCAGAGACTGCCTACATGGGCACAGCAGAGGAATCTGTAAAGGACACATACTATGCTCCTGAAGTAAAGGAGCTTGAATTGCAGGTCAAACACACTGGCAGAGGCCACAGTAGACCAAATTCAGATACCACTAAGCCAAAAGCAGAGGTGTTTGATGTAGCCCTCTGCCCTCTCAGGAAGCAAGAAAGATATACCTGATAAGGCAGCGACCCGTAGTCCTTTAATAGAGTCAGGACAAAAGGGTGAAAAGATCTTACAACAAGGTAGTGGTGAGATTAGGGAAAGATACCTCCAAATGGTGTAAAGATGAAGGGGATTCCAAAAATGTGTGTTTGAGTTATCCAAAGAAAAACTGAGAATGAGTGCAGCTGTTAGATACAAAGACCATACGCACTGTATTAGGGATAGAGCCCTGATGCTTCTGTGTTGTAAGAGATCAGATTAGGACCCAGTAAATGAATCTCTTGATATCATGTGTCATATATGAAGCTGACATAAACTTGCCACCCTACACCACAGGAAGACCAAAGCTTTGCACTAGGTAGGGCAGAGACAATACTGCTTACAGCCTTTGACCCTTACTGTTAAAGTGCTCTGAAATCTACTGAAGTGACGTTCCTATGGAGCAGACTACAACACCCTTCAGCACTACAAGTTGACATTGCTTGTTTAGAATTATTTATGGGCAATGCAAAGGGGGTAAAATGTTACTCCTCATGCTCTTTAGGATAAGGTATGCTCCCTGCTGATCAGATGAAGCCCTTTCAACCTCACAGATGCAGAGGCTTATTTCTCTTCATGAAAATCAGGTGCAAGAATGTGGCCATCACCTTTCCATAAAATTTGTGCTCAGTGATACACTGAACTGGTGTTTTGAGTGGGTGGTATGTCCATTGGGCAAAACTGCATGTAAAAAGACCCCATCAACCAGAGCCTTTGGATATGCAAGAATAACAGACAGAGCCCACTGGTGTGAACACACATCAGGAGTTCAGACAGAATGCAATTTATGAAGCAAGGACACAGTTTCTACATTTTCCACTTCTTTTAAAGAGTACCATGCTCCAAAGCTGCAGAGCTGTTCTTTAGTAAAGCTGCTCTGCTAAAATGATAAACAAAATCTGTTTCTTTGAAGCCAGCAGGAGTCCTTGAAGATCATTTCAGATGCAGTGTGAGTCGTGCAAGGAATGATCTAAGGCCTTGATCACAACACATAAGGAGGGACTGAATTACTCTTTTTCCGTATAAATATAAGTAGACTGTGTACGACCTAAGGATTTTCACACAACCCAGTTGCTGAGGGTGAAGTGAACAGGTTTCAGTAGTAAAACAGGTCTGGGAAAGAGTGAGCCCAGGAAGAAAGGTCTGATTCTTTAATTAGAGCAGAAGTGAATTAGGATTCCTTGGCTGAGGAAAAGACAGTTCTTGTGATGGGATTTGGATATAGTCAAGAGTAATTATCAAGCGGTTGGCTTCAACAAGGAACTGTAGAGGAAAAGGCAAAGTTTCTATTTTCAGTGTTCATTTAACATAACCCTTTATTCTGTTTGCAGCCCACATGATGACGCAACATCCCTCCATTTATATTCTCAGATTTTGAATCATGAAAACATTAATTCACCTCTTAATTATTCATTTAGGAGTTTCTTTGTTGGCCTCTCAGGAGTACTATATTAGGCATTTCTTTTGTAAAATGCAGATTTAGAATGTTAGAGGAATGAAGACTTAGACTCTTTTGTAAAACTACAGAGGATTTAAAGTGAAAACCATATGAAAATAGACAAACCTTCAATTAAAAAAATGAGTTTCCAAAAACACAGACTGCTAGACTGAAATTTCATGTTCTTTGCATGTCTCTTTTCAAATATATATCTAGTCTTTTCAGATAAAAATGGAACAGTAGAAAGAAAAGTGTAACTTCAGAACATTGTAAAAATATGTAAGACTTCAATGAGATTCTGATAGGTATAAAAACCAATGATTTTTCTTTTCATATCTCAGAAAGATTTTTGTAAAAAATGACATGTATTAACTTTGGAGTTTTTTGGTTCACATTTCACACATGATCAAGAGACTATGTGAAGTTTTTTGAGGATAAATTTTATTATACAGTGAGTGACTAAAATAGATCTTATTGCCTTGTAGTCCTTAGTCACAATAATAATAAATGACATTAAGAACAGTGTAACAGGTAGTTGGAACTGTGCACTACGGTGTTAATGACACTAAGAACAGTGTAACAAGTAGTAAGAACTGTTCACTACAGTGTTAATGCCAGTTTAGATTTGTCTGAAAGCATACTCCATACTTTATTTTCTATTCTGTTATATTAAATGGAGTCCCCAGTGAAAAAAAAGAAAGAAATTCATGGGCCTGTTTGAGTGGATACAGAGGGGGGCCACAGAAATGATCAGAAGGCTGAAGCAGCTCTCCAGTGAAGAAAGGCTGAGAGAACTGGGGTTGTGCAGCCTGGGGAAGACAAGACCCTGGGGAGACTTCCAGTAGTTACAGTGAGCTAATACTAAAGAGGGAGAGAGAAGAGGGTAGATTTAGATTAGCTATAAGGAATAAACTCTTTTCTGTGAGGGTGATAAGGCACAGGTTGTCCAGACAAGCTGTGGAATCCGCCTCCCTGGAGGTGTTCAAGGCCAGGCTGGGTGGGGTTTGGAGCAACATGGTCTAGTGGGAGATGTCCCTGCCCATGGCAGTGGGGTTGGAACTAGATGATCTTTAAGGTTCCTTCCAACCCAAAATATTCTATGGTTCTATCCTTCTATAAGTCTGGCAAAAACAACTGTTCTTCCTTTTTCCAACTTCAAGAGCCGAAGTGACATCACACAGTATTGAAACTGCAGTGAAAAGAGGTTCCAAGGAGATTTGGAGGATCAGGGATTATTTCAAATCAGAAAGACGGAAATAAGACTGTAGGCTTGACTTTAATTTCTTTCCTTGACAAACAAACTTCAGTGATTCACTCAGTCATATCTTCTGAATGAAAGGAAAATTGGCTATCATAATCTACTGCAAAAAACAATGCAGTTCTCTCAATCCTCTATTGCCCTAAACACATAAATGGTAATTTTATCTGAGCTGCTCCAGAACTCAGGTAAAAACTTTAGTAAATCTGGACATGATTAAGGATGTACTTCTTTCTTAAAAAAAAAAACTACATTGAAAAATCTGGAACTCCCTCTCAAAGATCAAGAGATCTCCAGTTACAAAACAAAAATGCAAAAAAAGAATCTCACTTGAATCATCAATAGCCTTTAGACTTGCCTACAAAGATACATGCATTGTAACATCTTGCAGGTTTACCTTCTGGGTACATGCGTCTCAATCACGCCATTCCATAGGTGTAGTTTTATGGACAACCATATGATGTGCATTAAACCTTTTATTAAACATTAAAATAACTTTCTTACATATAGCATGAGAATAGATCAAGATGACAAGGTCGAGCATCTCTTAAGTGACATCACACTGCCTATATTTATGTAAGGTTTGTTTCCCTTTCTGGAGGCTGAAGGCTAGGGTATTTTGCATGTGTTGTGACAAAGGAAGCACCTCCATTAGAGAGAAAATTACAGACCAGGCTGAAAGCTGTACTTTATATCTATTCTTCAAGCAGACCTAGGTGACTAACTCGTGGCTTTATCCCTAATGAAACACAAAGATAATTGCATGGCACAGTATGTACTCTAGTCATTGCTGTATCATACACATGTATAATGAGCCTGTGTGTATGTGCAACATTGAGACATCTACCCATACGGATTGTATTTGCCTATACATAGACAGATCTACTACATTTAGTTCTTTTCAGGTTACAATAATGATGCAAAAATGTGTGTGGGGGATGGCCTTCTACTGACAGTAGATGAAAAAAAGAGAAGTGAATAAAGTGGAAATGCTGTGCTTACCAGCTCCCACTGTTCAGGCCACAGAGGGTCACTGAACTGCAGTTCATTTCCTATTCCACTCTCTGACTCCCAACACTTTGAAGACTGCTGTAGGGATGTAATCATTCTTCTTGTGCTCGAGTGAAAACCACACAGAAAGATCAGTCATCGGCTTGCTCTGTTATTCATCCTCTTCCTCTTTTCATTTTTCTGCTGTTTTAATATAATTGTAAGGATCACTATTTCTTTGAAACAGTTTGAAATTTAGATATATTAGTTAAAAAGATCTTATGACAGCAGCCTATTGCTCTCTGAATTCTATATGTTACACACTTAAGCTCCTCCGGTGGTATCTCCAGTATTTGCTTTTTTTTTTGGAGGTCAATTATCTACAAATTTAATTTTCTGAAAGCTCTGGTTTATTCTGTAAAACATATACTATTCATCACAGATAACAACAAGTATCACTGAGGAGAAAAATTTAGATCCAAGGTTACAAACACAAACACAGGACAAGGGGACATGTATATAATGAAAATCTCATAATTAATTTCTAATGTCTTCTTGGAATGGGATGATATGGCACCTTAGATAAGATGATTTTAGTATGTGTGATGGAATTATTTACCTTAGAAAAGTAACCTTCTTTCTTTCATTTTTCTTCACTTCCAGTGTAAGAACACAGACACTGGGATGACAAAACAGCTGGTGACAGAAGCCAGTTGATGGGGGAAACCATATGTATTTGGTTGCAGTGATGCAAGGAGGGGGAGAAAGGGCCATTTGAACATGTATTCCCGTAAAACTGCACACGCTCTGCCATCATAGCTCTTTCCCTGGGGTCACTTCTAATCCTGACACCTACAGATCAGGCCAAATGACTGCACCTTCATGATAGGGTAGTGGAGTAGTGTGTCTTCATGCTGATGATGAATAAGACTGGCTGCAAAAGACTGAGTATGTCTTGTGACACATCACGTGGCAAGACCCATACTCGGCCTGTGGGACCATGATGTTACTGAACTGCTGAGTGCAGAGTTTCACTCCAAGAATGCTCTTTGTTACCGTTACATCCCTCATGGTCACTGTGTTTGGTCCTTCTGGGTGCTGAGCTACTAGACCCAGTCAAAACCAGAGTTGAGACACAAATCAAAGGAATCTGTGAAACAAGGGAGGTGATGTAGGACATATAAAAACATAGAACAGTTAGAATCATAGAACAGTTTCAATTGGAAGAGACCTTCAAGATCATTGAGTCCAACCTTTGTCCTAGCCCACTAGGATGCTACTAAAGCACAACCCTCAGGAAAACATCCACTTGTCTCCTAAACACCTCCAGGGATGACGACTCAACCACTTCCTTGAGCAGGCTGTTCCAGTGCCTGACAACACTCTCAGTAAAAAATTCTTCCTAACATGCAACCTGAACCTCCCGTGCTGCAACTTAAGGCCATTTCCCCTTGTCCTATCACACACCACTAGGGAGAACAGACCAACTGCTGCCTCTCTACAGCCTCCTTTCAAGTAGTTGTAGGGAGCGATAAGGTCTCCCCTCAGTCTTCTCTTCTCCAGGCTAAACAGACCCAGATCCCTCAGATGTTCCTCATACGACAGATGCTCCAAATCATTTACCAGCTTGGTAGCCCACCTCTGTACTCCCTTGAGCACCTCAATGTCCCTCTTGTAGTGAGGGGACCAAAACTGAATACGGTACTCAAGGTGAGGCCTCACCAAAGCTGAGTAGAGGGCAATGATCACCTCTCTTCTCCTGTTGACAACACTATTCCTGATACAGGCCAGGATGCCTTTGACCTTCTTGGCCACCTGGACACACAGCTGGCTCATGTTCAGCCGGTCATCTATTAATATTCCCAAATCCCTCTCTGCCTGGCAGCAATTCAGCCACTCCTCCCCAAGCCTGTAACGCTGCTGGGGGTTGCTGTGGCAGAAGTGCAAGACCCAGCATTTGGCCTTATTGAAACTCATGTGATTGGCCTTGGCTCAGTGATCCAGCCTATCTAGATCCCTCTGTAGAGCTTCCCTACCCTCAAGCAGATCGACATGTCCATCCAGCTTCATGTACCCATCTTGTCATCTGCAAACTTACTAGGGGTGCACTCTATCCCCTCGTCCAAATCATTGCTGAAAATATTAAACGGGACTGGGCCCAGTAGCGAGCCCTGGGGGACACTACTCGTGACTGGCCGCCACTTAGATTTAACTCCAGTGACCATGACTCTTTGGACTTGCCCATCTAACCATTTTTTCACTTGGCAAACCAGTTTTTTTCATCCAGCAAAGGGCCAGGCTCTGCCTCTCCCTCCCCAGTTCTGCCCAAGGAATGGGTTACTTGTTGGGTGTTAGGGTTACACCCAAACCCTTGGTAGCGAAGACCCTCTCTCTCAGGAATTTTGACAAATCAGTGATTTCTGCTGTAGGTTGAACATCTAGCTGTTTGATCTGTGAAAAACAGAAGAAAATGTGACAAAATAAACACATAGAACAGAAAAATGTATGGCTTCACTGTTGGAAAAAGATCTTCCAGCATTAGCAAAAGGGTGTCCATTTCTACTTATTGTGAATGCCTGCCCTTGTATTACTTTAATTCACTTAGTTGCATTAGGAAATCATCCCCAAAACCTACGGAACACCTGAAATGTTCATTCCCGTAACACAGCAACAGGCTCTTAAAACATTTTTAGTAGACTATTGTTCTTACAAATTTTACCACCCCTTGTCAAAATAAATCAAACCATGATAATCTCCACAAGCACTTTAAAAGGATTAAAATTATGGGGAATCATTTTATATACCAAATTACTTTGTATATTTCTATTCTCTTGAATGAGAGGGGGAAATGAATTGGAAATCAAAAGAGGGAATTGCTCTTTTGATATCAGCATTTTCTTTTCTATGGGTGTAATTAAATAGATCTTAGAAGAGTGAGGCGCAGAAAGGAGAGAAAAGAGGTAAGAAAGGAGAAAGGGACAAAGGGAGGTAGGGAGAAAGGTATTTTAAGGCCAGAATTAAAATATTGAGACAGCTTATTCATCTATCAAAGACACACTTTGTCAGGTTCTCGTCTCAGAATTGCCCATGTCTACAGAAGACCACAGCTAAGTTTCAGAGACTGTCTGTGTGACTTGCATGCCGTTATCCCTAACACCCCAGACAAAAATGGCAGTATGGATGGTGAAGAGTCAGGGAGGAGGACAGGAGTCCGGAGGAGTGCACTGCTGGAGGGTTCCAACTGCAGCCTATTCACTGCTGATGGACCAGTTCCCAAGGCAGCTGACACACAGAAGAGAGCCCACAGAGCACCTCTGAACAGTTACTGGTCTCAGGTACCACATTTTTTACTAGTGAGGGCCTAAGCAGCTGAGCTGTGCTCAGCAAATGCTCAGTGCATCAAGTCTAGGCTGCTAGAATAACTCCTTATGTTTTCAAGCAGTATAATTTTATAATATCAACAGGAAGGACCATAAATAGATGCTAAATGAAACTATTTTGTTTTGCATACATTAAATCTGCACTGCAGATAATATTTTCCTCATGTTATTCCTATACAGCTTGGGGGTTTTATTTTGTTTAGATTTTTTGGTTGGTTGTTTGTTTTTTTTTGTTTTGTGTTGGTTTGTGGGGTTGTGGTTTTTTTTTTTTTTTTTTTTTTTTTGTTTTTTGTTTTTTTTTTTTAATTTAACACCAGTGTAGGGATTTCCACATTCTTTTTCTGGAATGCAGTGGATTTCTTGTCATAATCCCAATGCTCAGGTGTCTTGGGCTACACCTTAAAATTCTTTGTGGAAGGAAAAAGTGTAGCACTGGGACAGTGACAAGTCACTTATTCTTGTCTTAAAGGATATTTGAAAACTGTTAGCAAGACAATCTAAGTAGCTAGAAATTTAAGTATGGGCACTTTATAGTATTAGGCAGTTTGCCCTGTTTTTCTTAAATTCTACTACCTCGTATATTTCTTTTCCGTAGCAGGGAGTTTGAACTAAACAATCTTTAAGGTCCCTTTCAACACGAACTATTGTATGCCTCTATGATTCTCTGATTTCAGAAAAGGTTGTATAATCTCCAGTGAGCTAGACACCCAAGAGTAGATCTGAGCAAATGCATCTCCGTAAACTCAAAGATTTTTAGAACAAAACATGTTGCATGAGTGAGGCAAAAGTAATGGAGAGAGAGAGAAGAAATTACACAGACTGCAGTGAATATGGAGATGCCTCTTGCAATCTCTATGTAACACCCAGACCTGAGAACTTCTGCTCTAGCACAGAAGTAAAACATTGCTCAACAAAACATTTATCTCTCCCAGACTTTTTCTTTCTTCTGTTTTGATGTAAAAATTGAGATATATCAAGCATTCTAAGTATCTCCAGATTCAAAGAATTGGGAGACAAAATTTTTCCTTTTATTTTTAAATATCCCCTCTGCCACACCATCAATTTTATGCAGCAGAAGGATGTGTGTAGGAAACCAAAATGTCTCGAGAAACTTGGAAATAAAAAAATCAAGTTGAAAATGGTGAGGTGAGGTCCCACTGGTGAAGGCTGAGTTAAGACCACATGGTATAAGCAATAAGATGTGGTTTGACCTTTCTCTTCTATCTGTTAGATCTCTATCTTTTAAAAGAAAAGATGAAAAAGGAGTGTAGACTGATATAACACAGCTTTTAATCTATCAGTGAGTGAATGAAGGTCCAGGAATTTCAGTATACGTGTTTTCAGATGACAAAAAGGATTTTGAGAGATACATTAAATGTATTGCACCCTGGAAAATAATGTGTATTAGCCCTACTCAGTTAATTTTCTCTTAAGATAAAGAAAAGTGATTGAAAGTAACTAACAGATGGGAGGAAAAATCGGGTATTAATCTGAGAAGTTGAACTGTAAAACAATTTGAAAAAGTTAAAGATGAAGATCCAGGGGAAATCTGAAGTTTGTCCAAAGCACCTGAAGATAAGGAGAGTTTATAACTGGTGAAATCCCCTCTGTACTTTGCACAGGAGATATCAAGTAACGAGAGCTAATCTGACAGGAGTGAATGATACAGCGTGTTTCCTAGGGACTCAAAAGAAGGTTCATTTATAATGTTTGGATAGAAGGCAGTTCCTGCTGAGGGAAAATGTTACTGAAAATTAAACTCTTCTAGTAAAATGTTCTGTCAGACAGACTGGGATTAGGATTGGACTATGGCAGGGTCATATTCTGGTCTGGATAATCACTAGGTATTTGCTTTAAATCAGAGTGGGAAAAGACACCCTCCAGAGGAGGAGACACACACACACACACACACACACAAACACACACTATCAAAAAATACCTGAGGATTCCAGGAAGTAGATTTCCTCTTTCATGCATCATCTTTTATCTATTTATCTGGCTGCCCGATAGCAGCAAGGAAAAGGGGGAACTTTATGCACTAGCACCCATCTCTTTGGAGGCATGTCTGATCCATTTCTATGCTAAACTTTTTCAGGCATCTTTTCCTAGTGTTTCTGGGAAATATTAGCCGTATTTTGCCTCTTTTCTTGTAAAGTTTTGGAAACACTGAAAGTAAGATTTTTTTTGTCATAGCTGGTTAAATTCGTGCAAAGATTTGCTTTCATCAAAACCATTGAATTCACTTTATACTCTGTCCACAACCCTTCACGCTGACTGACCAGACTGTTGTGGTGTTTATATCTAACAAAACGGATAACTGGGGAAACAGAACATTTTTAGATGGAAAAAGGTATTCGCCGAGTGAATTTTACTCCTGTGGATGTGACTAGTACAATGGAACTGGATTCAACTTGCAGCCAAACAGCAAAAAGAAGCAGTTACAAAATAACAATAGAAAGAAAACAAATATATGCCCACATATGTAATGCCACATATCATGGCTTGAAAAACTCCCACTATCGTGTCTCGTTAAATATTTCATAAACTGTGTGAGAGAGAGAATTCCTGTAATACTTACGGCTGAATAAGGAAGAAGTAGTTTCTCAAAACTATGTGCTCCCTTTGTAAGGAATCTTACCAATAAAACTTTTAAGAAATAGAAAGAAAGAGCAAGGAGAAAAAAAAAGGAGGTTGAGACACAAATGGTTTAACAAAAGGGAGCAAATGCTAAAATTGTTGAGAAACCTCAGGATGCAGAAGAAATCCATAGAATCTCAAAATAAATGCCTGGTTTCAACATCACTATTGTGCCACCCTGTACATCAAGGATAAACCTGAGGATGCCCAGACGTGGTGAAGAGACAGAGAACTGAACTCCACAGAGAAATCCATTACAGTAGTAACCTCCAATTTCAGATGAGTTTTGTAGTACACTTTCTTTTCATGAATCTTGAAAACCCCAGGATAATAAAATGTTATTTTCATTTTTGGAAAGGCTTATTTAAAGTTTTTCCTTCTTCCTCTTCCTGCTGAAAAACACTGTATGTATAGGAAGATGATTAGAAACACAAAGGGATGACGGTAGAAACAAAAATAAAATGCTAGATGATATTTTATTTCTCTCTTAGGTGGAAAACTTGTTCTTGCCTTACTGAAGCACATATTTTAGGACAGTAGAAAAAGTAATTCATAACAATAAACATGGATTACTTTTTCCATGCAAAGAACAATCCCTACATAGAAAAATTTCTGGGTAATATGGGAAGCAACATATAACACAGGAATAACATATATATTAATCAAGAATTATATGTGACTGGGAGTGCATCTATTTATACAAAAAAAAGAGAGAATAAAAAACCATTCTGAATGAAATGGCTTAATATAAGAGGAACCGTGTTTGCACTACATTTATTTTTTTTTCACCTAGCGAGCACAGAATTTGCACCCAACATGTTTAATTAAAATACCTGTATACACGTGCGTGCACACGTTTACACACATACGTACACATGCAGAGGAAAGTAAGCAAGGAAATTCTTTCCGATAGCCGGTTTCAAGAATACAACTGTTCTCCTGTGCTAGAAGCTGTTGCCAGCCAAATAAAATATCAGTGTTCCACTAGGAAATGGTTAGCCAAACAGAAAGTGCAATGAATCTGCAGCTGATGAATATAAGGATTTCTCCATGAAATCCCCTGTGTCAGAAGTTATTATAGAGGCTTTCTGTAGTTCAGGACATTCCCAAGACTGGTTACTCAGTGTTATGTAAATGACAAATGGTTAGAAAAAAATAACTTGGAACAGATGAATAAGGCATTTGGTTAGTAGGAAAAGGGATCGATACAGTTTTTACTAGAGGCTTGAAGTAGCTTCTTGTGTTAAAAATAACAACACTGCAGTAACTTTCCTATGTCTCTCATTGTATCAATTTACAGATATTAAAATATGTTTTAGCAAATGTAAAGAGTTAAAAGGTGTTTCCCTGTAAAATGGAGGGAATAAATTTTTCGAATTTTCACTTTTTACAAAGCATTAGTTAGTACATTGATAGCAGAATGATTACTTTGTGTTACCATCATTTTCATTCTTCTAGTATGAATGATTGGGAGAAAGAGAATGATGGGTATTAACACTGATTTAGCAACTTAGTGGAAGACAAGTCTTTTTCGTGCTGTACTTTAAAGAGACTACAAAAAACTGAATTTACAGGCCCTACACAGATGTGTGTAGGGAAGATTGAAAGAAGATTTTTCTGTTAACCCCCTACATACCACATATGAACCAAATGCAAGAAGTTCCCAAAGAGCTGATGAGAAGCAAAAGGAGCACAGATCACCAGGGAGTGGTGTGTGAAATGCAGGGAAGTAGAGATGTTTTTGTCATAAATCGGTCCGCTGCAGCATCTCACAACTGAGGGAAAATGGAATGTCGAATGTAGATAAATATTTTTAGAAGAAGGGAAAAACTCTGTGCACAGTGAATTCTGTCTGGACGCACAGATCTCAAGTGCCTGATCTGATGTGTGGTTCTCAATTCGTATTCAAATGAATGTTGCTGAAGTCACTGGGAATCCAAATAAATAAAGAATAAAAATACAATAAGAACTTCAAACTTTGACCTTAGAGTAGGCTAATCTTCAAGGTTCCTTCTCATTTCCCTAAGGTATTTTCTTTTTGTACATTTATGAGTAGACCAGTCACCACTGAACATTCACATTTTTGTTTTCAGGTGTTCTGCACATCTTTGAGCAGCTCTTTTCTCAGTAACTCGTATACTACTTTTAATCTCTTGATGACTTCTGTGTCCCTAGCCGCTTTTCAGTCACATTATTAACCTTCAATACCATTAATTCACTTGTGCCTTTAATACAGGACGGCTAGGCCTGCACATGGTTTTCCAAATGTGGTCTCACTAGCTTCTTACATAGATTTAGGATATTTCCTCTGACTTAGTTCAATACCTCCATTTATACATCCCTCAGACCTGTTTACTTTTCCTTTTTTTTTTTTCTTTTTTTCTTCAACTGCTGTTAAGCACCAGGCCAACTACTTTTGAGTCATAGTCACCACCCAATCCCTCTCTCCCACTTCCCCTACTCTCACCCTGCACTACAGAGTGTATGGTCATGGATAGACTGTGTTTTTTGGGTTCAGTGTAATTCAAACACTATATTATTCTTCTGACTTCAAGCTTGCTGTGGTATGGATCAGATTATCACCAGAGCCAAGTGAACCAATTTGGATTAAATTAAGAGAACCATTCGTTGCCTCACACGGATCTTTGTTTGAAGTTTGAAAATGTCAGCTTAATTTTTATTCACCTGCTGCTCACTTCCTGGTTTTGGTCAGAGCTGGAATGTTACAATATTAGGAGAAATTATGCTGCTTTGATATTTTCAGATGAAATGGAGAGAGGAAATTGGAGATGAAGGATGGTCTTGTGGTCAAAGGAACTGAGCAAGGGCTCTTAAGATAAAGGTTTAATATCTTTGCTGTGCCACAGGCTACCTTTGTGATTCCACTCAACTGAGAGAAATAGAGAAATTGCCCAATTGGATCAGATCAGTGGTTCATCTAATAATTTATCACCTCTCCGTATCTCCTTTTGTCATCTTCATGGAAAGATGTAGAAGCCTCTGAAAAATACAGGTATAACATGTCTACAAGGGAAGTTTATTCCAGCACCCTGTGCTTTGCAGTATTCTATCCCATTCTACAGCTCTTAGCTGTTTCTAAATCCCAGCCTTTTTCTTATTTTCTCGACTGCTACCAAGCACTGTGCAGAGATCTTCATTGAGCTGTCAAGTCTTTTTTTCTGAGTTGTTACAGCTGTTTTCTCTTGTTCTGCCCCTGTGATCAATGGGGGCTTTCTTGACACTGTCATCTTGTCTGGTCAATGCCCAGAACTGGATGCCTTATAATTTCCCAGAACTCGGCAACTGCATGACTCAGAGCATGTGGTTATAATTGTGACACAGTCCTTTTTCTTTCTACACTAGTTACAGTGCTTGAGCACGAATGATGTGTTCAAATGCTGCCTGGGATTTGAAAAGAACACTCCAACACCACTCTTTTCTTCAAACAATAGGTACTTCTGTGATCGAGATATTGTTCCCCGGCCTTTTAGACCATGGCCACTATTATCCAGGTTGTTAAAAAAGAAAGGTTATTATAGCTCCTTAACAAGTCCTGGAAAAGTGTCCAGCTGCTACAAAACATAGCTGTTAGAATTCGCATACTCACATGGGCTGAGTTTTCTACTTGATATGTTCCCCAAACCTCTGTTGATAAACAAAGGAAGACCCTGTACAGGGAACAAGGAGCTCATACCTCATTGCTCGCAAATAAAATACCACACATCATAAAAAGAAACCTCTGCTCATTTTACAATGCTCAGAAGAGTTCTGTTCTGCATCACCTGAGCTTTGTTCCCCTGAGACTACCTGATCTGTGTTGGAGGACCACTGCCATGACCATAACTGAAGAGATACAACCTTGTGGTCACTCTCTCTACTTTCTATGTGGACCACAATTGCTCTGACTCTTCAGACCACATCTCTATGCTGAATAGTTTCTGGAGTAAGCATTACCAGTGAACTAAGGAATCAGCTGTTTTTCACTATCTCAAAAAATATCAGATGCTATAATTTTACTTCTTTGTCAGTCCTCTTCCATCACTATTAACTCATCTTTACACTGAAAATTATGGCTTGGGACCTTGGTCATGGTCTGTCATCAGTATTACCTTGTTTCACGAAGGGTATAAGGATGGGAGAAACAACTCTAGGAACAGCTGTGCTCCTGTCTAAGTGTAAGGGTAGGAAACAAGCTTGATGCTAGGAAGGGAGAAGCTAGAACTACATCAGTTATTGAGACCACTACTGCTGCATGACCGAACTCCATTTCAATGCAGTGTCTGTAGGGAAACTGGGTTTAAAACCAATCAGGACAAAATTTGGCTGAGAAGAGGAAGCAGATCCTAGAAACTCAGAACCTCTTTCAACCCAGTAACAGTATCTAAAGAGATCTTACACCAAGATGGAGAAAAGAAAAGGTTATTTTGCCTGTGCTGGGTGCCAGTGGCACAGTATCAGAGAATCATGACTAGCCTCCTCCTGGCCATACATGGCTCAAAGGGGAGAACTGAAACGCTGTGTTATGCTCTTCTCCAGGCACTACCCACAAGTAGATACTTTCCATTTTCCCAGAGCTCAGCAATTCCATGACTCACAGCATACCGTTGTAATTGTGGCTGTCAAGCCTCTCAGCCTTTTTTCTTTCTACACAGTCCTGGAGGCCAGCTAATCTGTCCAGCTAGTGTATGAAAGCTGAAAGAAACATTGCAATAGGATGTTAAAAAGTATTGACACTCTTTTTGTCTTAAAGAAGCAGATTAGGCACAGACTCAATCTAAGCAGAAACGGTTGCCATCAGTAATAATTTGACACTACAGCCATGTAAGCATGAAAATTAACATTGCTGTAGTTGTATTAATAAAGGTGACCAGTCAGGTGTCATTTGGGATCATATACAAGAGCCCCAGCTGCCACGGAACAGGTGATGAGGCTGATATACAGCACACACTGAATGACAGAGCAGCTACAGGACGGCTTCCAGTGCTGTCAAGGGTTTATGTCAAGTCTCCTAGCAAACACTAGAGGTTCAAGTATCACGAGATCCAAATCTGCTTTCTTCAGTAGAGGCAAAAATTAGTTTTGTCACATATTCCACAATTAACAAACTGATACTTAACTCATGATGTATGTGGTCTCTGTCTTCCCCACCTAGCAGATTTTCTACCCAGTCATTATTTGTGCTACTACAGCTTTATCTCTGCTCTTTTTCACATTCCTGAGGACTTTTTTCCTCATTCGTGTCTTTGACCTAGTAAAGCATAAACTGCTATAGTGACTCATTGTCTTTTTATAGGGACCCTTAAAGCATTTTGTCTTCCAGGAAGCAGCATAGATGATCAGAAGGGTTCTTATTTTTCTGTACACAGAAAGGAACAGAGAACTGTATCTTGAGATGCCACATTCATTTCATTTTCTTCCTCGTCTTCCTTGTTTTTTCATTCTTTTGAAGATAGTATCAGTTCCCTAAAGGAAAGAGGGATGGGGGGAACCCTTTCAGTTTCTTTGAGCATCACCACTTTGAATTCTTTGCTGTTGAAGCAGGGGGAAATGCAGCTGATGGTCAGGCAAGGGCAGAATTTGTGAATATGCAAGGGCTTTTTGAATCATCAACAGATTAGCTCTTACCCAGGAAAAAAAAAAACACAACAGGTGACTCATGGAAGTATGGTAAGGAGACAGAAAATTAGGGAAGTTTGGGCAGTTCTAGAGCATAAAGAATGTATATTATGAGAGAAAACAACGTCCCATACACATTCTGTCTATTCCTTTTAAAAACCAAAAATAATCCAGTGTGAAGACATCTAACTAATCAGTATCATTGCCCATCAAATATCTTAAAAACAGTAAACACCAGCTGTAGCTCAGATAAAATTGACAGCTTACAAAGGAGGAACTTTAACTCAGAGCTGTATTTCTAGTCAGTGCCCTCTAAATTATTTTAAAGTCCTTTTTTATTTATTTTAGAAATCAAAATGATAACTAATGTATAGAACAGTGGGAAGGAAATGAATACAATACAAGGAATAATCCAGTATTCTTTACTATTAAACTCAGTTCAAAAATAGGTAATCCTTTCACAGCTACAAAACTGCACTGTATGCATAAAAGATCTTTAAAAAGAGGTGCAAAGCAACAATTTGGATGCAGTTTAGCTTTCAAAGAAAGAACCCCTGAGATTCTGGAAGCCCCCAGGAACCATAAAGACTTTTCTTTTTCTTGTACTGTCTTCTTCTCCCGCGAATGAATGGAAGAATGAACATTTATTTTCATTCTTTTCTTTGTCACAGAAGCTTAGGCCTTGTACCCTAACCTTTTCAATTACCTCCTTATATACCCTAGAACTGCTGTCTTCTCTTTTCCTTTGGCTGCCTGTCTGAGACCATAAAGGGTGACCTTGTTTTCCTTGTGCCTAGGAATATGGCTAGCGGTCCTGTTGTGCTCTACCTACTCCTCTCCTTTTTCTCATATGGCTTTTCTGACACTAGGAAACCCTTCCATCAAAAAGTCAACCAGATGGGTAGCTAACTATATGCTGGGGAAGAATGTGAAGGTTTTGAAATTTCACATGTCTGAACGAGTTAAAAGAACTATCAGATCCTTCTGCCTTGCATCAGAATACAGAAACAGATGCTGAAATGTTAGTAATTGAACAGCTTTTTAAAGACGGGAAAAAAAAAAAAAGCAGTGGGATGAGTTAATTAGATAATGAAGAGGATAGATTTAGTAATTAATTCAGGTTACATAAAGCTTTTGAGAATACTGTGCAGAAAACTCATTGAGAAAGGTCCATCAGGGGCTTGAATGTTCTCCCCCTCCTTTTCCTGACATTTCTACCTCCTTAATGTGAAATCGTTTCTGCAAAATGCTCCCAAAATTTTTGATAGAACTCAATATGTAGTCATCAGTGAGTACAGAGATTTTTTCCTGCTTCTGAACAAATGTTTAAAGCATTTGCTTTGGCAAGAAGGGTGAAAGATCTTGTATTAGCTATATGCAGATTAAAGTTCTTGATAAGAATTCTGTTACGGGAATACACCTGGGGATCAGTGACAGAAAAGAAGCCAGACTCATGTTGCAGGTGAAAGGGGTGCAGAAATGCTATATGACACATGGTGGGGAAGATGGGGTGGTTTTTAATCTCTCAAAACACATATGACTTTCAGTTAATTTGCTGTCATCTAGTAGCCATTTTATCTTCTGTAGGATGGCCTGGATTGTTCCTAATCAGAAGTCACACGTTTTACAGATTAGCTTTGCATCTGCACCAAAGTAGTGGAGTTTGAAATTGTCAGCTGCCATCACGACACAAGCAAACCTTCTCCTGGGAGGTGATGTCACACAGTCTCTGCAGATGTGGTTTAGTTTAGCAGGTCCATAACTGCATACGGCAGCTACCACTGCTTCAGTGGGGCAGAAATGAATAGGCTTGAAATTCACCCACCCAGAGTTTGCTATGAATCATGAAGGGATTCTGTGGGGCAACCCTAACATCTTTTTCCCCAAACATTAGAGGTCAAATCCACAAAAGGATTCAGACAAGGTTTAGATGCTTTAGAGTAATTTTAGGCATTCATACAGGTATAGTTCCTTGGCTTTTAAGGTGTCAATGATTTCACTAGGTCAGTTCTGCAGCGTTCTAAAGACTGAATTGCTTCTGTCTTAACAGCACTGGAGACCTGGGCAGATTCCTCATTCCAGGTTTTGATCAGGCTTAAGATGTTTATGCCTCCTTCAAATGTGATGCTTAGTCTTGTGAAAACAGGCATGTTGGAATAGAACCTACACAGAACCAGCCACAGAAGTCAGAGGAGCTAGCTACCTCTGCAGATTAAGGACAAGAGGTCTCAATCAGAGCATCCAGTGCTCATTTAGTTCTTCCTCATGAGTTCAGTTTTTCTGACCCTGTGCTTGTTGGGGGTTCCCCTCATTAGGAACTTATGAAATATCATGCAGTAGTAATATTGTCTCAGTCTCTTCTGTTGCAGCTATTGTAACAATATTTACATATTCCCTGGACCAAACAGAAAGGAAATGATTCTCTAGCACAATAGCTGGAGCATTCATGTAGGTGGAGACTGAACATGTCTCTTGCCCTTGTGTGAGTAACTTAATCAGCAGACAAGAGAGTTTGAATTCTTCTTTTACTAGAATTTAGGTATTCCACGATAACTGGAACTCAGGGAGGAGGGACTGGGAGAACAGATCTGTGCACACTGATGCCCAGAGTCCTGAACAGGAACTTAAACCGCTAACCTGAACAGAAAGGAGCAAGAGTGGCACCATCATCAAATCATTTGATGAAAAAAAAAGATTAGTGGTGGTCGGTGTTCCAGATTATGCAGTTTTACTAGCAGTGTGCATTGCCCTGCAACAGAGACATTGATCTTACATTCTCCCAAGCAGCATCGGTGTTTTTCAAAAATACATACGTCTACTGTCCAGTCTAGGCAATTCCTGATCAGTATGTTTACTTTGTAAATTCTATGTGAAGAAACATACTTCCTTCTACAGAAGTTGTATAGCACCTTCACCATTATTTTGAGGACATATTAAATTAAGGTGGAGAATATACAGCAAAAATGAGACAGAAATATTTGAAAACAGCTTTTTTTTTTTTTTTTTTTTTATAAAATACATTTCATTACACAGATTCCTGCATGCTAGTATATATTAAAAAGGTGAGCACTGACTACGGAGTCAAATTTGGAAGTGCATTTTAGGTACCTACATAAAATTCTGTAAAACCAGAGCTATACCTGCTCATGCCGCTGAAACAAGAATCAACATTATATCACATAAAATATGACTGCCAGGACATTTGAACTGATTTTGTACATTTGTACAAGTAGGAGTCATTTGCAGTTGTCAGCCCTCACAAAGTGCTGGTGAAGGTTACCTCCACTTAAGTATGTACCGTAAAGTTAAATATTCTATTTGTGCAGAAATAACTGGTTAAGAAACATGTTATATCTTGTGTGATAAATCAGTTCTTCAGAATCACATTCTTCTGTATGAATCTCAAAGCAGGAGCTTTAAAATTCAGATCCCACACAGATGCCAAGAAACCAAAGAAAGCCATTCTTCATAGGATTTCACTGTGATAATGACCACAGCAGTGGCAGCAAAACTATTACAGATGAGCTCCACCGAATGTGATATGAGTTAAATATCTAAAGTACAATTCATCAGCAGTGCATAAATAAGTAGGAATAGACAAAGAGAGGAGTAAAAAATATATACTTCATTCTAGCAATACATTTAGTAACTTTCCATAACCCATTTCATTTTTCCACTGCTTTTTTGAGCCAAACATTCAAGACTTAGTTGAAACTGAAGATAATGTTAACACTTTGTCAAGCATTTGAATCGCTTCCAGCATATTGTAGTATAATCCGCTGTCCACAAACATCCCCTTCATTATTGCCTAATTACATGCAAATTTCATAAAATGAATGAGTTTTAAGTACTTGTCAATCTGTCATCCTAGGAACCACTGAAACATTTTGACTGCTAGATAAATAATCAGCAATAATCACACTATGCAAATTTGATATTTTCTGTACAATTATCTGAAACCATAAATAACTGGACACAAAGACATTTGGCATTCTCTCAGAAAGACTTGACCTACAGGCTTTTTTATTCCCAGCAAACATGCCAGTAGAATTTTTAAATTTCTGCCTAGCTAAATGGCTAAATGTGGCTAACAGAAAAAAAAATATTATAAACATTTAGTGTATTCATATGTTATTTCAGCCTAGGTAAGGTTCTTTTCTTCTTTTTTTAAAAAATGAAAAAAATCTACTTCCTATCAAATTTTTATTTCTTTTGTTCTTTGTTTTTAATCTGTAATTATTGAGGCGTATTTTATATTTTCTGGAATTTTTTTTTTCAAATACTCAGGGAATGAGGTGAGAGACGTTGCTTTTTAATATTCCTCCCCCCCGTACCTGTTGTAGATATTCTACAGTGTTTCCTACCATGGTTCATTTCGACATTTCTGATGCACTGCAGGCACTTCAGCTGAACCAATACCAAGAGGCTAGTTATCAGGATTACAGAGAAGCTCAGAAATACATAAATAGTGAATGCCCGTGAACTTGCAGACTTCACGATGACTTTTATTTCCTGGTTACTCTGTAGGGTTGCATGTATGTGTCTGTATGCATATGTGTGCATATGCATCTTTGTGTGTATTTTATGAGTGTGTCTTAAATCCTTAAATGTTGGTTCAGATTCTGATGTTTTTCTATAAACACTAATAAATCTCTTAAAAACATAAACAAGTAAGAAAGTGGTTTTTCATTTTTCCAACTTCAAGTTTACTCTGAAAGAGATATTTCCATTACTGGTAACCACCAAAACAGGACAAAAGCTGGATAGTAGGCAAGTAGCACAAAATCTATTTTAAGACTATTTATTTCTCTTAAGTTTATAAATGAATGCTTATTAATTACAGTTGAACCATTTTGTGTAAGAATTCTTGGCTCTGTTCCAGCTGCCACTGAAGTGTCAGGAATCTGCATGTTGATACTCACACAGTTGTTATATAGGTCTTAATGTCATCTGTTTGCTCTTCAGACTTTCCACAGCTAAGACAATTGTTTATATAGAATCATCTATTTGATGAATCTGACCAAATTTGACTTCTCAAATTCAGAACTTAAGTAACATATAGTTGTGAAAACTGATCTTTAAATTACACGATTTAAAAAGCTGGTAACAGGAATCTTTGGATTTTTTTTATACTGGAATGTGCAGTACAAAACATTGCTTCTGATGATTGAAATGCCCATGCTACACTATTTACGAGTAGACCCACTGCTGAAATTTCGAGTTATTGGTATATTCAGTGAATTATGCTTTGCTGCAGAAATATGAGAATGATTTTAAATAGTGAGTTAATGTGGGGATTTCACAATTTGTTCATGAACCATTAATGACTTGGGAAAACGTGTAATAAAATTCATCATACAATTGATGATTTTTGAACTATTAACGTACCTACAGAGAGGCTTGCCAAACTGTGAACAGATCAATGGTTTCTTTTCCAATATATGCCTATGTATTTAAACATTATCTTTTTGTGTATTTATTCATCACAAGTAAGAAATTAACAGGGAAAGTATCTGAATACAATACCAAAATCAGCATCCCACTTTTTCTGGGCAGAACTGTTAAGAGGTGACTAGGTAATGACAATCTTTATTTACACTCCACATCAAGCTTTAGCAAATATGTGATGGCTACATATCATAAAGTCTGATGAACTTTCAGTATATCTACAGGTTCAGAATCATCTCTCTGAAACCCCCCCTTTTTTTTTTTTCAATCAGGGATCTTAATGGAATCACTATTGTCTCACCTATTCAGTATTCAAATATTTAAATTTGACAAAGACATATTGAAATGTGCATTCTCAAATTGTTTCTAGATTTGCAGAAGCAGCAACAAGCCCAGCCAATAAATGCGTACCTCCTGGATAAGAAAAAGTAAAATGTGTGTCAGGCTGTCCTTTCCCAAAACCTGACAACATAAGTAGGAACCACCATAATATTTGCATGGTGATTACTTAAAGAATCTACAAGCCACAGCATTCCATGCAGCATCATTTAAATTGTGGTTGCTCTGGAATTTCCAATGGCAAAATATATTAGGATTCTGGATCAGAAATGTTTTTGTAAATAAAGTATATTGTGCCTTTTACGTATTCCTTTTCTTCATTTGTGTGTATCTATTTTACATATTCAGTATGTTTAAAACAAAGATGATTATTTCAAAAAGTAGGTTATAGAGTGCTGAAATTATTGCCATCATCTGAACTGAAGCTTGGCATTGTATGAAGAGAGGAGAAAATGCATGCAGGTAAAGAAAGTGAGACACAAAAGACAGGTGAATTAATTGTTTCCCATAGTACAAAAATATCAGGAAAGGATTTTCTCCTTTAAATATTCTTTCAGCGAGAGTGACGTTAGTTTTGATGAGGACAGAGCCTTGTTTTGGATGAGAGAAGCATTAACAATGGCTATTTACTGTCAAGTCAGTGCCAAGTCTTATCTGGAGAAATGACTCTCGTTAATAATATAATCATAGAATCACAGAATCATAGAATCATAGAAATATAGAATGTTAGAGGTTGAAAGGGACCTCTAGAGATCATCTAGTCCAACTCCCCTGCCAGAGCAGGATCCCATAGTTCAGGTCACACAGGAACACATCCAGGCGTGTTTTGAATGTCTCCAGAGAAGAAGACTCCACAACCTCTCTGGGCAGCCTGTGCCAGGGCTCTGTCACCCTCACAGTAAAGAAGTTTCTCCTTGCGTTGAGGTAGAACTTCCTATGTTCTAACTTAAACCCGTTATTTCCTGTTCTATTGCTGGGCACAACTGAAAAGATATTGTCTCCTTCCTATTGACACCCACCCCTCAGATATTTATTGATGATCTAACAAAACTTACCAATTAAAAATGTGTCTATTTTCATTTGCTGTCACGTAATGAAAAGTGCACATAAGTGCAAAACTGATGGAAAGTCAACTATATGAACATAGAATTTACTCTGTTCCCAGGCTACATATCCGAGTGTATTTTTCAATTATCGTTCATTGTCACCAATATTAATTCCAACATCCATCCATCCATCCATCCATCCCACTACTACTGTTGTTTAGCACTGCTTACACTTCCAATGATGGGGTAAGAAATAACAGTTAAAAAGTAAAGCAGAGAAAAACTGGTGTTATCAATAACAATTTGACCTTTCTGATTAGCAGAGCACTAAGCTAATAATGCTCACAGAGCTGAACTTGATTCTCTTTGTTGAGAGTATGTAAAGGATTTATCCTTAGAAGTGTTACTGGAACTTCATTTTTGAAAATTCATGTATCAGATTGAGTAGATACAGTGACTTTTGCCAGACAAAATCTTGATACCCTTTATATTATAATCTGAATATATTTGTCAGCTAACGGTAGAATTGTCTTCTACCTTTATGACTGCTTTATTTAGCCAGTTCTTTCTGGCTGATGTCACTGAGTGGAGATACATTGGTGTTGCCTTGCACCTGAAGAAGATATTGACTGCTGTATTCGTACCTGTGGACAGCATCTGATTCTACAATATAACAAGACATACCAGAGATTGAATTTTAAGGTGGTTTCCATGTAATTACTACAAAAATTACAGGAAGCAGTGATTCTCTCCAGATATTATTATTGCTTTTTTTTTTTTTTTTTTTAAATACAGTGCTTACTGCAACACTTAACGTTAGCACATATCTCGTCTTCAGTGTATGAATTCCTCTATTGCTTTGGGGGAAATGCTTGCACAACGGTAAGCAGATATTTAAGCATCTCTTCTAAATCACACTCTAGTGACAAGATGCTTCAGGTAAAACTTTGTATTGAAAAAGTATCACATAAAATTTGAAGAAATCCAGCATATATATAGAAAAAGTACAATGAAAAAAGGAAATATAAGTCATCTCCCAGCAGAATTAACAGAAGCTTATGCTCAAACTAAAGTATGATGATTGCTTCTCTTCTTCCTTAAATATGCACTGTTTTCTCCAGCCAGATGAAAAGACTGCACAGAAATATAGCTGAGAAAACATCTAAAAATGACACCCATTGAGCTATGACAGATTTGGCAAATTAGGGATGGAGGAGAAATCTCATGTGGTCTACCTGATCCAAGCACATAAGGTCAAGTTCACCTACAGTTTGAAACAGATAGCAGAAGCATGAAAAGCCTTATAAATGAGAAATCAAATAAAAAGGAATCTTCAAGGAAAACTCCACAATCAGAAACAAAAAATCAAGTCAGTTTCTTATGATTCATGAATGAAGATATAATCAGATAAAGACTAATTTCCAAGTACTTTTTATGATCTTACTCCAGTGTTGGCAATATATCAAAACCGCAATTTTAACTTTGCTAAAGCCAGGTACCAAAAATTATAACAGTAAACAAAAAATATTACCACTGAAGTGTCTCTCAGTGCACTACACAAGAAACGACAATCAAGACTATTGCAGACTGTGAACATTGCACCGTGCATACCAGCAGCGAAGGCTCAACCTGAATACCTGTGTCCAAATTCAGTAATGTAAAAGCAGATAATAACCTAGAAGGCACAGAAACAAGATTAACTTAGAATGATATATTTACATTCTTTTGAGAGATCACAGGTTCATTGCTTAAGGTCGGTGAAAAAGTGAAGTGACAGAAGGCGGATGAATTGTGATATACACTAAATAGGCATGTTGTCTCCATGAAGAAAGCCAAGGAGGGTATCCATCACTGTTTCGAAACCATGGTGTTAATGAAAGAAATTCTATTTGGTCTTGCTGAGATGGAGTTAATTTTCCCCATAACAGCCCTCATAGTACTGTGTTTTGTAGTGGTAGCTAGAAGTGTGTTGATGACACAACAGCATTTTGGCTAATGTTGAGCAGTGCACCCACAGTGTCAAGGTTGTCTTTCTAACATTGACTCTTCACCAGCAGATGGGGGTGGGTAAGAGCTTGAGAGCTGACCCAAACTGACCAAAGGAATATTCCATATTGTATGATGTCTGCTTAGCAATAAAAGCTAAGAGAAAGGAGGAAGGGGGACATTTGTTGCTAAGATGTTTGTCTTCTGGAACAACCACTACATGTGCAGAAGCCTTGCTTCCGGGAAAGCGGTTGCTGATGGGAAATAGAGAATGAATTTTTTGTTTTCTTTTGCTTCCACACATGGCCTTTGCTTTTGCTTTATTAAACTGCCTTTATCTTGAATCGTGAGCTTTTTCCATCTTATTTTCTCCCTGCCCCTGTCTTGCTGAGGACAGGAGAGATAGAGCTGCTTGGTGGTCACGTGGCATCTGGTCAAGGTCAACCCACCACACAAATGCACAGTCAGTTTTATTGTAGCAATTATCATAAATCTTTTGGTGTAAATATTGAAATTTTACAGATCATTCTTTTTATACAATGTCTAATGTCTTCTTCTAAGGTCCTCCACTCCTTATCCTTCACTGTAGCTTTTCTGTGCCTGTTAGATGTTGTGTCTACACTAAACAACAAAGAATCTAACTACTAAGCAGAATCAGTACTGGTTCTTTTAAAGAATGAATTTGAAATGAGAAATAAATACATATGTTCTTTAACAGATCTTGAAATATGCAGATACTTAGTAACAAAACAAAATTTCCTAGGCAAATTTAACTTATTCAGAAATAACAAACTAAGCCAATAAATGAGGTTATATAATAATCACTGGTCCTGCCTCAATTTTCTGGTGGTCCTAAAGTGAGGAACCCAAATATTTTCTGGACCTGTGAAAGTTTATTATGTATGAGATTTCCACTAGATAACAATGGGAAGATAGTTGACAAAATGGAAGTGCCAACAGAACCACAGCCTGGAGGAGAACAAAAGGGAAGGCGTGTCATTCCACATCCACCAGATCCTCATTTTGATGAGTTAAATATTGAAATACAATTCTCTAGTTATATTCTATGAAACAAATCTGAAATAATAAGGCAGAAATCCTTCCTTTGTAGCTAAACACAAATTTCAACAAAGTTTACTCTTTTTTTTTTTTAAAATATTGATTTGGATGAAGTCTCATGTTCTGTTAAGGAAACGTTTTGCCAGAAGTCTTTTGAACAACTGTGATATTTTGTACGAAATGAACGACTTAAAACTATACCTATTAAAGTCAAGCATTTAGACATTGACTATTTTCAAAAATAAGGTAGTAACTTCAGCGAGATAACCTTATTTTCATCCAGTCAGACGCTTTCAAAATGATACAATCAACACCTGCTGCAGTTTGCTCGCGGCTTCTGCACTGACCCATTTCTTGTTCATCCTTCAATATTACAAGCAAATATAGCTGTTAATGATGAAAATAAAGTCCTCCCTCCATTTTGGTGTTCACTGCTGCAGCAAACGCTGTTTTGCTTGGATACAAAATTTTACAGGGATATTCCACCCTGAGCTGTAGGCTTATATTGGGGGTACTCATACGTACTTGTGTGGAAGGTGCCAGCAAAGTTCCTTGGCAGTCAAGAGCTGCGAGGAAAAAAAGGCTGTTCAGTACGAACACAGTCTTCAGAGAACTACGTCACAAGTTAAAAAGCAAGCGGGGATCTGACCCTTTTCTCCCTCTTCACCCTCTTTCCTCTGAACTGAGTTTCAAACACCTCTCTGACAGCTTGAAGTACTAAACTTTTATTTTTAGCAGAAATATTGTAAATAATCTGGTTACCAAATCATTATAGCTGAAATTTGAAAAATATTGCAGGGCGAAGTAAGACATCTGCCTTTGAAAAGGTTTTTCTGCTAAAACAAGTCATAGAAGCTTAAAAAAATGTTCTCTGGGAAATTTGGAAGAAATTTAATTGCAGATTTTCCTACCTTTTTACCTATAATAAAGATATAAACTACGTGTTTGGGCTCTTTGTCACAGTTATAAATGTTACTAGACATATACACAGTTCTTATCTCTGTGGCCTCAAAGTATCATATTTTACAGACTCGTTTTAAAAAAGGTAAATTAGTATATTTTACTATATTCAGCAGTCTACTTAAGTACATAAAATAATGAAAAAATATCCTTTGTTGTTGAAGGAATTTTTTTAAGGAAATTACATGCATTTTTTTATAATACTGTGTGGTGGGTTGACCCTGGCCGGCCGCCAGGTACCCAAACAGCCGCTCACTCACTCCCCCCTTCACTGCTGAACAGGGGGAGAAAATATCTCCAAGGGTTCCGGGTTTTTGAGATAAGGACAGGGAGATCACCCTCATTTACCGCCCCGGGCAAAACAGACTCAGTTTTGGGGAAATTAGGTACATTTATTAAAAGAACTAATCAGAGAGGAGTAGTGAGAAGTAAGAAAGAGCAAACAAATCCTAAACAGAACACCTTCCCCCCATCCCTCCCTTCTTCCCGGGCTTAACATCAATCCCGGCTTCTCCACCTCCTCCCCCCGAGCGGCGCAGGGGGACAGGGAATGGGGGTTGCGGTCAGTTCATCCGACGTTGGTTTCACCGCTTCTTCACTCCGGGGGAGGACTCTTCACTCTTCCCCAGGGCCACTGTGGGGTCCCTCTCACGGGAGACAAGCTTCACGCTCTCTTCTCCGCGTGAGTCGTCCCACGAAGGGCAATTCATCACAAACTGCCCGATGTGAGACACCTCACGAGGGGCAGCCCACCCCTCGTGAGTCTGAGGCGCAGTCCTTCGGGGGAAACTGCTCCAGCATGGGCCACCCGCAGCGTCCCAAAAGTCCCACCAGCCAACCTGCTCCAGCGTGGGCATTCCTCTCTTCCACGGGCTACAGGTTCTGGCAGCGACTCGCTCTGATGCGGGCTTCCCACGGGCTACAGTCCTCTTCAGGCATCCACCCACACGGCGTGGAGTCCTCGGTGGACATCTACGCGGTGATCCTCACGGTGGACTTCTGCACCTCGCCCATGGGCTGCAGGGGGACAACCCGCTTCACCATGGTCTTCACCACAGACCCGGGGGATTCCTTCTGCTCCGGCGCCTGGAGCTCATCCTCCCCCCCCTCCTTCTTCACTGACCTTGGTGTCTGCACAGATTCTCACTCCTCCATCTCTGTGCCAGCTGTTATGGCGCAGTTCTTTTCCCCGTTCTTAAATATGTTTTTCACAGAGGCGTTCCTCTGCTATCACCTTACTGATAGGCTCAGCCTTGGCCAGCGGCGGGTCCCTCTTTGTAGCCGGCTGGCATTGGCTCTATCAATCTTGGGGAGCTTCTAGCAGCTTCTTACAGAAGCCACCCTGCAGCTCCCCCCCCCCGCCGCTGAAATCTGGCCAGGCCAAACCAAAACATACTGTCATTGTTACTCAGTCTCTAAGGCTGGTACTTTTTGCTAGTAGTTAGCCTGCAGAGGCAAGTGATATCTGAAGTATAATTCTGTCCATCATATTTTCTGAGAGCCAATATCTTAACAGGAATTGCTGTGCATTTATCAGTTGGGATATGGATAGTCCCATTAAGTTATCACCGCGTTAGACTATTCAGGAAGCTTTTCCCCATCGTTTAAAATTCTTGACTTAATTTATTTATTAAAAGGTTACATGCAGTCATAAGATACTCCCTAGCTGGGTTACATGTATATCATGTGAAGTAAACCACGTCTCAGGTTTAGTTGCCTTTATTAGTCATAATGCATCTATACCTGTTTCTCCTATGCCTTTATTACTTGTGCAATGTATCAGGGAGTAAGATGTCAGATACTGTGTGCCACTGCCAAATGATGAAGTGATAGAGATTTACCAGCATAAACTCTGGCTTAGTGACCTTCTACATTGAACTATTGATTTCAGAGCAAATAATTGGGTTTCAAGAACTTTTCAACTGGTTCTGCACAATTTTTTTAGAGGGCAGAGATAGTGGCAGAGAAACGATATCTGGGGACAGTATAGATGTGGCTCCTTCCCTTTGACATGTGTTTTGCTCACTGCGACTGGTGAGTGGTTACCATCACTGGGGCAAATCAGCACTTTATTTAATGCATTAGGCAATGCTGCAGTCGAAGCCTTGCAATCTTGATGGATAGCCCTTTTTGTTCACATTTAAGTTTTGATTAAATTTTTCATCAAAGATTCAATTTTTGGTTACCCAGTTCACCTTTTGCTGCAGTGATTTCCCCTGGCTAGTTCTACTCTTGACAGATCAGATAGACTTCTTTTGTTAAAACTGTTGAGGAATATGTTAGGATCTATGGCGGAGGCCTTCGCTAAATCAGTTCTGCAGTAATTGCGTGGTAATGAATGGCAGTCTGGTGCTCCTCCAGACTGTGGTAAGATATTGGGATGATGTCAGATCTTACCCAACTCCAAACACTGGACATATTTTCACTGAGATTATAACAACAAGGACACAAAATAATAGTGAAAATATGTATAGATTTATGAAAACACTGTCACTCTCCCATGACTTATACTCAGCTAAGTTTTCAGTCAATCACTGAGAGTTTTCAGTAGGATAAAAAGTGCTGTGTTACTAGAAAAACCCAAGTAGCATATTATCCACTAAAGAACATCACAGATTTTTAACTTATTGCACAGGTTTGCACAATTTATAAAGAAATAATAGGAGGATTTATGGCACAAAAAGCCTTAAAAACTGTACCATTATACAACTCTAAATCAAGTTAAAAAACTGTTTCTAAAAATGTAAAAAAAGGTGGTGTCCCCAAAACATGAAATAGATTTGTAATCAATGCTTTTAAAGACCAAGCTGCCTTTTCAGTTGTATAGAATCATATGTATGGTCCATACAAGTCTTGTGACTCATGTCCTTAAACAAAATTTTCATTTTTGGTTCATAATATAGCTAATCAGTGTGATTCTGAAAGGCATACTGGCCAAAACATTTAAATATTTTTTTCAGAATAAGTTAGAAAAATGGATACAGTCTACCAATAAGTGAAAAGTAAACTGATTCCTAGTTAAAGGTTATGGTATTTACAGAACACCTACCTTCCTTTCAGTCTTTAAGTCATTGTTTAACTCCCCTCACTGTCAGTGTTCCACCCCCTTTCCTTCCTTCACACAAACTACTGTTTTTTCACTTCAAAAAACACTGTAGAAAGTCTGCCTTTCTCATCACTCTCGCCCTTCAGTGTCCACAAAGAATGTCCTGTTACTAAAGATACACACTAAGCTCGCTTCACACAGTTAATAATTAAACAATACATTTTTACTTTTTGGTAGTGGTAGTGGGGAAGGTTGTCACGGATTTCAGAAGATAATTAAAGCCCATAAGTACATCTTTCAAACGGTTTCCTTTCAAAAGTGATCTAAACGTTGTTCCTTGCTGCTAAACCTGTGGGATTTTTGTACTGGAATGGCAGATGAGGTATGTTATCAATCACACAAGGCTCTATTAATTTTATCACAACTCCGATTGCTGTTGACATTAAATGGCACAAATTTGGCCATTGTGGTCCCTGAGGTAGTGCATCTTCACAACCTTTGAAATGCTAATTATATTTCTGACCTTAAAAAAAAAAAAGACTGTTTTTATCCCCATCAAGCCCCCTTTCCCTCCCTCCTGATAGCAGAAACATTTTCACAGGGCCATTTCTCTGCCCACACTGCTTTGCTGGTGGGATTTTTCTCTTTTTAATTTTTTTCCTTTTTTATTTTGAAAATAAAAAAACATTCTAGCATTCTTATAAGATTTAATAGCTATTTAGGGGAAGGTTTGCTACACAGCAGTGCTGACATTAGCTTTCACTGAGATGAAGAGAAGAGACCGCTTGATGATGAAGACATTTCAAGGACACCACCGGTACGGAATAGCTTTCTCTCTGGGTCAGTCAGTGTTTCAGATTGCTTAATTACTGCAAATTCACGCAGGTAGCTGTGATGAACACATGGAAAGCCATTAGGAGGTCTCATCTATTGTTTAACTTCTGAGAGAAAAAAGATAATTGTTGAAATGGTGAAAGAGTTATGCTCAGGCTTTTCATAGGATATCACTACCTGTCAGTCACTGGGAACTGTCTAAAACAGTTTTTGTCATCGCCATATTAATATTAGGTATATCATTATTAGGCAAAATGGCTGTGTCATATCTGTTTCAAGGTCATCTGAATTACAGTGGCAGTATTGTGTCTTTTTGCATAAAATAGGATATTTTGTACTTTATTTGTTTGGATTTACTTACAGTCTTCCTTAAAACATCCTTTCTGAAATGTTAGTTTCTTCACTGTGGCTTTGCATTTAACTAGAGATTAAAGCACTTTTATCTTAAAAAAACAACAACAACCCCACACAAGCAGAATGCAGTACATTCTTTACTATTTAAGATGACAGGTGTTTATTGCACCCAAACATAGCTTCATGTTCATAAAAAGAAAGTGTGAATACATGGGATCTTTTGTGCCAAATTTTCCCTCAGCCTTTTAAGCTAAAATTCAGTGGAAATGAGGGATCTAAGGGCAGAATTCAGCCCTTTCATATAAGGGCAGGGGGCAGTGGATGATGAACTTAAGAGAGAGGAAAAAAGAAATCTGATATATATGTGAGCATTCTGAAGATCAGAAGGTCTTGATTCACAGACTGGTTTTATTATAAAATTAGTATCAGGAGCCAGATTGGTAATTCCCACTCAGTTTCCTGACGGATGCATCTCTAGTTAGATGAAGGGATTTTTGTTAAACTGACTTTGGTCTTGTCAGGGTTCATGAGGTGCAACATGACAAAGAAAATGTCATTCTCCTGAAAAGTCATTAAAACATACAGAGACAATCGTATCTTGTGTTTGGATGTTTACTTCTTTGCAGCACTGGTGCACAGTGAGTTTGAAATTATGATCTTTGCGAAGTAAGAAACACAGTGTGTGTATAGAAGAAACAATGGGTTCCACCATTTAAAAAAAAAAAAAAAGAAAAAGAGGCATTTTTATCTAGGTTGTACTTTAGGGAGTTGATAAGAATTTTTAAAATGTTTGTAAAACTTAAAAGATTTTGTTTTGGAGTATATACGAACTCTTAAGATAGAGTTTGGGCTAGTATATTCCAAGACATCAACGGAGTCTCAATATCAGAGGTACACTCACACAGTGGCTAAAGCACTAGGATCGTGTTCAGGAGACTTGACTTTCAGTCCCAGGCCAGCATTGCTCTGCTGAGAGGCATTTGAGCCAACTGTTTACTCACCTTCAGTTCCTTCATCTGTATAATATGGTAATGATATCTGACTTTTCTCCTAGAACAATCAGAGATCTTAGAAGGTGAAAATAATTTAATGAACAGTACGTACTATACTAGATGAGTGTGACCCATGGTACATTTGGCCCTTAAACTTCAATTTAATAGAACCCCTTTTACAAGTGTGCAACCAGTATTTCATTACTCTGTTGTAATGTCATGAGAAAGTGTTCCTTACAGTAAAGGAAGCTCAATATGAAATCACAGTGAAATAATATTCAGCTAGAGTTGCATGATAAGAGTCAAATGACACATTTTTTCTAGGAAAATATTTTGTGTCTCTCTTAAGCATGTAGGAGCCTGAGGATATCAATAGCCAAGAAGGTTCCTACTACATTCTGTTTATGGAGAATTATGAGGTGAGATACAACAAAAACATTAGCAGCCAGTCGGTAAACCTGATAGTGCATAGTAAACTTAAACGTCTTTATAACTTGGCACGTCTTAAAGATTTATTTTTTTTTTTAGGTAATGTACTATAACACTTTCCTTGGAATGAAAATATCCATTCAATGCATTCTATAGATTCATTGAAATCTTTATGATTCTCTGAAACGTACAATTTTGCCTGTGAAATACTAAATTATCTTGGTTTATTTATTCTTCCCCAAGAATTCCAATACTGATTGGCCCATACTAAGAACTAATTGTTTGCCAAATTTCATTAATTTTATTTTAAACCAATGCCTAAATTATACAAAGGTAAACAATCATTCGAAACAGATAAACTTCTATCATTCATATACAATAAAAAAAACCCCACCAAAACAACAAAAACATTTTATTTTTCTTTAAATTGTCAACTTCTACCCCCAAGCATACTTTTTATTACTAGTGCACAATCCTATAAAAATAGAGCTTTATAAATGAAAACATTGACAGACCCTTAGCGATAGTGGCACTACAGGGAATAGCTATAAACAACATTTTTATTCCTCGAGCATACCTTACCCTTGAAAGTTTACACTAATTACCTGTAGTTTTGTTAATGTTTTAAGCTGCCCTTCATCTCTCCCATCCAGACATACCATTCAGCTTCCTCAACAGATATATTCAACAGCTTCTGTTCACACCTGACATCAATTTCCTTTGATGTTCACAGTCTAAATGAGAATGCTACAGCAAGCTGTATTTGTGAAGTATACAGGATGCCTTTAAAATGATGGCAGGTATTTTCCTCATTAAAGCAGCCATAACAGATAGTTAGATATGATGCTGTCCCTCACCTTCCTGCTAATTAATGACTATGATTGCAACCCAAATAAGATCAGGCAATTAAATGTGATAACATTTCAGAAGCGAAGAAAATGTACAACAATCTTGGAATAGCTTCCTGTAGATAAATAAAGTTGATCTTAGCAAAATTAACATATAAATGTACTATCCTATCAAGAAATTCTGCAAACTAAAGAATATAATAATTTTACTTTTAATTGAAACATGAGCTACTGTGGAGATTGAAAGTGTAAGCAAGTCCTCTAGCTGTCTTGTCATTTATACTAGAAATAGAATGGTTCGAGTTCTTCAAAGGAAGATTTGTAAAAGGACATCTTTACTACTAACATCTAGAAAGATTTCTGCATCAAGATGGAGATCCTGTCTCAGTTCTGTGTTCTGCACCTGAATACCGTCTAGCAGTGCTAAACAGCCGAGTGCTTCCTGTTGCAGCTCCTCTAACAGCCGTGACTGGGCAATCGGGCTTCTTCAGAGTCTACTAAAATGTTTAACAGAGACATAGTTAATTTTAAAATTGCCATCATGAAGTTCCAGAAATAATGCCTGTGACAATGAAGGGGAAAATTGTGATTCTTGGACCAGCTGAAGCAGACAATACAACATCAATCCATATTTCTTCCCATTCCAGAGGATTTTGGTACCCATACTGGAGGCTAGTGATTGATTTATTTATTTCAAAAGCTCAGGTGTTTAAGCTCTTATAGTGGTAGATTTACCATACAGTTGTCAATTCTCTATGGGCCAGTTTTAGTACAAAAGGGGAACCTAACAATATGTGTATGAAAAAAATAAAGGTCTAATTATTTCCCTACTGAGGACAGTATCTTTATTAATACCAAATGCTAAGCAGAATGTGGGAGTTACCATCTCTTCCTCTTTTTAGATTATCTGGAGAACCAGGGATCAGGTAACATAAAATACTAGGAAGAAGAGTCCCATCGAAACAGGAGAAGTTTTTGAGGAGTACTCTGGTAAACACATTCCTGAAAAAACTCTGGGCGAGCACTGAAACTGCCACACATTGGTTTTGCTTTTCTCTGGCCTTTAGGTTTGTTTGGAGAAATGGGAATTAACAGCATCCATCATCTCTTTAAAAGGCTCTTCCTACTGATAAGCTTGATTTCCAGCAATGAGCATCCCTCAAGTGACATGTTGTTACCTACATCATCTGCTGGCTGGCCTACACGGTATCTACTATTCCTGTGCACTTGCAGGATTGTCCTAAATCATGACCATGACAACTCAGCCACTGGATGGGCATCTGCCCTGTCATTGGAGTATGCCTCCAAGAGTGTTGGGTGACTGTAAGAAAGAGATTAGTATATTCAGCAAAATAACTTGCTAGACATAGGGAATACCAATCAGCTTGATATCGTGGTGTCATAGGGAAAGATGATGCCCCAGGACACCCAGGCCAAGACCAACAAAGACACGTGCTTATATCTTCAGACCTATTACCATGTACAACAGCTGGCCAAAGCCTAGCAGAATGATATGCAAGCCAGGAAATAATTTTGTTCTTTGTGAAATTTATACTTTAAGATAAATAGATAAATGAAACAATAGATGAAAGCCATTTTCCTCTCCTGACTGGATTTGTGTGGAGACAGTCAGAATTTTGGGGCCAAGGAGAAAATATCTAGAGCTGTGTCAAAAACTTCATGGATATTCTGAACAGAGAGGAAAGGGATGAGCTCTAGAAGTAGTGTTCTTTGTTGTTGCAGCACTGAAGCCTTTGGTCTACATCTTTGTTCTAGTTCCCCATATAAACCTGAAGGTCAGGATCAAGGGGTTAATGCGGAATTTTCATGAAATATTAATTTGCTGCTAACTTCACATGCAGTAGTTTAACATTCTGTGTATGATTTGGTTAAAGCAGTGGCTGGGGACATGTTTATATGCAATTAAATGAAAAAGCAGTTTTCCTACCCTCTCTGACCTCTAAAGTGAAGGAAAGTGTAACTGTGCAGCATGTTTTTTTCACTTATACAGTAATGATCAAAGGTAAGAATGTTTTTGCGAACTAAATATATATTACTTTGTCAGATTCTTCAAGTTTTTTTTTGTTGTTGTGGTTTTTTTTTCCCCGAGAGCAAAACTTATCAAAATATATGTTAACATGCAGTTTAGTTTCAGTTAACTACTCTCTCCCTCTCCTTTTAGTCTGACAGTGATGAAAAAGTAAACCTTCAAAATATTAGGATAATTTCACAAGAGCATCTACTTTCCGTGAACACTCTTAGGATGTAAGGCATAAATGACATCACAATTCAAATCTGTGTTGTCATAGGCCACACAAATGTGATTCAGTGATGAAAGAATTTGCAAATACCGAGTTGTCGAAAAAGAGTCTGTGGGAACTTTCCAAATTCTTGAAAACAAAGGTCACCGTAAATCTAAAAGACTAAGCTCAAAAAATATTTCATCAAAATGAAAGATGGATGATTCTTAAAATGGCTCACAAATAAATTTGAGTAACAAAGACCAAAATGTTTTATTATTACAATTTCCCACCTTTCAGGCAAGTCGTTTCTCTTAATCCTGTTGACTCAGTGAATTGGTTTTAGGCATGCTTTTCTCTTGCGTCTGGATTTACGGATCAAGAATCAAATCAATCATAGGCATGACCCTAATGAATTCACCATATTTATGCAACTTATTTAGTTCTAGATCTTCTGTGAGGAAATGTAACTGAATTCACATCCTTCCCTTATCTGTCTTTTTTATATCAATTCTCTAAACTTTTTAATCTTATTTTTTGCCAAACATAGATGATCACTCTGATTGATATATACCTGTAAATATCTGTTTTCCCACGCAGAAAAGGGAAACTGTTACTAACTAACCAGTTCTGATCTCTCACATTCAAAACGTACTGGGTTTGACAAAATAAATCCTAAAACTTTGGTAGGAAATAATTACCTAAATTTAAATTTTCCAGTTTAACAAAAAGCTGAGTTTGCAGTTGCTGTACTACCATCACATTTTTGTTATATCTCTTTTAAATTCAGTTAATGTTATTTCACTGACAGGTTGTAGCTGTGCTGAAAGAAACTGAGGCTATTAAAATTTTGATTCTGGTAAAGATCCAAAGCAGGGTGTCTTGCCAAAGCATTACTTTAAAATCCGGTGGTCCCCAGCCTACTCTGGCCTGGGCGCAAGACTACTGGGCAAATAATGTACTGTGGGGAATATTCTGTTGGCCTCAGCTTTAACTGTTTAATTGCCTGTGGCTGCATATAATGTAAGAAGATTTTGTGGACAGTCTGATTTCCCCAAGCCATTACTTTAAAGGAGTTACACACTGGCATCTAAACATGACTGAGTTATAGTCATGCCAGCCAAATCAGAAACACGGCAAGAATAGTCTCTTGTAATGTGTCAGTTTTCCATTGTAGAGATTTATCTGCTCTACTAAGGGTGCAGACAAGCACAAAAAATAGTAAACTTGAGAAAGTTAATCAAACTTTTTAAAAACCTCAGAAGGAGTTTCAGTCAACAGCAATGTGAATGAAGGTTTAGGTTAGTTTGTTACATTCATCTTGACCTTAACCATAAAACCTTGGTGATGGCCCATACTAAGATGTGTTTATGCCTCTTCTGGGGATGAAAGCATATGCACAGGGAATTATTAGAGCTTTCCTGAAAGACAGAGCTAGTGTAAGCACACTAAACCTATCCCAGGAAAGGACATGTAACTGACTCATGATTTTGTCTGTTAAAAATTTGTGTAATTTAGAGAGAGGTCTGCTAAATTCTTCAACACAATCGAGTGCCAAAAAAGCCACTATGAAAGACTGTGTAGTTTTTCATTTCAGTTGGGTTGAGAAATACTCGGCTGAAAATCTTACCCCAGAGAGTTCTTGTTAGCACTGCAGGAAACTGATGGTTAGTCAGAGCTCTTAGTTGTTGCCTTATCATTATCATGTTAAACAAAATAAAATAGCCAATGCCTAACTTAGACACAGGCAATGCATGTTAATGTTCAGAAATCAGTTCTCCTCAGGACCTTTTCTTCTTCAGTGAGTCCTGAAATCCAGCTACCTGAAAATATTCTTCTGGACACAGTACATTTTCATTCCTGATTTTTTTTTTTTTTAAAAAGAAACCCATCTCTTTCTGTGATAAATGTAGATATGAATACTACAAAGAAGTCTGTATAAAGGGTCGTTTGTATTGCCATATTTTTGTAGTCCAGGACAGTAGAGTACAGCTGCATAAACCTTGACATAAAGCCTCTTGAGGAATACACATTGTGATTCCTACTCTCAAGTGTTTGTCCTTATGCCTATTATATTATCAACAGACTTTTTTTGCCCATCACATATTTCCTGTCCATATTCCATCATATGACCAGGTCCTGCTGTCACCTGAAAACAAAAAAAGGGTCCTCTGCAAGTCATAAAATATGTCCTTGCCACAGGACATAGAGCAAAGTCCAAAAAGTCACAAGGTGTTTTTCTGCTACATGATGTGTCTACATCTCCTTTCTGTTGATGGGACTCACAGGAGAGAAGACAGCATGGAAAAAAAACCACCAAAAATAAATTAAGATGACCACATGTGAGTTGGATGAATCTATCCAGGGACTCAGTTGGGCCTCTGGCCATCTCAGGCATAAGATGTGGAAATAATTTCTTTCCTGAGAGTAGATGATTAGTAGATCAGAAAATGATTGTCTGATCTTCCTAAAACACTCTTAGGTTTTTGGTTCTGTTTACACTGTTTTGCCCCAGTCAGCTCTGGAGCTTGACCCTGACAGAATTTTAGTCCTATTCCTAAACTTTTCTAATAATTCACTGAGTTCTCAATGTGTGCTATATTTTCAAAACAATCTCTTGGTCTTACGGAATGACTCCGTCAGCAGATCTCAAAGTAATACACAAAGAAATAATTTGTCACTGCATTTCTTTTAGAAATGAGGAGACTGAGGCAAAAAAAAAGGAGCAAAAACATGCCTATAGTGAACCATCAGGGTATCTAAAGAGCTATAAAGGAAACCTGGGTCACCAGTCTGGTTCTTTTCCTGTAAGTCTAGATACTTTAAAAAGAGTAATAATATTCACAAAATCCTCTTTACAGCTATTTATTATCCTGAATGACACAGCTATCTCCTTTTTTTAAAAAAAATGTTAAAGACTACCATCAGCAGAAATACTATCTTACCCATATCTAGTGCCACAAAGAGTTTCAGAAAATGGAGATGACACCGTGAGATGATTATCCGATTAATTTTGCCAAGCACATATCTAACATAGAAAAGTATTCTATGCCTCAAGCAGTGTAGTACAAATGTCCCAATTAGATGCATGACTGATTTTGATTTGGCTCATTATTTATGCAGAACATTGGCTACGGGCTTATTGTCTTATTAAGTCCTGCAATATGACCCTTAATAGTGACGATGACTAGTAGTAGGAACACTATTTATTTTGTAAGGTTACTTATTATTGTTACTATTGCTATTAATAATAATAATCTCTGTTGTCTCTGTCTCCCTTGACAGTGGCAGATATCTGAGACAGGAGAGAAACAATTCCAAAATCTTGAAAATACTTACATATGCGAGCAGTATAGTTTATCTTATCAAACTTTAGCTGCCCAGGAGTTGACTATGCAAGTTACCTAAAACTTCCTTTATAGTCAGTTGTGGGAAATATGCACTTCTGAGAAGTGACTCGGTTATCAGAAAATAGTATCTAAGCCACATCAGATAACTCATTTTCTGGAAGCACTTACTTTGTTCTATTGATGATAACACATATAAGAATGAATGGCCCAGATTGGGATGCTCAAATTTTTATCGCCTTCATTCAAACATTCAACATCTGTCCCAAGAGACTACAGGAAACTTGGTGCTCTCACGCTTAAAGAAAATCCTTTGAAGAAAACTTTTTAGGCTACTACCATGAAGCAGTACAGAAAGAGTGTCACCAGAAGAAAAAGCTTTCAAGATATTTTAAGTGAAACTAAAAATTTACTGAAAGCCCTGTTTGCTCTTTAATGGACTATTTTGCAATTTTTCTTTGGCTAATCAGTTGTTCTGTGTAACAGTTTATCAGTTGCTATAGGGTCATGAAAGTTTTCAATGCAAGTCTTTGAAGACTCTGAAGGATAATGAACAAATACATTCCTGCCAATTCCTACATGTCATTCTCAGAAATGTCCAGCACCAAATATCCATCACTAATAAAGAGCTATAGGACATGCAAGGACATAGAACTGTTTCAGGGAAGTTTCTTTACGGAAAGCAAGGGAATTTTTAAAAGAAATTAGATGGGTAATTAACTCTCTGCCTCATTAAAAACACATATGGTTAGCTACCTGAGTTGCTGGAATTTTAAAAGCTAGAGCTGGAGCAGAAGAAAACCCCAATATAAAGTCCAATATAGTCAATGACACTGTAGAGCAACCAGATGGAGTTCACAATCCTTTTCAAACACTTTTTCCTAAAACACTAATAAATGGACTGAGTATAGAGAATGTTTTTGGAAACACCATATTTTAAGCTAGCATGGAGGAACAGCCTAGGGAGTCGATCTTTCAGTGTTTGCAGCTGTGGTATTAAGACCACAGATTGAACTTTAGCCAGTACGGCTCCAATTTTGCATACAAACCTCCTGCACTTAGTCTTCTAGACCAACCTAAACAGCAAGTATTACTGAGCAAATTGACCTAGTGTGTAATTTAGAATAGTGAACTTATTTAAGTTTGTCTAGGTACAAGTCATTTCAATATTATGGAATTGCTAATAAAGAGGAAGAAATGTTTCTACATTTAAGAGGCCCAGACAACTTTTGTACCACATTAGCTTCTGTAAGCAGCGTATTCACTCGAATATTCTTAATATTTAGACACGTAGTTCTGAGAAATATTTTGAAACATTATGAAGTTATCAAAATCAAGGAAATCTATAATAAAGATGTTATACATACATAGCAACATAAATGCTAGAGCTAATAAATGCCATAAGCTTTGGACTCTCCCACTTTTATTACATGAAACATTCATAGATTTTCCCTAACGTGGAGAATCCTGGTAGTACGTGCTGGCATGGCCTCTTTGGTATCTAATAAATGTCGATCTCAAGATTCAGACTCTTTCTCAGTAAGGACACTAACCAAGGAAATTCAATGCTACCCAGTTCTCAAATGTAGTTAAAATTGTCCAACAGATACAAAAAGTATTGGGATAGATGTTTATGTATACAGAGAGGTTTAATCAGTACTGGATATGTCTCACTTCTTTAGGAGCCAGGCTAAAGGTGGGTAATTAATCCTAGGAATTGATTTATTTTAAAAATTGAACTAATGCCTTTATTTTGAAATAAATGCAAAACCCCCAAACTTTCACATCTCTGGAGCTACCATGGAATTATCTTCACACTTTGTGTGAGGAGTCTGGTACTCACAAAAGAATGGTAAAACCCCTTTAACTTGCATGTACTGTACATCTACTGTATGTTAAGGAAAGATTCTTAAATACATTCTATTCTGCATATTTCTTTTTTTTTGCATCGGTGTCCATAATATTAAAATATCTTTTTAGAATCAAACTATGATATACATTTCTCTTCTCAGGAATGATTCCAAACCAGCAGGTGCTCATGTTTTGTTAAAAAAGCAGGATTCCATATAGTAGCTGGGTGTTTAACTTCAGCCTTATTCATATCAAATAGTGAAACACATGTGATAAACAGCTGTTGTCCAGGAATTAAAAAATACCAAGAACTGTTCCACAATCTCATCAAAGGTTTCTCTTGGAATGCTTCTTCCACCTAGTCCTGCACGGATTGTCCAAAGTGGAAGGACCTAGACAGTGATCGTTCTTGCTCCCAAAGAAACCACCAACAAAAGTAGGGGGAAATGCCCACAACGCAGGTCTTTTTAATATATGCTTCTTTTTGGGAGAAATAACTTTTTCGTGTAATTTTTAAATAAGAATTTTGGTAGGTCTCTTTCATAGTGTTAGATATGAGATTATTAAGAAAACTACTTGAAAGTCCTCATTAGGTAAAATGATATTTAACTCAAATCCACTAAACTCCTGGTGCTCCTCACTTTCATTATCTGGGCTGTAGATAATCAAATTCACTCCAGCTTCTTTAATGACTACTAACTCTACTGTGACATTTCTTTTTGTATCCTCACAAAGACAAACAACATATAACAATATGAAAACTATAAAAAAGGTTGAAAATAAGGTTTCTTCAAAAAATTCTTCCTGCCACAATCAGGCTTTTAAAATTACTCCAACCTTCCAACTGCTTTGTCAGTTTTTTCTTTAATTCCTTTGAATTTTTCCGGCAAATGTCGAGGAGGTTTCCTAATGAAAAATATACTCGGATTATTTCTACATTTTTTTTTTTTAAAAAATGTTAGATCTCTCCCCTTAGAAGGGTAAGGACGGTAACAGTAAACAGTAGAGATAGTCGGGCAGCACAGTGAATGAATAAACCAACCATTGCACAAACTTTTTCATTGGCTTCTCCTTTTATTTTTTAATTGTTTTTAAATTTAAGTCCTGAAGATGTCAAGACTAGAGCTGAGGAATAAGGTCCTACATAACTGTTAATATACATTAATTGATATAGCTCAGCTTTTTCCAGTCTTAGATTCATTAAAGATTTTTAAAAAGTGTATGTTCTTCAATCAAGACTTACAGCATGGGACCTTAGTCTTCTCACTGGTTGCGTGAACTACTGTGGGATGACAATTTCTCAGGCAATAGTGCTGGTTGTAAATGGTCACATAAAGCAAAAATTGAAGCATTCAGTTTATTACATATTATATGGGATGAACTGAGTGATATAGTAGATGATGGTGAACTGTGAGACAATTTATTTATCCTTTTTCATTAAAATTTGATATGCAGTCATAACTCACAGTGGGCAGAATGAAGTTTCCCAGTTTGCAACAGAGTATCCTCCATACCTCATATTTTAAAATAAAGCAGTAGTTACTGCAAACAAAACATTTAATTTAATATCTTCAGAATAACATTAGGTCAAAAAGATAAGCACAACCATTAATCAGTGCTAATTGTTATTTTAGTACACATATTGGTCAGCTTATGTCAAATGCAGCAATTTAACACATTAAATGACATTTAACAGTCATTTATGCTGTTCTGTATTTTAGGCCATAGATAAGCATCCATTTCAAATGTCTATCAACAGTATTTTATTCTTTTATTTTATATGTATGTAAGAAATTCCTCACCATGATTCTAGTCATATTTTAAAAAATAACAGCTCTAAAAAATGGCATGCCCTCTCTTGCCTGACTCTCCAATAGAAAAGCTAACTGTTCAGATGTTTTTACCTCTAAACAATATAAACCTAAATTGAAAAAGAAACCCCACACCCCAAGACAGAGACAATTAACGAAAAAAGGAAGGAAACAGCGCTTTCGTTCAGAAATACTGTCACAGTGTTAAGCAGGAATTTTCGTGTAATCTGGGTCCCAGCTAACCATCACTGACTGCACTCAGATATTTACATCTATTTTTCCTAATGCTTTTCTATGAAAGAGGAAAAGAAAGAAATGTTTGTAACATGACACGAGAGTCACTAACCATGACACCTCAGAGAAATACAACCTTTTCCAGAATGGGAAAAAGCAGCTGGTTTTACAACATAGGTATTTTTTTAAAGAAAAGCAAAAAAGTAGTGAAAAGTACCTACATAATAAAAAATATAGCCTTCCATGACCCCTCTCACCCCAAACAAACAATCTTAACAGGAATTTTTCTACTGGTACAATAATGGTGTATCACTTATTACCACTGCTGGGGACAAAATACTGAGCTAGGTGAGACCTTTGGCCTGACCCAGCACAGTTATTCTTCTGACCAAGTTACAATGGTAAAATTCAAAACCTAAAGCAGTACCAAAAAAAATAAAGGAAAAAAAAAAAAAGAAAGCAAGCAGCTGAAGTACACAAATGCAAATACATAAACAAGCTTGGAGATCTACTGCAACCTTAATATGAAAATGATACACATAAAAAGATATAGTAGTCAATGGATGTTTCCTTCTTACAGGAAAGAAAAATCATTAAAAAATTCAAGTCAGAATTAAAATTTAAAAAAAAGCATGAGAATTTCTAAAAGAATTTTCTCCCCAGATCTTGTTTTGAAAGAAATTATGCATATGCTTTCTTTTTGCAGGTTCTAATTAATTTCACTTTCCCTTTGTTTGCACCAAAAAATTAGAGTCATTCTATGTCTGTGTAAAACTGTCATGTTTCATTAGCAAATCGTTCTGATGGAAAAATTATAAAACAATTCTAATATATTTTTTATATGTGATGTGGATGTATCCAGATGCACACACAAAGACGGGCACATACCTTCAAACAGAACAGAAACTCTTCTCAGATGTTCCCCTTAGTGATTAAGGTCCCATTTCAAAATGTTCTGCAAGGGTAATGGCAACAAACTATTATGAGTTCATTTTTAAATAGATATCCTAAACATTATTGAAATTATATGGAACTATTTAAGTTACTATTTTGATGACCTCTTTACCTGGTGGTCACCAAGAATAAACCCGCTTCTATTTCTTTTTCTTCTGCTTCTGTCTGCAGTTTGGATGAAATGTTTCGCATTGTACAGAGAGACCCACACAAAGCTTACTCACTTTGTAAGCCTTGCGTAAACCTATTTTCAGGCTTAGTAATGAACAGGCTTTTCATAAGCTTAGTGAACAGGAGTGAAATTCAGCTTTTCCAAATGCAAGATAGTGCCTGTGGAATAGAAATACTCATTTGCAGAGCAGCCTACGATCTTTCTGGAAATAATATACAGTTACAGTCTGCAAACGAGATGTATTATCATTATGCTGATGAGAAGATCAAATATTTCTTTTTCTTCCATAGTCAAAATATTGTTAATGGATGATTTTCTGCCTGGAAGGACATTTTATAGAAATTATGTGCTGAGCCCACCACTCGTTGACTGAGGAAGATGAAAACAAATGAAAAAAGAAACCTGCATGAGACTGCTTTGTCGGGGGAAAAAAAAAGAAAAGAGAGAACCAGAAATGGGGATGTTCGTTCTTATTGTGTATTATATCTCTTTTGTCTTTCCTTTTCAATCTTGTCTTGTTGGATCGTGTGTTCTTCAGAGCAGTCACTTTTTATAGCAACTTCAGTGAGACTTGGCAACAATGGCGTATATTCCTCATTGTTCCTTTGGCATTGTTACAGTATCAATGTATAAAAACAGCAAGGATGTCTCAATTGAAATGCTTAGCCAATTGGGCTGCAATTTTCAGAGCTATGATCACATTTCAGTGAGAGTTTGGTGACTTTAGACTCTTATTCTTTCAGACTTTAGTTTTGTTTGTCTGATGGGTTGCTGTTCTGTAGTTAGTTACTTCTCAGAGTTATCCTGGCCAGTTTATACTAGTTATATTAAACAAAATTATCACTTAAAAGATTATTTTCTATAACTTTAAATGTATGATGCATCAATCATTCTGTCAGTTGAAAGGCAAAACAGTGCTATGCTTAGCTGAAGTAGTAGTCTTGATGATGATAATGAGCTATTAAATTTGCTTATGCAGCGATGGAAGGAAGAGTCTAAGAATTTTAATGGAAAGGAACGTTCTCACCATACCCACTCCTGGGTATTTCTGCTAATTAAAAAAAAAGCAGTTAAGATGGCACAGCCACACTAATTTTTGCGTACCTTTATTCTGGACAGTATAAAGCACTTTCAGACTGACGCCACAGGTTCCTCCCCACTCCCAAATGTGTTTCCTAATTCTGTCCTAGTTCCACAGTCACACTGTGCCAATCAGCCACTCCCAGGTCATTGAGGAAAGCAGTAATGACTCCCGGGCTATTTTTCACTTTCAGTTGCTGTTATGGAGTGTTTGAAAACTTGATGAATATCACAGTGAATTTTAGCATAATACTCAGGAGCTGAATAAAACATAGAGATACAGAAGACCGATTGATATGAATGACATATCACTGCTATCCATTAGGAAGACTGCATACACAATGGATTTTTTCGGTTGGAAAAAAGAACACGATGACTCTACTAGAGCCATTTGCCAGCTGCTCAGTGAATAGGTCAGAGGCAAAAGAAAGATAGCTTCCTCATTAAAAGTGTTAGTTGCATTGTTCATTCATCATGAACACTCACTCTGTTCTGGGTCTCTGTAGTAGTAGAGACTGAGGAAACATCTTTCCAGTGAAATCATAATGTTGTTTTGATGATGTCATAGTCTCCTGCAATTTCCTAATATGCATTATTACTTCAGCCCAGGATGAAGAAATGCATTGAGATCATAATTTTGATAGAACATACAATAGGATACAAATTTAGTTCTCTGTTGCCTTGTTGTATCTCACATATATCTTTTCTTGAACATACATGGCTCTGAAACATATTTTACCAAATGCCATGTGCAGAATCCTACCGAGCATATAAGTACAGAGAAATAACTGCATAAGCCAACTTTCCTGGTTGCTTGGAGAGATGGAAGGGAACAGCTAAACACCCTGCCTGTTCCCTCACAGGAAGAAGTCAAAACAGCTCCTATCAGATATGTGCCTTCCAAAAAAAGCCACGTGCAGCTCTAGAAGCACAAGTTGCGTATCACTGATTTAGTCAGTTCTTCCATCTGCAAAGAGCCCAAAATGCTTTACAAACTTTATAAGAGGCATTTCATCCACCACTGAAGTGCAGCCGCCTATCGAGTGAAACTTGGCAGCTGTTTAACAGAACACATAAATCCTACACAATAGTTTAGGGGAAGGATTTTTAAAGAATAGTGCAGATGGGAATGTAGGGAGGTAGATTATAGTTGCATAAACTGGGTGTATATATAGGCAGGATATGCAGGTCGGCCAAAACAAGCAAAATTAAAATTTTCTCATATCACAAAATGTTTCAGGAATTTTGATATATGTCTCAGAGAAAATTACATTGTAACTTTGTTTAAAGAGTACTATTTTTGTTTGTTTCCTCCCCTCCCCACCGATGCATCTGTTTTAATCATTCTATCCATCTGCACATTAAGAATGAAGTCAAATAAGTGCTCGGAGACAGCCACCAGCACCACTAGCCATGAAGTAAAATAATTTGTCAGTACATAGAAATGTTATCACTTCAAATATGACTTTTCCAAAGTTGAAAGCCAGGTCTGTAACACTCATCCACAGATGTTATCCTTGATTTTCAGTAGTATAAAATTCTCATTTTTGCCTCTTTAGGGCCACATTTGTAGTGTTTTGTTTCCACAAAGAAAAATTCTAAAAGTCAAAAATTTGTATTAACCCATTTTGCAGAAATTTTACAGGGAAAGAAAAAGGAAGGGGAAACAAGTCTTTGGATTATTCTTTGTTAGTTTCTTTATGAGGCCCTTTAGGAATTGTGTATTTTAGAAAGAACTAGCGCTATATCTCTGCTGCAAAGTTAACCACAGAATCATAGAATCGTAGAATTATAGAAGAGTTTGTGTGGAACAGGACATTTAAAGATCATCTAGTTTAACTCTGCGATGAGCAGGGTCACCTGCCCCAACCCAGGTGCTGCACTTTGCATTTGGCCCTGTTGAACCGCCAAAGGGTCACATGGGCTCACTTCTGGATCTCATCCAGATCCCTCTGGATGGCATCCCTTCCCTTGGGCAGGTCAACCTTACCATTCATCTTGATGTTGTCTGCAAACTTGCTGGGAGTGCTCTTTACCCCATTGTTCATGTTGCTGATGAAGATATTAAACAGCACTAGTCCCAGCATGGGCCCCTGAAGAGCACCACTTGTTACCAGTCTCCATCTGGATATTGAGCTGTTGACCCCTACCTTTCAGATGAGATCGTCCAACCAATTCCTTGTCCACCCATCAAATTCATATCTCCCTAATTTACAGAGACGGACGTTGTGGGGAACTGTGTCAAGGGCCTTACAGAAGTCCAGATAGATGACATCCATAGCTCTTTCCTTGTCCATCATTGTAGTCACCCCACCACAGAAGGCCACTAGGTTGGTCAGGCAGGACTCATCCTTGGTAAAGCCATGTTGGCTGTCTCAAATCACCTCCATGTCCTTCAAGTACCTTAGCAGAGCTTCTAGGATGATCTGTTCCATGATCTTCCCAGGCACAGAGGTGAGGTTGACAGGTCAGTAGTTCCCGGGGTCTTCCTTTCTACCCTTTTTAAAAACAGGTGCAGTGTTTCCCTTTTTCCAGTCACCAGGGAGTTCACCTGACTGCCATGACTTTTCAAATATCATGGAGGGTGCTTGGCAACTACATCACCCAATCCCCTCAGGACTCTTGGATGCATCTCATCAGATGAGAGACTTACGTATGTTTACACCCTCAGAGTGCTCTGTTGCCAAGTGGCATAAAATAGTTTGCCTGTGTAGTATTAGATCATTTTAGCATACAAATGATTGCATTCAATTTGTTTATGTGGCCTATGTGAAATCCAATATTGTTCATAAGGGTTACCTAAGACAGTGTTTCTCGGCCTGAGTCAAACCAGGAATAATTCTAGACATTTAACATGGCAAATTATTTAAATTTCAAGGTCTGGGAATATTTCTTGGCACTGACTATTTCACTAGCATAGATGCAGTCTAGAAGTGGTATAAGCAACTTATATCAGTAAATTAAAAATAAAACTCATTTGCAGTATTTTGAGTGAAAGACTGTCTAAGGGAAGCTGAACAGTAAAGCGTATAACACATTGGTGAAATAATTTTTCACTTTAAATACTGTAAAGGTTGTTAGATACATGTCATTGAATATGGCTGGGAAAAAGAGTACAGCATTAAAAAATTGATTCTTTACAGTTCTACTGGAATTATGAAGGGAGTTTGTGTGTTTTGGGAAAAGAATCTCAGCACTGAAAAATTGTGTGTCTGAAGCAGTAACCAGCATTAGATAACAGTGAATGTTCTAACAAAGTGCATCCTTTACTCCTCATGACATTTTGCCCCTCTCTTAACATCCAGAGAAAAACGCATTCAGCAATTGCACATCTCCTCTTCTCAGCCATGATAGGAGTCTTTGGTACTGTGTAAAGCACCGAAGTACTCTGTAAATGAGGAAGCATTTGGATGTTGGGCAGGGTTCAAACCATTAAACAGTTAGGAGCCATGTAAAGCATAAATAGTAAATTTTCATGTGGTCTGGGATTTTGAACATCCCCAAAACTACATTCAAATACACTGTGATGGCTCAGATCTCTATCTGTAAATGACATATATTGTCAGCGAAAATATCTAAATACTCCACAAAGGGATATCAATTATTACTAGTTTGGGTTGCACTTGTGAGAACTTTCGTTAGTTTCCCATAGCACTAACAAGACAGAATAAAATGTATGTGTGGATTTTAAACACCTTTGCTGGCTTAAACTTTGCTGGACATTATTCAAATAGAGAGCACTTGGAAGTGATGAGATTTCAAGTCACCCATTCACCCTGAGGTGCTCTGAACTAAGGCCATTTCCAAAATCAATATCAAGAAGGACAAGGCCACTTGGTTAAAATGCACAGAAATTAAGTAAAACTTACGTAAGTAAAACATGTCTGATAAATTAAGTAAAACTAAACAAAGCCCTAACAGCTAAGAAAAGTTGTACCAGGAAAAGGTCTAAACAGCAAGAAAAGTTACCGCTTAAGCATGTTGTTTGCAGCATATTTTAACTTGCTTGAATATACTGCTTAATTATTGTCTCCAATACATTGAAGTTATCTGCCCTTACACAATTAGGGTATTAAATAGTAAAGTTGTTGAAAGAAGAATATTTTAGTTTTCATGGGATTTTTTGACGATTGCATTTATTTTTCTGTGTTTTTTATATTAGGTATTTTATTATAATAATGGATGGTAATTATATATCTTCTCCTCAAATTGATCATAAATACCCAATAGCTATCTTTCTCCTGCACACTAATGATGATGTATGGCACTTTTGTTTATGATAATTCATTTATATCATTGAGGCAAGTGACACATGAGACGATTCTCAAACTTTTAAGCTAGCAATGCAAATAGGTAAATTAGCTTTCCTAAAAATACATTGCTTCAAAAATTCACAGTTTGGTATTTAGTGGTGCCTTTTATAAACTCTCATATTGTAATGCTAATAAAATAATAGTATGTCTGCTTGGTGCAGCAAAAGCAAGCACATAGTTTGCCAAAAGGGCGGGTGCTAACAAGTGTTTTTTTTTTCTTTAGCAGAGCAGTCACTGCTCATTCAATACCTGGCCTTTGCTTTAAAGTTTTTATTGACAATATAATGGTCATGATGTTCGCTGAGGACTTTAGGCTGGGCTGCTGAGAGTAAGCAGGGAGACTCCAGCGCAAAAACAGTAGTTCGAAGAATAAGATGCCTGCTCCTTCATCGCTTATTGGTGTTAAACACTAAGCTGCTGAGATTTCCTCGCCTCTGAGCAGATTCAGATGCTCAGACCCACAGGTAGCCAGGCATCAGCACACAGCCATCCTTCCAGAAAGGAGACTCTGGCATGACCCGCCTGCAGCTGAGCACCGGGGAAGCTGTGAGCAGCTTGTCATTCTGATTACGTGGCCTGTTGAGAACGAGGGATTTAAAATGGATGGAGCCAACCTAAGCTGGTGGTTTGAGGAGAAAAAGTTGGTTAGTGCCAGAATTTATGGTACGAAAGAACAGTCTTTGACAGTGTTCCAGATACGAGCATGCCTTGCCAAAAAGTGCAAGTGCCCCACATCAGAGCTTCTCAATGTTATTTCTAGGAAAGCACTTTTTACAGAGGGACCGGACAGACTGTACACAGTATTAATTACACTGGATAACAAAAGTGTTAAATCTTTTGGTTTTGTTTCTTTTTTTTTTTTTTCTGAAGAAAGTCCATTCTGACAATGCCAGCTGAATGGCTGCTATCTATTCTCCTCCCTTCTGACTCACAAAGCTTGAAATCATATCTGATACTGCTCACAACTCTTAGCAGTTAGAGGCTCTTCATTTGACACAGAAAGCAAAAAATTCTCTGCAGTGTCACCTAGCTACAAATCCATGACAGGAACCCACTGTTATGGTGTCAAATGTATTTCAGGGGGGTCTTTTTAAATTTATAATCTGAATTTCTACTGGGAATATACAATCCATCAGAGAAAACTCTTGGAAGAGACACAAAGGACACAATGATTGGGAAGAGTTCGAAATAAACTTTGTCCTGTCCTGTGTGAAAAATAACAATGTCAACAAGGAGTGCCTAACACCCCTCACATAGCTTTGTTTCAGAATGGCTCCTTGAAGATAACCTTCACCTATAGATAAAGTTATCAGTGGGGGTAAATAAGTAGTTATGGTTTCAATGCATTAAACAAGCTCGCTGGCTCCTGTCATATCCAGATATGTGGGGTGTTAGGAAGTCCCTCCATTATCATAGACTCATTATTTGTCTGCTTCAGACCTGAGGAAGGATACGAGTAAGCAAGCGATGATGTGGGATAGGTCATTGGAAGTTTTACTGAGCTTATATGAGCACGGTCACATCTACAAGTCAGTTATTATGCTACAAATTTAGGCTGAAGTCTTGTCCACTTAGGCCAACACCATCAGGAAACACTGATGTTTTGGCCATGAGCTGGGCTGTACCTTCGTGTGCTATGAGCATGCAGAACAGGTCACATCTCCTCCAGGCAATACTCCTGGTGCAGTCACCCTGAGGGGCAGCTGGTAGCTAACAGCTGAAAGAGAATAAGGACCAGCTTTCCAGCCCTCCTCTTGGCCCATGCTGTCTGAGAACTGCTCCGCCTCAATGGAACTTGTACAGTGGGGCAGCTGGGGAGACAGATGGCGACCCACCTCCTGTGCCTCCCCTGAGAAACAGGGCTCCCCTTGGTGTCATGGTAGGGACAGGGGTGGCACAGGTCAGCAGCCTTGTTTGATGGGTTGCCAGCTGGGCTGTGAATAAGCCTTCAACTGAAATCACTTGCTCATGTAGATGTAACTTTCCTTATCTTGCAGCTGAATTGTTCCCCAGAAGGACAAATCAGCAGCTGGGCATAAAGGGGACAACTGCGGAGATGTGGCGGAGGACCATGAAGGAGAGGCCGGAAGGATCGTGAGTGGGAAGAACTGGTAGCTGTTAGAACTGAACACCATATCCCTGTCCAATATCAACCACTGCCCCAATATCCCTCCGCCTTCCCAGTCAGCAGGAGGCAATGTTCAACCAGGCAGCCATTGTTTTTGGTCTGGGGCCAAAATGCATCAGTCAGCCAATAAGTGAGCGTTACAAACACAATCTACTGGACTAACTCTAGGATATATATTTTCAAAGTTCATATTTATAGTTTGCAAACTCTGTCTTTCAGATAGCAAGTCCTAGTAGCACCAGAAGCTGTTGAATATTCCAATCAAATACAAAATTAGAACAGGATTCTGTGCCACAAATACAAAGTAAAGCCATCTGCCAAATTTTTAAAATACCTCACCTAGAGATCTGGTAATTTCTCTTGTAACATGAACATAATATACAGCTTGCCCCTAAAGAAGCATCCTCTGCTGTGTTTAGTAGATTTTATAGTAAATCCTAATCATCGAAAGACTCTCTTCACGCTTCTGGGTTGCTTTAAAAATGGCAACTGGTACAAAGTTTCCAGAGAAGGGACAACATTTTTCTACTATTTATTAGTTCATTTTAGGTCACTGGAAAACTTCCAAAGACATCTTCCGTTTCTGTCTTATAAACCCTAAGAGTTAAGTAAGTATTCTCAAATAAGCACAATTTACAGTATGTCAGCTTAAAATAAAATCATAACACATTTCTAAATTGATAGAAATTGCATAGCACCAAATGAGAAATAGGGATTTTTATCCTCTCATTTATACATGCTTGTCTCTCTGTCTATAAACATATGTTTGCACATACTGTGTATTGATAGATTAACATATAAAATTACAACACTGCATTTGCAACACTGTACTTAAAGTTGTGTCTGCATTTTTACTTCACGGGTTTATATCTCAGCTATAAAAAAAATCTCTAGGCTGAATCTTGGCAAAGATTGACAAGCCACAGATTATTATTTTCTTTTTAGAAAAATTAGTAGAAAAATGTCAAGACAATAATTTCCTTCATAGTGTCAAAAGGATGTGTGGACTCATCCAGAATGTATGTTAGCTGGTAACTCAACTGGAGCCAAGAGAACAAATTTTCACTGTTATGGACTTGGCTCATTTTGCTGTGGGATTGAAATTCTGCACCCCCTTGGCCACTAATGTGCTCTGTGCTATTTCTTCGGTTTTTTAGCAACTTAAAAACCCTCATAATTTCCTTAAACCATTTACCAGTCACCTGTAAATGTTCATGATTAATGACAATTTTATTCTGAATTTTAGTAAAAAACTCAGAAAGTAGCAAGATCAGTCTGGGATTTCACTGTAAAAACACACAAGCATAGAAAACTGAGTGCTAACAGATCTGATGGGGTAGCTATCAACTCCAGACAACAACCGGAGCTGATTTTAGGGGGACTTTATAAAAACTGTGGCAGGAGAAGAGATATAAGAAAATCTATAAAGCAATGGCGCCTCACCATTTCCCTTGACTGGGGCCATTTCTCCCATTCTGTACTGCATACATGTTGTTTATAGACCCTGCCACTGTTGAGAAGAGATGGTATTTGTCTTTAAAGATATCTACCCAAACTGCAATAGTGAATGAAGTCGAATGGTTGGCTAACTTTTATATAAGCATTTATGCCATCAGAGCTTAATTAGCTTAAAGGAAACAGTACGGAATATTGAATGAAAAGTTAATCATCATTGTAAAGACCAAAACTGAAATTTATTCTAGAGAGTGCAAAAAACTGTTAAGGACTAAGCAGGAATTTTGTGTCTCACAGGAATACTGTGTGCCAAAATACGTTACCCTTTGATAGAGCTTCTTCAAGCAGCCTGTCGGGGTTGCAGTAACTGTACTTCAATGAGAGATAACAAATAAAATAGTACATGTGTCCTATGGGATAAGTTGCAGCTCCATGAATGTCTAAGGTGGGGAAGGCTTCTTTCCAGAAGAAGCCCATGAGAATCTTTTTATTGTGCAGAAGGATGTGAGAGAACTATGTAATAGGCCTCATCAGCCTCCACTGGCTGAAAAGGGGCTAGGGCCCATTTTTCACCATTTGAAGGCCCTCTGTAGTGAACAAGGCAGAATGGTTGTCCAGAAATTCAGCTCTCACTCATGTCACTTTAACATAAGAGAAAATTGATGCAGGTTTATTTAAGCTTAGAGCATAGCACGAGATAGACAGCTATAGGTGTCAATATCTAAAGCTGCTGCACATAAGCTGCTTGAACCGGAGACTCAGATTTCCTCAGGGCAGATGCCTCTTGGTCCACATTGACAGACAAGAGACCTGAATGCACATTGTTCCTATTCAAAATGAAGATCACTGTGTGGGCCATGACATCTCCTAATATATACTGCCTTGCTCTTCATAAGCAGAGACACTGTTTTTTGGGGGGCTTTTTTGGTTGCTCCCAGCAACTGGCAGAATTAGTGTTAAAGTGTACTGTAGGCAGGCTCAGTAAAATACTACTTATAACTAAGAGGAAATAGGGTATGTTCTTCTGGGTGAGCCCAAGTATTGATAGAAGAGAATTGCTTATTTAAATAAATAATGTTTCATCGCCTTCCGTAAAACATTTCATTCATCTTCATTTAACATCAAACCCTCAAATAAATCTATGTATCCAATGTATTTTAATTAAGCAGAGGACAGGTGAAGAGTTTTTCTTTCAACATCTCCAGCTGCACTCTGCTGCTCTAGTCAATGAAAGCGAAACTACAAAAACACGCCTTCATTATTAACACTAATTTTTATTTTATTTTCATTTTTGCCCTCGGAGAATGGATTATGGCGCTATGAATACAGGATGGTGTACTGTGGGAAGTAAGAATATTCATTCATCCCAAGAGTTAGAAGAGCTCTGTTCAATGGTGATTTTGTTTCCAACCATAGAATTTTTAACTTCCCCAGGAAAAAGTATAAGCAGCTTCTCAGGATAGAAGTAATCTCACAGATTTCTCTCTTCTTCTCCCCTCATTTCATGGTTGCCATTGCAAGTCTTTCTGTGCAAACATTATCAGGTAGTTCCACAGAAGAGATGTACCAGAAGTGCACAATTCCAGAAGAGAACCAGCATTGTATCTTCAGGCATTCCTGCACTGACCATCAGTATCCAGTGGGAGTACTGCAGTTTCAGTGAAAGAGTGATTTTTACCTCCAAGTACTTAAAAAATGGAAATTCCTATGCTGAAGCCTGATCTACATGTGTAAAAGATGCGGCCACTGCAGAGTTTTATTAACTTCAGTGCAGTTTTGTGTTCTGAACTAAAACATTCGTTTAAATGCATCAGATTGCAAGACCAGGACCTTTAACAAACTGTGTAAAGTATAAAGCCAGCATCAATGAAATGCGTTTCTGATGTTAAATATAACATGGTTTTAAGAGTGGTCATCATGATTACATGGCAGTTTTGGAATGAAGAGTGCTTTTCCAGCTGAAACTAAAAAGCAATTTTAAACTCTTGGAGGTGGAATTTTGACTTAGCCTCACTTAATACATATATATACACACACACACATATGCATATATATATCCATGCCACTTTTTCCCAAGTGATCATAAAATCTTTGCCTGTCGTTGTCAGACAGCATGTCTAATAGAAGAGTGGCCTTGTGACACAATTTTGGCGCAGTAGTTCACTTAAATAATGCTCAATAAAGTTAGATCATCAAGATTGTTTCCTGTATGTAGCACTTGAATTTTCCCTGGAGTTCTGATCTGTGAACTGACCCGGTCTAATCCTACTTAGCTTTGAAATCAGAATGGAGTAGGTGGCATGCAGTCAGGAGATAGAAATGTTTTCTCTGCCATCAGTCCCAGAAAATGCACACATTTCTTCCTGCCCTCTCAAGCAAAAATACATTTTGCCTTGCAGGACTACAGAATATTCCATGCAGTATTTTATGTTTCCTGTCTCTCATTATTTAGAAGAATTATTTTATATCTCTTTACCTTAAGATGGCTGATTATGATTCAGATTAAGATAATAACTGTCAATGAGTAAAATGTAAAAAAGTAGTTAAAAAAGAGAATGCAATAAACCTGCATTTAATATTATTTCCTAAGTTTTGGGTTTTTTTTAGTTTAATTTTATTTTTTTTTCTGGAAAAGAAGGGAAAAACAAAAAGGCTTCCTTCATGTCAGTAAGTCAACATATTTGTGCATAAGAGGTGCAAAGCTCTCCAGTGCTTGTGAGTTACAAAGTAGACACAACTATGTTCTCTTTTGACTCTACTTTTATTTTTTTACTGCCAGGCTTCTTTTTTTCATTCTGTACTGTAACTCAAAAAATTCAGATAAATTTCAAGAAAAATTTATCCTCAGGTTTGTTACTTAGATATTCTCAACAAACTTTACCTATCCATGTGGCTGTATGCTGAAAAGGTATCACTTGTTCTAGGGTGATGCTAGCTGACTCCATAAATCATTCTGAGAAAATTCTCCATTATATCTTCTCACCAGGGTAGGCTCATCTGCAAGTGATTGACAACAACTCAGCATTCATTTGTGTTTTTTGATTTATTTAAATACATTCATTATTGCTCACATACCACAATGATGTGTATTAAAAATAGATGATACATAGCTAATCCTAACAGTTCCATAAAATTGTAAATTATTATGTGCTAACTTTGCTGCAATGAATAGTTGCATAATACATTCATTGTGCCTTTCCGAATAACTACGGAAAGATAGTTCAAAGTCCACCTCATAAAATAGGATGTGTGTTTGAGTGTGGTAAAGACAGAGCTAAAGGCTGGTGAGAGCACTATTTGTAATAGAAAAGGACTATTATATCATCTCCCTGCCACCCTGTTAGATCAATCTGTCAATCAATGAATGGTTTAAAAAACACCCAGAGAAACCGTCACTAAACCCAGGTTGTTTAGCTCTTTGCACCCATTCAAAGCACCATTATGACCCTGTAGTTAGCTTCATTTATGCAAAATATGTATACTATATTTTGCATACAAATACCAAAGGCAGGAATTTAATAATGCTATTCATAAAACAAAACAACCCTAATGTTAAGTGAATGGCTTTCGGCCATAGTTCAGCCAGGTAATGAAACATGTGCCTGAATTTAAGTGCATGAAACACTCTATTGATTCAAAAGCACTCTGCAGGTGCCTACAGTGCAGCACGCACTTGAGTTGTCTGATGGATCACAGCCTCCATCAGTTAGGAGAATACATAGAAAGGTGTTTTTCTGGATTCAAGATTTCAAGACTGTATGTATACACAGACCCCATGAGTGGAAACTACAAAAAAACCCAAAACAAAACAAAAAAGAGGGAAAAAAAGATGCCATGAGCAGTGTGGCATACTGCCTTTGTCTTGCTGTGGCATGAGCCCATTGGGAGGGGCTGCAGGGCTGCTCTGGGACCTGGGGTTCAGCATATCGATCCGTCAGTGACAGGATGGAGAGCCAGGAGGTGGCTTTGCTTCACCTTGTCTTTTGGGTTCATCTCTGCAATGGAACTTTCCTTTTGGTAGCTTCTTTCTATGAGTTTGTTGCTTGTGACTCCACAAACCACCAGAGCAGTGGGCGGGGCAGCAGCTTGGTGTAAACTGACCACAGCTTCTCATTGAACTAGAACCATAAGGAAACAGCTGCCCATCAGCTGCTTGATCCATGCAAAACTGTGTTAAAATACACAAGCATGTCTCCATACAAAATACTTAATATATACATCTTAGATGTGATAGTGGGAATAGTGGAAGATGTAATACAGAGGCTCCTCATGGGAGCCTGTTTTGCAAAAGACCTGTTCACAATCTTTACTGTGACTGAGGGAACATGAGTAGTTCATTTAGTTTTTGTGTAGGCAAAACTGTAAATGCCCAAAACATTTGGTATCACACAGACCAGTCTGGACGATAAATGCTGAGTCTCATTGAGACTGAAGGAGACAGAGAAGCTCCCACGGACTTCTCTAAAGGCAAAAAGGCGCCTTTAAGAGAGACAGATTTAACCCAAGCATGAGCAAACACAAGGCAATGGAGCATGCAGACGTTGCTGGTGAGCAAGAAAACAAAAGAAGGCCTCCTGAGCAAAATGTGTTTTAATTCGATATTTGTAGGAAAAAGAGGGATAAGGGATTTAACTGGTTTATAAGTGTTAAGGCAGAGGATGAAGGAGTATAGCAGACAAAAAGTTGAGAGCTATTTGAGGTGGAAGGAAGAGGCTGGGGGTGGGGGAAAGAGAAGGGACTAGTGATGGGAAGACCACAAACACAGTTCTGGACTGTGCAGTGCATGGGGTACAGGACTGAGTAATTCGCTTGTGACACACACGACATCCCTGAAATGATTTAAAGTTAGTAGACTACCAAAATCTATAAATGAAGGACCTCTCCAACCAATATTTCTATTGCTTTATTAACTGATCTCACAGTCCTCTGTCTCCCAGAATGCAAGAATACTAAATACTTAATGCTCTGAATAAAACATCTCTCCAGCCCACTTGTGATCAGTATGCACTGAAATGTACCTGCTCAGACAATCCCTCTGACCTGAGGAAAATACAGTGCATTTATTAGCACTTGGTGCTACTGTCCAGGGTAGAAAGAGTTCAGCTACTTCTAGTTTAGGCAACGTGGTGTTTCCTACTCTTCATTGCCTGAACTCAAACACTATGCTAACAAACTTTCCAGTTTTCCACCCTGTATTAGAACTAATCTCCTTGGGAAAAACAAAACAAAACAAAACCACACACAAAAGATAAAACAAACAACAAAAGATTGCAGAAATTAAGAGATCGAAGAAAGACTAGATAGACCACTAAAATTCTAAGCAACTTCAGTGGGTTTTGGGGATACCTGCATCCTCATTATTTGCTCCAAAGCACCCTAAGGAAACAAAACCAACTTCTTGTGTTAGAGGAAGTCTTCTGTTCAAGTAAGGCGGATTGCTATTTTGCTGAACAGCACAAACCAACACAACAATAGTGTTTACAAAGAACTTCAGATGCTTTACAATAAATCTGGATGTGCTTAAAAATCCCATAAGGGTTTTAAAAAAATCTGAATGTGTTTTCTCAAGTAACTATTTAAAGCATGTTAGAGTTTATTTAATTGCATTGGGATTTTTCAAAGCATATCAGGGCAAAACAGTAGAGTATAGGCCCCAATATGCTAATTAATAGCTAGCTAGACCCCTGAAATAAACCTGCTACACTTCATTAATCAGACAGTAATTGAATTGGCACAGTACTTCCGTGCAAACTACATGTAGATTGAACTACCAGTCCTGTCAATGGAGAGGATAACTTTCTCCACACAAGTATGTTTTTGGACAATGCACTAACATTTTTTCAGTGGGCAGTTGGCCTTTATAATTCATACTTTTCTGCATGGAAGAAATCTCACATTACCAAACTCAGTGAATTATTGCTCATGCTGAGACAGAGTTTTTAAGTAAGTACTTTTCAATGACCACATTCAGCTCCGTGGAAAAGAACAAATCAGAACAGATACATTTTGCTTTGTCATCTAAAAACATCTGCCAATTAATGTTATTATAAAATAATGGTGTTGAACAGATGTTTCATTTGCAACATTTATTTTTTACTCTATGAAATCTAACTATCTGGGGATTTAACTGGAAGATAGTGACTACTTTTCTTACAGAAAATGAAACAAGAAATTTTCTGGCACAACTGATGAAGTGTAATTTTGGATATTCATTGTTCCTAGTCAGATATGGTAACAGAGTTAAGTGAACTGACAGGAAAGGGACATAAAACCTCTTTACTTTACATGTATAATATTTTTTCTTATGAAATAACTACTTAGCATTCCTCCAACTTTAGAAGAGAGGCCATGTATTTGTGGTATGTCCTTTGGTGAGTCACTTTCTTCCAAGGTGCTTTTCACGGTATCTGGCAGGTGTTCAAATCTAGAAATCTAGGTGCCAGAGACATCTTCAACAGCATTGAGCTGTTCAGTTCCAGTTTAAGCTGGTGGGAGTCAGGCAGTTCAGCATTTCTGAAAATTCACATATCTGCATCTGTGGATTCCTCATTTGACCTTCGGCCTGTATTCCCTGTCGTAGATTTCTGTGGAACTGTCCACAAGCTTCAAGTCAGATACCCATTTGAAGGCATTCCTGAACAAGATCCTTAGTATTTGACAGTTTTCAGTATCTTCTGATAGACTGATAATGTTGTTTAAAGGAAGGTACTATATGTATCTCTCTATATATATCCATCTTAGCTACATTTTATTACTCTCGGAGTTCGCAGCCATTTGTACTTGAAGGAAAAACCATACTTTGTGATTGCAAGCAAGCTCACTAAATTCCAGTTGTAAAGTAAGACTTAGAGAAACTTGTAAACTAATGACCCCGGATAATGAAAACACTTCACTACTCTTACTCAACTACAAGCATTGCAATGCACACCAACTATAATGTGCATGCATGTATGTGTGATTGCACATATACACACTGCACGTATTTTGCAGTTGCAAAACAGTAAATTCTTATGGTAAGATGCAACTGATAAGCAGCAGAGGGGGGTGGATAATTTTTAACATATAGTTGCATTAGTATATGCCTGTCAAGGCAACAATAACAAATTAACATTACGTTAAAGGGGAGAAACAGCTGTGATAGTCACATCATTTATCAGAGGGAGCTACACTTCTTTGATCTAAGAAAAACAAAGAAAATTACCTACTGTTTTTTCAACAAACAGTTTAAACCGATTAGATATTTTGAACTTCCATGCCTATTGAGGGAAACATTATCCTTAGAGTTGGCTTGTTAACAAAAACTAGTGTAACACTTTGGGGAATATATTCTCCAGCTATCTTATTTCTTCTAATCATTGTCCCCTTTCACTGGAGAATTTCCCATTATTCAGCAGCATATGGACCAAACATTTCTTCAGTAATCATGTCTGAACAAAGTAATCATTCCCTCATTAACCAATTATTCCTCAGAATCAAATGAAACAGACATATTTGCTAAGACAATTTCCTTTAATGAACCCTATGGAACCGTACCTTGTGCATACCCCTTTCAAATAGTTTAATTCAAAGATCACAGTGTAGCTGACAAAGAGGGATTCTTGTTTTACAGTGGCAATAACTGATCTCAGGAACAAGGTTAGAGATGGAATTAATAACAGATTAAAGAAAAAAGTAATGTTAAAAGAGCAGTAACTACTGGCTTAAAAATTAAACTTCGGCATTCCATAGAACCCCTTCTCTGTGTGCCTGAAGTTCAGACTACAATTCTCTTCATCTTAAAGCAGCTTGAAATACAGGTGGAAAGACAGGCACTGAAAGGGCCACCAGTCTATACAACACTCAAACACATGCATATCCACAATGGGAAAAAAAAAATGTTTCTGTGTTGGATGAGGAAATTTAGTGTTGTAATATACAGCTCAGAAAGCACCCAGACAAACTGTATCCGGAGAGCCTTTAAAAACTTCTAGCTATTTGGATTTCTAAGTAGTCTGATAAAGTAAAATCTGATCTTGAAAGCTCAAAGCAAAAATTATCAAGCGGGTATGTGTTTACTTGTTGTATACAGCAGTTTCATTACCTTTTCTCAGATACAATTCACTTCTCTCTTTGATAGCTTAGAAACTTCATTATATACCCAGAAAACTAACAATGTAATGTTATCCTAGCTTCTGTCTTTTAGTACTGAAACAGATAGTTGCGAAATGAACAATGAAGGCTCTCTTTAAGATATAGCCAGGGTTTCAGCATTCTTCAGATCCTTTGTTTCTTCTTGCTGTTTTCAGAGAAAAATACAACCTGAGTGTGTTGTGGGGATAGTCCCCTGAAAGGCCAAATTCTTCAGTTTTCACTTGGGTAAAACTCCCAGGGGCTGAAAGTTGTGACCAATATCTTAGAAATGCACTTAGAAAATGTTAAGTTTTCCTTAAGTATCACTGTCATCAGTTATTTCTCATTTACAGTCTAGAGTCAGAAGAAGAAAACAAGGGCAATCATCTTTTTCTTTCACACATTATCTTGCGTTCTTACAGGAGTAACTTGCAACTTAATAATACCACCCTCAGATTATTCCTGAGTTTGAGACACAATCACTTGGTGCATTTTTCTTCCTCACAGCAATAGCTGTGTTACCTGGAACTGTCATTTTTGCCACAGTTGCCACAAAAGCTTAGCTTATAAATCCCACAGATGTTAACAGTGTATCTCTCAGAGAGCCTGTGCTTCCCTGTCCTTAGGCTTGGTGGTTGCCTGAACCCAGCAAGACAGCTATAAACTAGCTCATTGGACATCAGTTGTAGCCCATCTGAGATAACATAAAAGCCAACATGCAGTGCAAAATTTGAAATAGAAGCTCAGTAAAATACTCTGTTAGCCTGTGTGCATCCTTGTGAAGCTATCCGTCTTTTTTAAGAGTCCCGAGCTATGTTGCCCCTACATGTTAATTCATTTGCTGAGGCAAAACTTTTTGGACTGCACTGTAGATTATGCATGCAGGAGACATTACTTACAAAAGAGAAGTATGCTGATTATAATTAACCCATGATTATGTCCTTGTTCAAACTAAAAATTAGCTCACAGTTGAGACAGATATGCCAAAAATACCTTCAAAATTGTCACTCATATACCCAGATGATCTGTCTTCTTATTCAGAGTGTCTTTCTGGTAGTGTAAGGGTGCTGTTTTCAAAGTTCTTACACTAATTTTATTTCTCTGTCTATAAATCAGAAACCTCAACCAGCTAGTCATTCACAAGTGCCAGTGAGACTGTGAGATCTCCACAAACTAGTGGTGACAGCTGTCACTCTATTTTGAAACACTTCCTGAAAAGTTTTATTCTTTACCCCTTGTGCTGAGGATCTGGACACTTGAGACAGGGTTCTGGTTTTCAGACTGTAATTTTCTGAATATTGTTACCAAATCATAAGCCAGATGATTCACAGCTCTCATGCCAAAGGGATTTGGACATGAAGTCGCTATAAGTGAACACCCTACATGTAATTTTTTAAAACAAAAGCCATTCACTTTCATTTTTGGGTTTTGTCACAAGGTAATAAACACAATAATCAGTTCTCCTTATGTTTAGGGGTATTTTAGTCATTTTATTATAGTGTTGTCTACCAGAGTTACAATAGTTCCGTTTCAGCCGTCATTTCTATGACAAACAAATAACTAGCCTTTAAGAATCTACTCAAGGATGAAATCAGGGAAACATGGCATCTGCATGAAAAAAAAATCTCCCCCCCCCTTTTTTTTTAAAAAAAAAAGAAAAATACCAGAATACATTTTTTTTTTTTTAATTTCATTCTATAGGCCTTTAAAACAGAGAACAACTGGAAAAGCTTTGGGGATTCATAGCTCTCTTTCTACATGATTATTTAATATATTACATAGGTAATGACACCTCTGTGTTTTTCTGACAAAACATTAAATTAAATAGAATCTTAATCCACACCCATTACTTTGTTTTACAAAGGGATTAGGTAATAAACAAAGACACTTTAATTCATTAGCTAAATACACTACTTATTCAAATTTCAGATCACTGTAAAATGTAGTGTTTTCACTTTCCCAAAGTAAATGTTCCTATTAAAAAAAATAGTTGATTCCACAAGATAGACAGCATCTTTGATACAAAACAACAACAAAAAAAATCCCACCCTCAGTGGACAGGTAGTGCTTATGAAACACTGATATTATAGATGTTTATCCATAAATTATGCAGCTGCTATTGTAAGTTTATTCATGATTATTGCTCCAGCATTGTTGTGGCAAATGAAGACCCCGAATCTACATGTTGAGTGTCCCAAACAGTATATTTTGATATGACAGCTTTAAATGCCTTTGCATACCTTTCTAAAAACTGATGCATTGATGACCTGGGGGTTTGGGGGTTTAATGTTTCCTATGTTACCACATGTAGCATGGGCTGTCACAGCTCTAGCAATAACTTTATGGTCTCTCTGGAGAACATTAAGGACATCAAAAGCAAGGCACTGCAATTCTCTGGGCACTTAAAAATTTTGCTTCAGCTCTCCTACACTGCCCTATTTGAGATACTCTTCTGCTTGCCAGCTAAGTGCCTCAACAGCTCTGCACATGCTATCTTATGCAAAATGTCTATTGCCATTTGAGTGTTCGATGTTTGAACACGCAATTCTTTTTTTCCTTCCACTTTCACGAAGTGTTTGGCCTTTCCTGCATATAATGTTACAGCATCAGTTATTTTTCTTTTTAGATATTTTGTCTGATTTCTCTTTTTTGGTCCAGACTTTATTAGTGCATTTTGCTTTTGAGTGAGATCAGATCTAGCTGTACTTTTTCAAAATATATTGAACAGTTGAGCACATATTTGATTTACTGATATTAATGTGATCAGCCCTTGAAACAATGCTGACTTTATTCTGTGACTTTTTAGAGACTGGTAAGGTAATTTTTTTTTTTGGCTTTGTTTTTTTGTTTTTTGTTTGTTTGTTTTGCTTTTTTTTTTTTCCCCCTGACCCCTGAAAAAAAGAAGAGACAATAACAGAGTGCACAGGACAGCCTGGGAGAAAAGCGTGGTAGCACAGAGGGGTAACAGGTTTGCAGGGTAAAAAGCAGTGCCAGGCGAAGTCCTTCACTTGGCCCCAGAAGCAATACATTCCGAGAGGAAAGACAATATAACTGAGCTACTAAGCCCCCTCTCATTGCAAGGCTAATTATCTTAAGTGGTTTGCCAAGTAAATGCAATATTACTGCTCTTGGAGCTAGCTCAGTTAGATACTATTTTTGGAGGCCTCTCCATGTTAATTAAACATATTTCACTGCATGTTGTGAACATGCCATTAGTTTCTCTTCTATTTCTAATTAATGAAGAACCTTGACCATAGCTATGCATCATTACATTAGAACTCTATCTTTTGTCCTATAAATGGGCACATTGCAGAAATTAAATAAATAGAGTAATGCACAGGAATTTATCAGTCATTTCAGAGGAAACTGAAAAGCTTCTCTTGCCAAAGGGCAGCTAAAAAACCAAAACAAACCACAAGCAAGAATCTCACGTAACCCTCTGCTCAGCAATCAAAGTCATCATTCTATTTCTGCAAGGAAGTCTGAACAGAGCTGCCAGAGTAGTCCAAATACCTGATGAGAATTCAGAGAAGGGTATTTTAAGGAAGAACTTATTTCAGTTTGTTTCAAGCAATTGGTTTCAGGTGATAGTGTAATAACCTGTGCAGAAGCTTCTGCCAAGGGCTTCTCATGGATACAAACACTGTATTGTTGAGGCTTTTCCAAATAGATTTTGAATGCTTCAGCATTGGAACAGAGTTCCAATGCTACATAATCCATTTTTTGATGATCATATCTAGCAAGGTGTCTCTGTCTGGATTATACTGACTAACAGGCTAGTGGCCAAGGTCAGCACATGATGTACCTTTTCTATTTTTATCATAAACAGGGATTCAATTGAAAGTCTGCGCTGAGGAAGCTCAGCCTACTCCCTTTGTAGTGATGTATGCTTATCAGAACATCAGAGAAAATTATGGTGTAGACAACTTTAAAAAAAAAGGCACTGAGAAAAATTAAGCTTGAAATCTCAGATTACTTGTCACTTTACCGAAGGCCCAGCATGTTCCAGAGGTAGAAGAACACTCTGGGGATGAGATAAGAGGCAAAGCCTGCTTGGCACAGCTGATCTTACAGCCAGCTCTTTCTACTGCTCTGGGATTCGGAGGGGGACAGTGCATGTCTTTATCATGCAGGATCATTCCTTGTTTTCACTGTTCACCCTAAGGCAAGGATCTTCAATTTAATTTTTAATTTTAAAGACAGGCTGCAGTCTTTAATATTTTCTCCTTTTGCATAAGTTGCAGGTACGCATAGTTCTTGACATCAAGCCCTGTGCTCTTCTCACTTTTAACTTGCCCATATATCTTGGTTTTGGCAAGTAATTTTAGAAATCCTTCTTGTTAAACAGCAGTGAGGAATCATACGAAGATTTTCTTTTTCTTAAGCAGACAAGAAACAACCCCAAACCAACACGCACTTCAGCAAAAAGTGTTTGGACAGTGCTATCTGTGCTATTCACTCCATCGTGATGCTGAAGTCTGCCAGCTAGCCAAGGCAGTAGGTAACGGCTTAGATCTCCCCGCTTCTTCCACTTTAGGTTGTGCTCAAGTGTTTTAGAGCAGGACTACAGTAAAGGCCAATGGCATCCTGGCCTGTATTAGAAAGGGTTTGGCCAGTGGAACCAGGGAATTGATTGTCCCCCTGTACTTGGCACTGGTGAGGCTGCATCTCAAATCCTGTGTTCAGTTTTGGGCCGATCATGACAAGAAAGACACTGAGATGTTGGAGCGTGTCCAGAGAAGGGCTTGTCCATGTAAAGGGTCTCAAGAACAAGTATTATGAGGAGCAGCTGAGGGAACTGGGCTTGTTTAGCCTGGAGAAGAGGAGTCTGGGGGAAGACCTTATCGATATCTACAGCTACCTGAAAGGAGGTTGTAGCGAGGTGGGGGTCAATCTCTTCTCTCAAGTAACAAGTGATAGGATGAGAGGAAATGGCCTCAAGTTGTGCCAGGGGAGGTTTAGATTGGGTTGTGAAACACTGGAACAGGCTACCTAGGGAAGTGGTGGAGTCTCCATCCCTGGAGGTATTTAAAAGATGTGTAGAAGTGATATTTGGGGATATGTTTTAGTGGTGGACCTGGCATTGCTAGGCTAATGGTTGGACTTGGTCATATTAAAGATCTCTTCCAACATAAATAATTCTATGAGTCTGTGATTCTATGAAAGGTAAGCAGGTAGATTTGCTATAACATGACAGGTTATGGCCACCCTATGGTGGCTGATATGAAGCCTTGGTTTTGGCATGGTATGGGCAAATGGACACATTTGTTTTCTAGGTCGTGACTGTTGATAGTGTTTTATATGACATATAAAAGCTCTTGTGTAACTGGGAGAAAAACTCTGGACTCAGAAGAATTTTTTCATTACCTGTGAGCACAGTGCTGTAGAAACTATATGCTTCTTACCAGGAAGTTTCCTTTGCTTGTAGCCCTTCGCTTGGACAGGTTAATTTATTGAAACAGCACCCATAGCAATTCTTCACATTGTTCTTTCCTATAAGCACTTTCAATACAGTTTGCCTCTGTTGATCTGAAAAGCCTTTAAATATTTGACCAAGGAAATAAAAACCCTATGCTCTGACTGATAACCTGCCTTGAAAATTTGTCTAGGAGGATTTTGCTCGAAGGACACACACAAGCTCGTTTTATATATGGTTAATATTTTCATCGCATTGAATAACAACATTGTGCCTAAAAAAATCTATTTTGTTTTCTCTACTATTTTTTTTTCCTGGAAAGTGCACAAATACTGACAGTATATGATTAACAAGGAATTGAAAGATCTGAAATTTTGAGAAAAGCAAATTTTTTAAATTTATGTCAAACTACTTTTGTAAAATTAATTATTTTTGTCAGTCAAAATATTTATCATTGTTTCCAATATGTGACTGATTTGGGTAATATATGAAAAATGTATTTCTATGTGAAAGTTTAGAAAAATTAAGCTTTGAATTCTGAAAGTGCTAAACCAGAACATTTCAACCTTACTGAATTTTTGTCTTAAATTAAAATCTTAAAGAAATAAACTTGCTTTACTGAAAATGCTTTATGCTGATTAAATAGAAATTTTCAGTAGAAAAAAAAGAAATAGGCATTCTGCTAGAAAATGTGTTTCAAAAATCTAGTGACTGTACATTTTTATACAGTCTTAACCTAGCTGCAACGAATGTGGTCAGATCCTTATGTGATTCATTCAGATTGAGTTTTATATTCACTATCCTTGAATGCCCTTAGACAGTACAGTTTGATACCAGTTCAAGGGAACAGTATTTCAATCACTAAAAGGTTCACAGAAAGTGATCATAGAAGAGGCATAAACACAACAACCCATTTCTAAAACTGAAGTGAATATTCATCTCCTTTTTTTGCAATACTCATTCAACTCTATAAAATATTCACTGTTCATAAATAAATCAGTGCACCTTACAGCTACAAATACATTAACTAAGTTTAGTTTTCTGTCACTGGGGCTAATTTTAGAGCTGTGTGAAAACGATTAAAATGTTTTCACAAAAAATTTGACTTGTAGATTTCCATTTTGTTACTGGCAATGCCTCACCTGCAGAACATACTTTTTTCTTCTCACACTGTTTACAGACTTACATCATTTTTTGTACTATTAAATGGAAGCAACCAAGGTAGCTCTTTTACTCCCTTCTTGCTTAGTACTTAAAGGAAAACAGAACTGGAAACAATTGTGTTAGGTTTCTAGGACTCACGTCCTTTTCCCTGCTCAAGTTCCTCCTCCCAAGCCTAACTCAGTAAATGCGACTCTGAAATCCAGACCCAGGTGTCAACACAAAGAGCTCTTCCATAGATTTCCATATACCAGTAACATGTCATTGGCATCAGGATTTTAATCTTTAATACTCAGTGGAAAAATTTAGCTTTAGTCAATCCACCTAAATAATATAAAGCAAATGTAGAAATAAGCACTCCAGTTTTCAGTGGCAGGCTAATTTTAGAGCTTCATGAGAATGAGTATGCCAAAATAAAATAGAAAAAGCCCCAGGATTTTGGTCACAAGCAAAAGATTCATCTCCGTCTAGCATTAGCAGCAGGACTGATGGAAAAAAGAAGACAAGACACTTCCTGGTGAACACATGGATCTACATACGCAAAACGTTATGCCAGGACAGCTCTGCCATTGGATTCCTAGGGGGTACTGAAGTATATCTGATCCTGACAAGCTATGGAATCCCAAAGTCCTACGAGTCAGTATGATGACTCATTAAATGTGCTACCAAAAATTGTTAAATTCACACAGGAGTCTTCTTTTACAGAACTTCTAACTTGCTCCTCCACCGTCGCACGTCTCACTGCTCACAGCTGAAGTGTTACACTATCTAACTTGCAGGCTTACACAGTCAGTCCCTGCACTAAAAACACCAGAAGGAAAACGTATTCTGTACCCCGTAAATCATATACCCTGGCGTTGGCCAAAACGATCTCTCCTTTTTTGTGAATCCCAATTCTGAAGTAAGTACTGCTGGTTTTTCTATTTATATAGTACATCTCTTATCATCAGATAAAAAGCAGTATACAGCAAAACTGTAGCTAGGATCTGCAAGTTATACACAACTTTATACAGTGAATAGATTACGGAATAAAAAGTCTACTCTGAAGTCCATTCAACAAGCTCTCAGTTAAGTCAGTGAAAAAAGCCCAAACCACAAACACCGAAACATGAAAGCGTTTGGATACTTCTCTAAGTTATTCCGGGATAGATCCAGGAAATATTGGGATAAATCTTTCCCAAACACATGCTCTATTGAGGGCAAAGGAACCTGATGGATTTTCACCAGCTGAGAATCTATGCCAAAGTTTTCAGATTTTTTAATTTTTTTTATTCTGGCATGATCCTGTTTTCCTTTGGTAATTGTCTATTCCTGGCATATGTCTCCCATTCCTTTTATGAACAATAAATCATAGAAAACATTTAATTCTTCTGAAGCATCTACTTCTCAATAAATTATCTCTTTATTCTCTTCGAGTCACTGCCGTCTCCTTCACTGACCTCCCATCCCATAGACACTTGAAAAATGCCTTAATACATATCTAAACTTTTCTGTGATCCTAATTTTATTTTTCATCTCTGCATTCCTCATAATTTTTTTGGCAAAATTCATTCTCTACTACTTCCAGATCTCTTTCATACCTGAGTGTTTTATACCTCACATATGTCTGTGTCTCAACCTTTAATTACATTATCACATCTTTATTTACCCACATTGACCTTTTTTACTTTCTAGTGTATATATTGATGGATAGGACACATAACCCTTGGCCATACGTTAATTTATCATTGCACATTTTCCATTTCCCTTCTGTGGCCTTTGTACAAAATTCTATTACTTTATTCCATTGGATTTCACCCAAATCTTACCATATGTTTTCAAATTTCTTAGTCTGAATTTCAGCATCTTATCACCAACCATTTAGCTCTGACTTTATTATTAATTAGAAAATCTGGGTTCCAAATATGTAATCAGTTACACATACTCAGATGCACACAAGTTTTCTTTCCAAAGGTCCATACTGTGCGGCAGGCTGGGAGCCCTATCAATGGAGCTGTACCCCTGTTCAGACTCACACAGAGCTGGAGAACTGAGGTCCTACTGCATTTTGGGGTTTTTTTTTTTTTTGTCAAGTTTTCCTTGGGCATATTCTGGGATTTTATCAACACATAGGACTTATTCATAGATAGATATTAGGTTTAATGAATTTCACTTCTTATTCTCTTCAGGAAAATAACATCTTTTATTAGTCACCTACTTTTGTATTTATGAAAAATATGTACTGTCCCCTCAAAAACAGTCAAACATTTTATGTCTTCAGATTTCTGTTTAAATTGTGGAGTCAAACAGTGAACAGTCATGAGCTGGCTGGTACCACTTCTGTGTGGCTGTTCGATGGATGTGGCCTTTGTAATTAGGCTTCCTAGTATAAGCTCTCTGCAGCAGCTGATTTTAAAGATGTTTTTCCATAAGCAGTGGTCCCAGTAAGACTAAATCAAACTCACAGAGTTCAAGTACAAAGAGGATGAAAACACATCAAAATGAATTTAGTATGAAAATGTAAATGAATATATAAAAAAAATTATTTGTAGCAAGAATTATCCAGTATTTGCGACAGCAATGAAAGAAGTGTTCATTTATGGTAGCACTTGCACAAACCAATTTTTCAGGTTGACTCAAAATGGGTGCTTTTCAATCTCTTGGTCAAACTGAAAAATAAATAAATATTGCTTTCATTTACTCTCTAAATATTCTGCCAGTTAGGGATAAGTTCGAAGTGTACAAAAGACAGGTACTATTGTTTCCTGGGGCATCAAAGCCATGAGTAGCAACTGTCTATTTATTGAGTATTAATGCAGAAACCCGCCAGCTGGTTTGGGAGTTGAAGCACCTCTCACCCGGCAGAAAACTTTCTTTGTGGGACAGATTGTGTGCTATTGCCAACAGTTGGCGGGGGGGGGGGGGGGTTGGAAGAAAAAAGTACTGAAAACCCACTAAGCAGTTCTGAAAATGAGCCTTAAGATAACTCAAACAGGGCATTCAGAAAGCGAAGTGCATGGATTCAGGATTGGTTTTGTATAACTTGCTTAGCCAATACCTATTCTCGGTGACAGAACTCAACAGATTTAGCTTTTGTAGCCTCTGTCTTTGCCACCTTTCCCCCACAGTCCTAATTTCTCAACTCTCTCAACCTGTTGTCTCACCTCAACTCGCATGATCTAGGGCACACCCCTGCAATCTCTGCTGCAACAGGAAGCCCTCTGGAAGCCAGGCTTCGCAGGGAACTTCCATGCAGAGAAGTAACACTGGATTAAATTGCATGTGTAAAAGCTAGCAGAGCTCTGGAAGGATTCAGCAGCAGTAGGGCTTAGGCAGACACAGAGGAAGTTGCAACACCCATGTAAGATGTGACACTTCCAGAGGCTTTGGCAGGACTTGTCTGCTACACAGCTACAAGCGCACAGCACATGCTTCTCTGCAGAGCTGTTACCCACTGTCTTGTTACAATGGATGAAGACAGTTACTGGGCAGAAAGCATCACTTTGCAAGACTTACTCTTCACTTGCAAGGAAACACTGTCTCATCATGTGGACCAGCTCTCATCTGCACACCTCTGTTAAGTATATTTAATGTGCTAGGAAACAGATACAGGCTGAAACATCCACTATACACAGAGTTTCAAGTAAGTTCTTATTTGTGCATTTTAGTGCTTGTTAATCATATTCATTCACATTCCTAGGAGGCATATGGGGAGAGTCTATACAGAAGCCAGCCAAGAGGAAGAAGCAACTAAAATAAACAGATGGGTGGACAGGGAGGAAATAATATTAAGTAGTTAAACACATAATATAGTGTCTGGAGAGAAAAATAAAAGGGCTAAGAAAAAAATATCAGGCAAGAACCCTTCCCTCTTTCCTTTACAACACACATGGAGCAAGTGATAAGGGCTCTTGAGGAAAATTGTAAAGTGTCTGTAAACAAATAGAGAGATTGTAAAGATGAATATAAGGGACCTAGCAGCACATGCAGAGGGGTCAGACTCCATTTTGTGTTACTCTGGAATAAATAAAAATAACTTCACTGGCTTTCAGTGAGGTTCATCTAGATTTACACTAACATAATTGAAAGCAGAATCTGGCCCAGAAAGTGGATTCTTGAATTTAACCAAAACATTATGATGAAGTGAAAAATCAGCAGAGGCTAAAATAGTGATGGATATAAACTCCAGCTGGTCAAATAATGAAAGACAGATTCATGAAGATGTGACTCAAATCTGATTTTGTTGCTACCAGTGGAGTGAGACTCTTCATTATTCTCCTAGTATCCTATTTAAAAGTTTAGTCATCCAGTCATGGTAAAAAAACAATACTATGTGAAAACTGTAACTGTAGTAAACAATTCACCAAATGAACCATCTGAACTACACAGGAAAGACTGAAGAATTCATTATCGGTAATCAGTAGCATGCAGGGAAAGAAACTCACAATGAGACAAAAATTTCCTTGCCTCTTTGATTCCTCTATTACTACTCAGCCAGCTCTGGTGTGAACATGCTTTCAATAGGTGCAGGGCTCCACCAGCAAGAGGAGATCAAGACAAATCTTTAACTCGAGGGTTTAAAATCTGCTTTTTGAAGAAGACATAGAAAAAATATCATAATGTGGGTGTTGGGAACTCCTTAGTGCCACTGGGACCACACATAGTGATGGTGGCAATAAAGAAGAGATGGGCCTATTTGGTATTAGATTAGCTACATTTCCAGTTCAGCAAAATTGCCTTCCTAGCATATTAGTAGTACAAAGCTGGCAAAAATAGTCATCACAGAACAATGAAGAACTTTGAAGCACTGGTAACCACAGGACAGAAGCATAAAAAATCCAGTGTCTGGAGTGGATCCAACCTTCCTTGTATAATTTACATGTACAGAATTTCACATTATGTTTTAACTGCATGTCTTTAGTCTGTGTAGTTACAAATAAAATGAGATGTTGCCTTACCGGAAACCACTAAACAGTGTCTTCCTGTCTGTCAGAAAGAGAGGAAAAAATTAAGAAGGACATGAAGAAAAACTGAAAAGAGCAAAACGGGCATGTCTTGAGAAATGCTCGCTGAGCTACCACTCACTTAGAGCCTGCTATGCAATGGCAGCTCTGTGGTGGTGCCCACAAAAGCAGAAAGTCTGCCTCTTTTGAAAGCATTTTCTGCTTAGATGTAACAGAGGAAAGAACAACGATGCAGTTCTGCTCTCTACCTATCCCACACAGGGTAGATTTTCTGGGCTTTTAGGCTCCCAGAAGGTTTTTGTGAACAGGTTGCTTCCCTTTTCAGTCCTGTCACCTTCTTTCCTATCCCTCAGGAGGAGACAACTATTTTGGACCAAGGGAAAGTTTTAGATACGTGTAAACCCCCGTGATTTAGTGAATCAAATGTTCATCTTTCAAGATTTGGAAATGACAAGGGAAATACCGTAGCTTAAATGAGCAGACATAAAGTCTATCTTCTTAGACTCACTAGGGATAATCCAGTATACATATTTTCTTTGTCTTCTTCCTCTCCATTCCTTCTCCCAAGAAATATCAGTACGCTACACATTCACCCAAATGCTGACATCCAGGTCATACAGCTGTAGATACTGGAAACACAACAGTTATTTGCTTTGTGGTTCTTTTTTCCTTAGATGTTACAAGAAATAGGAAAGGGAGGAGCTGTGAGGCTTAATTATTGTCTTTCAAAGGTGCAGAAAAATCTGAGGGGACTCACTTTTTGTCAAGAGACTAAGTTTATTTTTCTTTAGTGCATGAACTGAGTTCTGTAAAAGGAAATAAAAACATGACTGTTCTAAGGCTGCTTGTCTGGGAATTACTTTGGGTTGCCACTGGGAACAAGGAAAAGATATCCAAAGGAGGAGAAAACAGCAATATTAAGCTACAGGGTCTTGTTAAGAGGGGAACTACTGTGCAGTGAAACACAATGTGTGGTGTGCTCCTCAGGCTGGGCTGTTGTAGTGTTATGCTAACTCATTGACATCCTAAAGGCACGAGCTAGAGGTTGGCCTGAATCTATGCAGACTTTGGAAACACACATTTATTTCTTAGAAGATATGTATAACTACAGAGATACGCTGCACCTCTGTCTGTTGTTATTTCCAAGTTTACAAAACCACAAAATCAGTTAAAACAATTTTAGTTGTAAGTGGGTAATAATTTTAAATAATGGTATGCAGGTTTTATTCCCAGTTCATAATAAACTCCTCTGTCTCAGGATTTAAAATATTTATCATCAGTAGTCTCCACCTTTCCTCTAAGAGCAGTGACTTATTTTTTTTTCATTTCAGATTAGCTTAATATCTCTCTGTTTGTTGCAAAAAAAAAAGAACCTTTTATAGACTTACAGGCTTACAGCCTTGAAGGCTGGAAATTATGGCATTTTCCACAAGACATTCAGAACCGTACTTTGGTCTTTAAAAGATATACCCAGAGTTTTACACTGCCTGCAGTATCTCTTGAAAGATAAGCACAAGCTCACACTAAATTCAGGGTTAGATCTAGAAATGAACATTTTTTATTGTTCTTTGTATTATGTGATAGATTGCTTTCTGCCTTGAAAGCATGTACATGAAGTTTTCTGACTTGTAGATTCCCCCAGGAGTGGATTGCCATGCTGTGCTCTCCATTTTTGAATGAGATATTCTGTCCAAAGTGTTCACATGAACTCATTATTTTGGAGTGAGTGGCTCTTCACTCCAAAACAAGTAGAATGGATGGGAAACGGGAATTTTGTTTTCAACAATTTTTACTCTCAGATCTGAAGAGTTTCTTCTATATTTTTTTTCATAAAAGACTGATGCTATTCACTACTGGGAAGATTCCAATACTTCGTGTTTGTGTTTAACTGCCACTTCTAAGAATTATGCAGACACATCAGTAGGAAAATGCAGTTCTTCAGTTGTGTTCAGAAAGCATGGGGATAGCTTTTCTTTATTATTATTGGTCTAAAAAACATTAGTACTGACTTACAGATGGTCACCTATGCTGGAAGCTTATGAAAGAATCTTAAATTGTAGAAAGATTATTCTAAATTTAAGGAAGCATCAACTCCCTAATGCTAAAGGTGGAGTCATGCTGGTAAACATATTAGTATTTCTTAATTCAAACACCTGTTCTGCCTGAAAGATACATAAAAAAGCTCTTATTTATTGCTTGCATCTCCATTTCAGATTTAATCTCACTATAAATTCATCTCATGTTAATTTATGTGCAAACAAAGACACACACATTTTAAATATCCGAAATGCTGGAAATAAACTTATTTTTAATTTTGTGCTTGTTTTCCATTTGTCAACCAGCAAATGAAAGGACTGAATAAATCATGCACTAATTGCCAGCGGTGCTAAATTTAGTGTGAGATCTGGAATCCTTTTGATCAAAACCGCTGAATATGAAATCGTCCTCAGCTCTCTAGGCAACTTTATCCGCCTTTCTATTCTCCATCTGTCAGTCACCTGGGAATTTGTGAACTATTCCATATGTCAGGCTTGTCAATCACAATGGAATGTGGGAACTATCTGCCTACTGCATAGGAATTCTTGTTAAAAATTAATCTGCATTAAACTAGATGTTCTATATTTTGAATACCGTATTGTTTAGTGTCACTAAACATTTTCACCTATATAAGGCTAATGAGAAATTATATTTGACATGGTTATTTGGATATGTTTTTGTAAGATTTTTTTATACACATACACACACTTTTTTTCAGTAGTTCTGCAAGACTTGGGAAATGTTGGTTTTATCACCTATTTCAGTTGTTCTGAGTTTTCTCAATCAGTTCCTCAGGGTCTGGAATTTTAGATTCTTTTTCTCAGCTCAGAGGTGATTTATATCTCTAAAGAGGGACAAGGAAGTTTGCTGCAGCCACTTTTGACTGGATGAATTCATGGAGAAAAAATAGATTCTCTCCAGTTCCCTCCCATGTGTTTCATTAGAACTTGTTGAGCAACTGAACCCAGAAACTCTAAATGTATAATCTACGTTAAGAAAGACAAGACAAGAGCATAGACACTTGCTTCACCAAATGATAAGTTGCAGGAGTTTCTATCTGGACTTAAAGAAATCTTATAAAAAAATCTGTTTACTTTCCCCATGTTTTCATAAGGAATGATTTAAATACAGCTTCTGTTACAACTGGGTGAGCTACAGATATATTTATTGAATCTTGTGCTATTAATAAGTGTTTTTGGAATGCTTCTTCAATTAAAGTTGAATTCACATCATTTTAAGTGGAATTAGCTCTAGACAACTGCAATTTTGTAAAGAAAATTAAAAACATATCTCAGCATCAAATAGCCTTTCCAAGAAGTACTTCAAAAATCCAGATGGATGTTTATGCTGTTGCATCACATGCAGTTCGGTTTGGCGGGGAAGGAGCATCTCACTGGACAGCTCTATGGAACTGTTCTGTGTCTTGTTTTCTTATTTCAGCCCTTCACCTCATTGCCCTGCTTCTTGCTGACATATTTTCCATTTAATCATCTACTTGCTACTGGTTGGCAAATTCAGGTGGGCTCTGTTTGGTGAGAGATGAAGATTCATTCACTTGAAGTTCAGCTGGCTTTCATGCAGAGGTGATGCCCACTGAACATGTACTTGGAGTAGTGACTCCTGTAGTCCATCAGCAACCACCTACCTTTAGCCACTGCACTGCTACACTGAAAATTAGTAGTGTTTTTGTCCAAATTACCAAAATACTCAAGTTATCACTGACAGAAATCTTAAATTTCATATTCCTTGCCTTTTTTACTTCTGCAGCAGCATTATGCAAACATGTCATTTTTGCCTTTAATGTCCTCATTAAAAGAAAATATAAAGCTTATACATGTTTAAAGCATGAAATAAATATGCATTTTTTCTGTATGACATTTGAAAGCAAGAAAATATCAAAATCAAGTTTCTCCTTTATCTTCAGTATACGGAAGAAATATTTGAAGATGACTTAAAGGATATTTACAAGCATAACGTATATCAATTTTTAAAAACTTATTTATCACATGAAAAGGCAGATATGTAATGACAAATAATGTTCCTCAAACTTCTAATGCATTCCTTGATAACTCTAAGTTGGTAGCAAAAAAAAATAACACTTTACTGCAATGAATGCTAATACAAACTATTTCTCTTACTATCTTCTGTCTCAGTATCATTTGCTAAGGCACATAAATAGTGAAATTCACTTTTTACTTTAAAGTAATTGTGACTGTGTTACTATGAAATTCCATTTTTTTCTACCTCAGACTTGAGAAACGTCTTTTCTATCTAAAAGGACTGAAGCACAGTTTTACACTTTCTTCTGCACCATTTACTTCTTCCTTCCTATATTTTTGGCCCTTAAAATTCTGAATATTTGCACAAACAGCATCCCACTGTTTTTAACCATCGTCGGAAGTTCTGAAACATTGGAAATGTAGGAAGTTCACAGATGTTTCTCAGAATTTTTCAGGGCTTTGTGATTATGTCAGCAATGTAAGTTCTTCTTCTATGGTTGTCAACAGTGGCATATTCCAAGAAGGTGCATATTATTCTAAGTAAAATAACACACAATATATACATAACACTATAAACACATGCAGTGTCATTGAAGGCTATCTACTACGGACTCAGCTCAAAAACCCCCAATCTTCAGGAACAGGGTTTGGTTGTACTCCTTCTTCCACCTTGAAAGTTAACCAGTTTTTGTTATGTCTTATTTTTGCTCCCTTTTAACCAGCTTAAAACTAATAAAAGAACTTTGCCTCTAATCCCATGACTACTTATATTTTTGTTACAAACTCCCAGTTAGTACTGTACTTCAAGGCTTTCTTGAGGAACAGATATCTTGTACTGTTTGGATAAAAGTCTTTTACCACAGTGACTTCTCCAGAGAAACTTACTAGTCTGGAGGGAAATGATTTTCCTTTTCAGAGTCCGAGAACAGTTTCCAGCAAACTGTAGCCTTCTCCTTTGTAACTTCTCCTCTGCATTACCTTCATGCCTTTTTTTTTTTCCCTCAAATAATGTTTGGTGTGTCAGTGGATGCCTGAACCAAATGATGCTTCAGTCGTTCTTCAAGGGAAAATTAGCAGAAAGACTTGTACCTTGTATTGATTAACCACTACTAGATGGGAAACGCAATATGAGCACACTCTCATCTGCAGATGTAAATGACTTTAGGAAGAACTAAGTAAACTAAAGCTGACTGTCACCAATGCATACAGTCAAAAAAGCATAACGGCGACTCAATATTTGGCCCAAGTTTATAGCTGTCCCAAACTTGTTGACTGGTCTAGGTAGGCACTGTCTATTTCTGTCTCCAGCCTTCACTTGTAATTCTAGATCAGTCTTCAGGACAATTGACAGAGCCTGGAGGCTACGCTCACAAACAGCTCAGCCCCACTTCACTTGGCTAATGTACTTTGAAACATAAACAGTTCCATGACAGAAGGATTGCTTCCCTGATTTTTTTTTTTCAATTAATATTTAAACATAAAAATAAAAAAAACATGTTTTCAAAAGTTTACTTTTGACTGCTCCGTATTTTTAACTCTTCCAGAATTACATTGCATTGAGGACTGTTCTACCAGGAACATCAGGCAGCTCTGTGTCCCAGGCATCGAGGCAGCTGATATGATCCTGTCTGTGATGTCACCTGTTCCTTTGGCAACTGGTTCCTCCCTCACAGTCTGCTGCAATGTGGCTGCCCTTCTCTGTCTTCACTGGTCTGACCAAGCAGGCTTGGCTTGACCACAAGCGTGAACAGAGGAATAGTCAATTAACTTTTTAAACCATTTTATAATTAAACACATATTTAAAATTAAGTCAGAAAATTAATAAAAACATTCAATGTTATCTTGAGATGTCAACTTATATATGCACTCATATATAAACATTTATGTATTTCTTATTATAAATTATTATATATTTATGTGTATATATGTATAGATACACATACACAAATACACACTCACAGGTCTTTTCTCTTTTGATTGCAGTCTATATATTACAGAAATGCTTTTGATATTTTCATTCAGAGTGCTCCAAAACACATCTCAAATTAATGCATTACAACGGGTAGGAGGGCAAGTATGCAAGAAATGTGAACTGTCTAAAGCTGGACAAAGGCAGATGTTCCTTTCCAAGAAATAATGCTATGTAATCCTGTGACCAGGCCAAAAGCTTCCAGCAAAGTAACATGAGCTGCAGGGAAAATAAAGGAAACAGCAACCAAAGTTTCAGCAACCTCTTCCCTTAGTATTGCCCTGGATCCTAAGCATAGCATAGTTTTATCTTGGATCTGAATTGTAAGAATGTGATTTTGATGAGGAAATATTTTTAACAGTAAGAAAGGAATAATCTTTATAGGGGCAACATGATGAGGGGGCAATGTTTTTAAACTAGATTAGGGTAGATTTATATATGATGTTTGGAAGACGTTCTTTACTACGAGGATGGTGAGGCACTGGAACAGGTTGCTCAGAGATGTTGTGGATGTCCCCGCCCTGGTAGTGTTCAAGATCAGGTTGGATGGGGCTTGGAGCAACCTGGTCTGGTGTCCCTGCCCATGGCAGGGGGTTGGGACTAGATGATCTTTAAGGTCCCTTCCAACCCAAACCATTCTATGGTTCTATGACTCTATGATTTACTATTCTGAGAAATACCATGAGTTCTGAAGGCTCTATTTAGGAAAGATATGAGGAAAAGAGAGAAGCATAAAGGTGTTACGTATGATTTCAGAAAAAAAAAAAAAGTTGTTCTTCCTGTTCCTTAGAGCAAAACATTTCCTATAACACCTGTATTTCCATGTCTATGTGTTTTGCATGTAGTAAATTATCCATGGAAATACTAATTTCTTGTGAATTAAAAGAAAAGCAGATCTATGACACTACAGCTGTTAATATATTTTTGTTTGACTGTGATTAGCCAAAACAAATAATATTTCAAAAAGAGAATTTATCTATCTATAGAAAATGAGGATGTCCTAAGTAGAAAGATCACACTTTTTCCTAAGTGTATATCCAAGAATATAAAGTCCTTAATGTGAATTTGTTTCCTCCATCATATTCTGAATATATTTATTCTTCACATTGAAAAGTATTTTAACTCTATTAGAGCAACAGAGGCTATCCAGCCATTTATCAGGGCATTGAGTTGCTAAAACAAGCAGCAGGAAATTAAGAAATTGTTGGACTTGTTTCTTCCTTGCCTCTTTTTCTTTTTCTTTTTTTGTCCTTGCACATTAAAAGAACTGGAAATTAATAGCAACAGCAGCAGCAGTAGTAGTAGTAGTAGTAGAAGTAGTAACAGTAGCAGTAGTAGTAGTAGTAGTAGTGGTAGTAGTATTAATAATCACCTTTGTCCCCAAAACATAACTTATTGACAGCTTTTCTTCCTGATTTATAATCCTACTGTAGAATCATAGAATCATAGAATCATAGAATGTTAGGGATTGGAAGGGACCTAGAAAGATCATCAAGTCCAATCCCCCTGCCAGAGCAGGAATGCCTAGACTATGCCACACAGGAACGTGTCCAGGCAGGTCTTGAATGTCTCCAGAGAAGGAGACTCCACAGCCTCTCTGGGCAGCCTGTTCCAGTGCTCCGTCACCCTCACTGAGAAGAAGTTTCTTCTCGAGTTTAAGCGGAACCTCTTATGTTCCAGTTTCAGCCCATTACCCCTTGTCCTATCATTGCTTGTCACCGAGAAGAGCCTGGCTCCATCCTCGTGACACTCACCCTTGATATATTTGTAAACATTAATGAGGTCACCCCTCAGTCTCCTCCAAACTAAAGAGCCCCAGCTCCCTCAGTCTTTTCTCATAAGGGAGATGCTCCACTCCCTTAATCATCCTAGTTGCCCTGTGCTGGACTCTCTCCAGCAGTTCCCTGTCTTTCTTGAACTGAGGGGCCCAGAACTGGACACAATATTCCAAATGGGGTCTCACCAGGGCAGAGTAGAGGGGCAGGAGAACCTCTCTTGACCTACTAACCACCCCCCTTCTAATACACCCCAGGATGCCATTGGGCTTCCTGGCCACAAGGGCACAGTGCTGGCTCATGGTCATCCTACTGTCCACCAAGACAAGTGGACGTCATATTTCTTTTGAATTTTCAGCTGTGGCATGGTCATGCACAGACACACACACCACACACTCACATATTAGTATTAAAAAGTCAAATCTTTGTCAAATTTTTCAGTGTTGACTGTGAAAATGTAAATTCTGAGTATAAGGAAAAATCATGATTACCCTTATTTTATTTTTGGTGACTTGTGTATTACAAAATATAGCAATATTAGGTTTTTAAACAATCATTTTATTCTCTTTCATTGCTACCTAAGGAAGACTTAAACCTTATCCTGTTGTTAAGCATAAATCCCTTCCTGTTTCCTTCGCTGATTTCCAGCAATGAGTAAGTGTCACTTCAGCTTCTGACTGAGCACAGCTGATTGGCATCCAGGACAGAAGGGTCTTTCCCAGAGACCACGTGAAGATACACTCCGGTATGAAAGCCCAGCAGTGATACTGAGCTTTCTTACTATGAGACATCTTCAAATAAAAATTAGTAGATACTTAACTTGCTTCCTTCGCTGCTCTTGCCTTCCACTTGAGACTGTGGCTTGTGCCCTCAGTGCTGTAGAGATTTTCGGATGACAGCTAGTCATAGCCAGTCCTCAGCCAAGTGCCAGAGACAGTCCTTACTGTCTGTTCAAATCATTAGGCTAACAAAAAAGATTTTAGCAATTCTTGCCTTCTACAGTTGTAAGTGGTGGACTCTCGGCTCATATTACGACATTTGCAAGATACAGTTCTTCACCCATAAATAAACTGTAAAAGGAGCTTTACTGCCAGTGAAATACTTAGATTTGAATCCGACTTATACTTGTTTTCATTTATTCATTTATTTATTTACTTATTTATCTATCTATTTTGGGAGCAGGTTATCTTTTCTTTTTCTACAAACAGTGGAAGAACACCAAAGCAGTACTTTGAAAAATGTTACAATGTATAAATAGCACAGCTGAGAGCAGAACACAGTCTTTGTTGTGTTATCACACAGCAGATCCAACAATATACTACAGATCCATATTGTCAACTGAAATGGAAAAGAAAAACAGTTCAACAAGAATGCTTCTTAGGAAAACTACCCAATTTACTCGTGTGTGTCTCAAGGCCAAAGCATCTTATCTTTGCACAAATCATTCTTCTGTAGTGAGTAACAGCAATACTTTTTCAAGTGATTTTCTGTTGTGTGTCATAACAGGCTTTCTATTGATGTTGCCAAAAAAGCCTCTACCATGATTTTAAGCTAAAAAGGGTTATACAGTTTTTATTCTAGAAGAAAAAAGTTGTTTACTAGGCACATTATCAGTATCGAGCTCATAGAACCTGAGCAAATATCTGTTTTCCATATTAACAATAATGTTCTCCATTCCTGTGCTATAAACTGCAAGGGTGACCCTTTTACTGCAATATTTTTTAAAGTTCTGAGATTAGTTTTATCAAACTGAGACCAAATCTTCCCACCCCAACTGCAGAAAAGTGCTCAGTCAGTAATGCTCACTTTTTACTGTGTAACCATTACTTGGCTACTCTAGCCAATGTACAGATATTGGCTTAAGTATACAAGACCAATTAAAACAGGAACACTGGCAAGAAAACATAATAATACTTCCTTCAGTTTATTAGTTACGGTAAATGGCTTACAACAAACCAAAAAACCACTAAGAGATTCTGAGATGGACGCACAGCTTCTGTACTGTAGATAATTAAGTGTTTTGGTGGGAATTTGTTCATAGGACTGATATACAATTAGATAAATTTGTTCACGTATCATGTTTCATTGAAGTCTGTATGAGTCTTCTATGCTTGGCAATGGGTCCTGATCCTAGATGCTTTTATGCCTGATTAATTGTCAATATTAGGCAGGAGTTTGCTCATTAGCTCCTAGCAGGGCACATCTCAAATTGCAGTGAGCTCCATTTAGAGATGATATGCTGTTAATAAACTGCATGGATTGTGACTGTGTGAATCTGAGTTAGCTGACTATATGTGCATACATACATATGAGTGTGTGTATATACATACAGACACTGTACACATACATGTACGCACACATCAGTTAGCTCCCGGGAAGAATGGAATAATACAATTTATTCCCCTGTATACAAGTTGTGGCTGTAAGTGCTGCTAACTTATTCAGGGCTCCCTAGTGAATAAAAACATCCCAACATAAATTTACTGTGTATTATTCATGCTACATTTTAAGTTTTCAATCTGTCATGTCAACTGCTTTAAATCATATTTAAACCAATGTGCTAAACAGACGTCATTTTTAAACAAAAGGAAGTAAATTAAAGAACATCTTGCTGTACAACAGACATTTGTTTTGTATATTCATTTTCCAAGGACTTCATTTCTTGATCAAGAGAGATGGAAAGTTGACAGAGAAGCAACTGATAACGCAAACTATTTTTTCCAGATCAATTTTACCTCCTAACTAGTAATAGTGCTGTGCTCAACAATTGAGCCTCAGTGATAAAATGTGACTATTCTTAGATCATAAAGTACTTATCATGGCTAAAAGGTAAATATGCTTTATTAACATAACTATTTCTGTTCTTAGATTTTGAATCTTCTTCTGGTAGCTGAAGATGAAGCTCTCACATGGCGTTAGTGAAAGTCTTTGGCCAACAAGCTCATGGGAAGTAACAGCATGTTACAAAAATTAATCAGTTTATGTGTGTGAAGCATGAGCACTACGAAAAGAAAGACTAGAAAAGTAAAAAGCAGCAAACATTACCTATTTCAGTCTCATACATGAGGGAACAAAGGTGTAGAAGTAACAGTAAGAACTATTCTTTAAATGCAAAGCAGTGAACTGAAGCGGTTATCCAGCTGCTTTCATTCTTCAATGGGACGATGCTGCCTCCACATTCTCCAGTGCTGTAACTACATTTTCGAGGTGATAAAATGCTTGCATCCGGAGGTCTTCTGAAGAAATAAGTCTAAAGAGTTGGTACTCACAGTGCTCAAACATGGTAAGGGGTTTGTGTGTTTTTTCAAGGAATTCCACTAAAAACCAAAGGTTACCAACTTGAATCAATAAAACAATTAATCCTTCAATTAACCAAAAAGGAATACAGAAATATGAATATAAATATTTAAGAAGATTCTGTCGCGAAGTACATGAAAAGATGGAAATAAATGAAGGGAAAAGGACTTTCAAATACCCAGAACAGGCACAAATTTTCTTTGGTTTATTTTTACTTTTACGGTATTCGTCAAATATTGTCTTCCAGTATCACCAACAAGAGCGATTTGACTCACATTCCAGTAACTTCTCTTAAAAATCGCCAAACTATCTTGATAATAGCATGAACAGTTAGTTACACATTTCAAGGTCTATAAACAAACCTCATATTCTATCACAAGTTTAAGCATGATTAGAATACAGATTTATCAGAGGGCCCAATAATGTGTTACTCAGACATCTCCAGAAGCAAGAAACTGTGGCAGGATTGACTGCCAGGTAGTGCTCATCACACTTGGGAATAAGTAAAGTACCATGGCTATCTCCAGAACTGAAGCAGTTCCCAAAAGACAACTTTTCATATGATTACGTTTAAGGTAAATTGAATCCCCATTAACATTTCTTAATTCATAATGTCTATTTCTTTGCTTCAGACTTTAACTTCTTCAGCTCCTACCACACTGAAGGAATATATTTGGATGTAATGAAGAGATATGAGGTTTGTGTTTTGATTTTACAGCCAAAATCCTTTCTCCTCATCTTCAAAGAACAGAGGAAAACATTTTGGCGGCAAATAGAGAAAGTATACCTGCATGGGAGACTCACAAGCATTCAGTGGCTTTCCTCCCATGTTCCTTCCATTCTTCCACTCTACAAACTGATTCGTAAAGGTACAGCCTTAGTACAAATACAGAGAGATCAGGTTGTATCTTTTAAGGAGCAAGCTACAGAGTGGTGGAAGTCTTATAAATAAAGATCTTTACAGACCATGAAGGATCTGGAATCTAAGAGATTACTAAAACCTCATTTAAACTTTAATCTAATGATTAATCTATAAAGTGTGACTAACACACTTTGGAGACTTGTTGTTCCACCAGTTACGTTAAAGCATATGCTAAAATTGACATTATTGATAGTATGTCTAAATACTGCACTAATAGGAGCTGCTAAAAGCTTGTGTCAAGAGAATGGACTAGTGTTTCCTTCTTCAGAGGAATTAATTTTGGAGGAAGTAAAGTATTTTCCTGCATAATATTAAAAAGGGGTTCCATGTTAACCACAATGTGAGAACTAAGTCTGGAAAGCATGGATAACTCTTTACTCAGGTTTGTTTTAAAAGTCAAAAGAAGACTTGTATTTTTGATAACTAAAATAACCTCAAACCATAGAACTTCTCCAACCTACAACTTCAGATATGTAGATTAGAGTATGTAATATTTGGTGTTTTTTTCAGGAGACTCTTGGAAAGGCATTATGTTTTCAAACTAGTGTTAGATACTTTTTAAAATCAGGCAAATTTAAAGAGTTTCAAATAAGGCACTAAAATATCTCTCTCTTCAAGAGACTGTTGTTCATAATTTCATAATTCCTGAACTTTTCATAAACCTTATCTTGGGATCTTCCTTACTCTCATTAAAACATTTTTTTTTCAGAGTGTCACAGTAAGGATGATGTATAGAAATCTCTTAAAAACAGGGATTAGATTTTAGTCGGTTCTTCCCTTTGCTGTTGTATATGGACAACTGCAACTAGGTTGATGAATAGAAGCAATAATTAAAATAGCAGGTAGTCTTTATTCGTTACAGAATAAATTGTACCTTTTAGAATTTGCTTAACACGGCAACAGAGAGAATAATTTTGCCCACTTCCATACAGAAAAGTCTTCCTCTTCCTAATCATTGACACACTTTCACACTCTGTGGTTCACTGTAAAGCACAATATGTCTCTGCATTAAAGGAACCATCTCCAGCAATCCCCAAAGTGAATTATTCATTCATCTTGCTTAGCCCTATCTTAGAACAAAAGCTTTTATGAGGACATACCTGCACTCAGTTTCCTGGTTATAAGGGTTATAAGTCTGGACCACATATGTCATTATTGTCATTACACGATTGTCATTACAACATAAGGGAAAAGAAATATTCTTACAAATTCTTCAGGCAAAGAATAAAGTCTTGAGCAAGAGAAAGACAAAACATTAACCCTAAACCTGAGGCTGCTTCAAAAAGCCTTTGGACAAAAGAAGGATAAGTTCAAAAGAAGGATGAGTTTTCTCCATCTTGGCTGGTGGTAAAATAAGCCTAAGCGCAACTCTTTGCATGATCAACACTGAAGGACACTTAAAAAAAAAGAAGTGGCAAAGGTCAAGACTAGCTGGGTCTTTCATCTTCATCCCTGATCTTCTCCATTGATTTGCCAACTTGAAATACCTATTGCAGGATAATGACTGGTCCCCTAGAGGCATAAATGATTTTAAGATGTGAAGGTTGCTGCTCCTCACCTTTCTCTTAAAAAAAATAATAAATATAAAATCTAAGGTTCTTGAATGAGATGACTTGTTGACAGCAAACGTAGTATTTGGATTACGATCACACCAGAGAAACACATCAGTGAGTTTTGCCTTAAGAAATGTGAATGATAAATATGTAACCACAGAGCACTGGAGTATATAGCATTCTGCTTTCCAGGAGAGTGAAGCATTAGGTATTGAGCGCTAGTTGAAACAAGCTGATGTTTGGTGCTAAACATCAGCAGCTGGCCACTAACTACAATGCAAACTCCAATACAACCAGCTGTACACGCTCATCTAGCATGCAAGATTCTGAACAGGAAAGCTTTCATATTTAGAGTACATCTAAACTGAACTTGAAGGGAGAGAAAGAAAAAAAAATGTGAAAAAGGAGAAAAATGGATAGGACAGGCATGAGCTTCTCTCTCACTCCAAGTAGACACCCTTTTCTGATGTGGTTCAGCACTTAGAGGAGAGGCAAGTTTCTCTCCTGACAAGAATGTCAGCTGGCCACATAAAAGACTGGAGGGTCTTGATGAAAGATCGTTGCTGATTAATGCTTTTGACTGAAGCAGTGTATTTGTTATTACTAAATAAACCCAGTGAATCATGGTTCCAGAATGCTTAAGTACAGCACAAACAACAGACTATCTTCATGACTACTTAAATTTGGGTAACCTTTATTATATATTTTGATACCAGTCTTTTCTGTCCATCTAAGTGAATAAGGATTATCTATTACTAATAAGGGTCCATGAAGAGAAAGAACCTTTTTTGTCCTCACACTGCAAAACATTGGAAGAAAGAGCAAGAAGAAAAATAGTGAAAGAGTTGAAGTTAATTCTGCAATTGAGCTTATTAAATGCTCTTTCAGTTATGAAAGTCCATGTTCAGGACTTTGGATACGGTGTCTCATGTCAAGAGGGACCTAGTCAGGATCAACAAAAACCTCTACTTGTTTAGAAACTGTAGATGGCTGACTGCTATATACCTTTCTTTTTCCTTTTCATTTTCTTTTTCTTTTTTTTTTGTTTGTTTTCATTTTTCTTTCTTTTTCCTGTCAAGCATTAATTCCATTAGCTTTAAAAATGATCGTGAGTGCTGGGCAAAAACATATTTTCCTAAAGAAAAACTCAAAAATTGTGAGATTGAGAAAGCTCAGGCAGGAACTGACATAAATTATGTTGGCCAGAAAGCTAAAAATCTCTCTCCTATTGTGACTGGACATTGAAATTAAAATCAGAACAATAATTTCCTGGTAGGAAGGGAGGGAATTTAGGCTAATTCAGACAGGGTTTAAATAAAATGTTGCCTACAACATCATTAGAAGCAGAGTTGACAACATTTTTGTGATTTATTAACTTTCATAAGGCAATGGCTCCTCATTCAAAGACACGTTGCATCATCAAAATACCCACAGGGCATTTTGGCTCCAGAGGTTTCCAAAATTCATTTACTTGCTTTGTTTCTCAAGTAGTTTTTGTCTTTCCGTTTCTCACCTCATAGATACAAGTAAGGAGGATAAGTCTACACTGTTTCCTTAAGGGTACTATGTCTGGAATGCCTTTATTTCCAGGTAGGAGGTTAATGAGCGAGAAAAAAAGAGACTGAACTCAGCTATAGTGTTAACTGAAAAGGGCACATCATTCCAAAATCCAAGCCACATCTATAGGAATTTTAATTTATTTTATATTTTAATCGGTGTTACCAGCTGTACTTTTGCATCGAAAAGTTATTTTTAAACCAATGCAGAAGATAAAATTCTAGGATAAGTGCTAAAATTAAAACCAGGAAGCCCTAAAAATCTAACTGGATTGTTAAGAGCCTTCCTTGTAGTATTAACAAGAAAACAGTACTCAGTAAATATGCCAAGTAAGTTTTGATTCGTGTAAAAAGAACCTTCCCCAGTTAAAATCGCAAAGTACAGCTGTGGAAGTCTACCTCTGCCGCTTATAAGAAAACAAGGAAAGACAGGAACAAAATAATGTACATGAACTCGTGACCTCCCCATTGTTTCAGTCTTATATATGTAGAGACAGAAACAGTATCTATCCATTTTAAGAATTTCCTGATACAAAATGAATACAGTAAAATCTTAAAGACCTGTAGCAATGAGAAAAATCCTGGATGTAAATTCCAGTGACTAATTTACATTCAATAGACGCCCGTTTTCTTCTCAGAATTTATTTATCCTCTTTCCTAAAACTTTTACTACATGAAGATTTCTTTCACTTCTTTACAAAGAGAGTCACCTGACACTAACCAGACCATTAGCAAACACTCCTACCCCAGGGACAGTGTGGTGTAGGATTTCCTTGGGGAGACCACCAAGAGGACCCGGGCTCCTCAAGACACCTCAGGGATCTGTTGGATGCTGCACTTCTCTCTCTGTACTGAGCTCACTCAGCAGAGACGCTGGCATCCTGCTGAGGGCAGAGATTGCTGTTTTTCCGTGGCTTTTTCCATGTGTGACCCAGACATGGGAATTGCATGGAGGCTGCTGCCCCAGCTGCAGAAGTTGCAGCTAAACAAGCTCTCAAAGTTACTCAGTCACTTAAGCATGCTGACTAGTGGAAGGGGCAGACAATAAACTTTAAGGAGTAGCTGTCAAGAGGAGGAGGTCAAACAGATCCATTTTCCAAAAAAAGAATGTCACAAGGATACAAAAGGTGTTAAGCTGCATGTGCAGTGCACATGCGGTCCTTAAGTTCTTCTGACACACAAACCACTCCTTTTTACCACCGGCCGTATCTCCTCTCAGTCCCACCCGCATCAAATCACACAGGCAGCCTAACATCTTTCATGAAGAATACTATTTCAGGAAGATATTTAATATACTTAAGTTGTGAATTAACAGGTTTTTCCTTTGAGAAGCAAGCATAAGTAAGCAACCTTGTATGCACAGAAAACCATAGGTGTTCCAGAAACAGAAGAATTCTACTGATGTTTGTGGGATGCAGAGTGATGTGGCAACATCTGTTCTGGGATCTGTGCCGGTTCCTCTCTTCCAACCTCACCTAACACAGATGAGTAATAACCAGCTATTACTACCAGAAAACAGCTGCTTAAATACTATGAAACAATGTGGTGGCTTCGTTGCATGTCAGAGAGGCCGCATAGCTCTGCACTCCAGCTTTGCTGTGAAGGCTGGGTGCCAGGAGAACTCTAAAGACCACAGAACTTGCTTTTCAAAGTCACGATTCATGCACATTGCCTAGGAAATATAGGACACAATGCATGTTCGTCTTCTAAAAGACTTCAGTCCCAAGGCATACTGATCCCTGACCTTTCTCATTTTGTAAATTAACTGTGGGGGTTTGTTTTCCTTAAGGTTCCTTTAGGTCATTCAAAAAATGTAAGGATCTAGTCTGAAGAATGAGAATAGCAATAGCAATCAGATATAGAAAATGAAGCTCTGTGACAGGGCTACTATTTTCAGAACTATTTTCAAAGCTCATCACATCTCAAAACATTTTTTTTTTTCTTTCAAACACGTGCATAAATATATATGCACACATACAGACGGAGAAAGAAAGCTGTCCAAACTTTAATGAAATTTGAATATTTCTTTTCAGGCTAAAGAAGTAAGATTATTTCTTTGTGTTTAGTTGTTTGTCTGAGCCTCAGAGATAGTAGTAGTTTCATAGAATTTGTGATCTCAACTTCCTTAACAACATTCAAGCAGACTACTAAAGTCACTGCACTTTCTGACTCTGTTGTCTGTTTGTAAAGAACAGGAACGCAGGTGTTTTTACAAGAAACTCCTCTTCCTCTGTGAGACAAGTTCCCATGAATTCTTTTTAATGTCATATGATTAGGGATTGAGATGATCTACAGGGATAACACATGTTATATGACAGGAGACAAGGTGACATTAAGCTGCCTTGTTTTCTTCTTATCAACTAAACATGATTATTGCATAAAAATGATCTTCGGACACTTTTTGAGGTTGATCAGTATATCTTTTTAGGATTTCAAAGGAGTCTGCTCAGATTCCATAAATAATGTTTTATTTTTAAAATTAAGTTATTTTCCGGCTGCTTTCTTCTGTGTCTGTCACTGTTCAAACATCTTATTTAGAGAAGGAAATGATAGCTCATCACATGGGTAGTCCCATGTGTCATTTTGTTTTCCTGTCATAGATTATTTTATTGTGTACCTCACCTACTTTTAGGCAAACTTTGCTACAGTTCACACAGTGCTAACCAGAGATTTCTGCAAAAAGATTTTTGGTTCTTCTTCACACAAATGGATAAGTATTAATTTCATGCTCCCTTTTAGAATTTAATATTGCTACTCTTGCATGTCAGTTCTAATTAAAATTTACCTTCTGCATATATAGAGATACTTTGTGAGCTTGAGACCAAACTTTATCCTTATCTGTAAAAACGAAAAAAAATCGCTGAAGAACATAAAATAGTTGACAAAGAATTTCTGAAATAAGCTGCAGCTTTGTGTATTGACTTTTAGTTGTGAACAATAGTAAGTGTAAAATAATTCAGCCTTTACAACCGGTACAGAAAGCCGAATCTGTCTCATTTTCAGCATTAGGCAATACATGAAACCCACCTGGGGATCCTGGGAAAGCCCATTCAACACTCACTTTCAGCTTCGTTTTGTTTTTCTCCTCCCACTGCCCGGCCTACCTGAACTCTCAAGGACATACAATCCTTCTTGTTTTCCCACCTGTAACGAAGTATCCTAGAGCGAAAGCCCTACTAGGAGAACTCGGTTACAAATGCTTTCTTAACCCATTACAGCCACAGCAGTCACACAAATTGGCAGTGTGCATGGCGTTGTTTCACTTTAAATACACTCTACCTTTAGAGGTTACTCTTTAAGCTATCTTCTGTTGCCATAGGCACGCTAGGTTGAACAGATCTAGCTAAACACAAACAAGACAAAAATAAAACGTGTGAACCTGTGCCTTGAGAAAAAGACACCCTGCGTTTTCCAAGGATTCCACAGAATGAGCATTTTTGACAATATTTATATACGCTGGGTTTTCAACTCTACCTTGGACCTCCAGAGTACAACGATTCTACACATGCACACCCACACTGCACACACATTGGCATATGGTATTTACAGTACACCTTCCATATTATCATATAACTTTCTTATTTCCCACTATGAAACACAGAGAAAATTTATGCCGTGTTGCATACAGTATGCTGTGTTCAAGTGAACTTTACTACATACAAAGTTTCAAGAGCAGGTCTGTGCGAATCATTAACTTTTCAAAAGGCACTAGTTCCCTTCTGTCACTAATGACATGCGTAACAGTTTAATGTAATGCTACTTTTAATTATCACAGCCCTTTCTTTTAAATATCAAATTTCCCTCTCTAAATTGTCCTGAGTTCTCTTTACAGTCTCATCTGTCACTGTAAATGTCATCACTTTATTCCTCCTTTGGATGCAGTGACAGGCCCACTCTTATCCCTAGCTTTATCTCTTTTTCCATCCTTTATTGTACTACAAAGATCCCTCTTTCATAGTTTACAGCTGTATCCGCTTTCCACACGTGGCAAATGATTGCCTCGGTAAAGGTATTTTCTGTTTCAATCTTGCATTTTCCCAAGGGAGAACAAAAGGGACAAGCTTTCTGGAGTTGGTTTCACTGAGAAAATTGTTTAGAATTGCCTCATTCCTCAACAGATTAACGAATGCATACAATCCCGGCTTAAGTGCTATTGTACAGCACAATTTGTCCATTATACTTTGTCCTTTCCATTTAGAAAACCCCCTCACCAATTAAAGTAATACAGCCTTCCAATACCTGCTCCCAATTAAATCTGAGCTGTATTACCTGCCTTGATGCAGCTGGTCACAGATTCCTACCACTTACTAGCATTCATTAGCCCTATTCATTATAAGGGGGCTGGTGGCAGGAATTCAAGCTACTGGCTTTATTCAGGGGCCATCAAAATTATCAGCTTTCAGCACAAGGCCCCAATAAGAACAGGATTAAGTGAAGGGAGAGGGAATTCATACAGTAGCGAAATGCCATTGTTTCTACTCTGCTCATGTCTCTTCTAGCCCAGCGCATCAGGAACATCCAGTGGGTGCACAAAAGAAGACAGCTGGTCACAATTGGAAGAAAGCTTTTTCCTCATTTGCTTTCCACATAGCTCCTAATTTTGTTCTCCTGTGCCTCTTGCCTCCCAACCTCCTTACACCAAAAGGTAGCCTACTGTCTGATCTGGAGCCTACTTACAGATGTGATCATTAACCACTTAAGGTCTGCTGCTACAGACTGGCTCGGTACGATTTAAAGGCATCGTTTCACTCACTGAGATGAAAAACACCTAATTTTTCTGGCAATATGAAAAATCACCAAATTGCTGGGGTCTCACTGCCCAGTTCCATGGGGCTTTTCCAGGCACATCATGCTCCTGAGATGCTCTGTTAGGTGACAGCGGGCAGTGTGGCCAGTTGCAAAGCAGAAAAATAACATCTGATGCGCTTAAGCGGTTTAAGCATCAATGCCCACTCTGTAATCAGATCTTCCAGGATTTCCTGGATGGTGGTGGCAGTAAGACAAGCAGCCATGCTATAAGCTTTGGAGCTGTCACAAGCAGCGAAACTTGGGGGGAGAGGGGCACTAAAAAGTGACACAAAGCTCTTGTGCCCCAGCTCTGCCTGCTCCCAAAAATACTGTGGTCGTGTCATGTCTCACTGCTGGCCCATCTAAGGACGATGGAAGCAGGAAGATTAAAAAGGGAGGGGAAACAATAATATTTCTTGTGAAGTTAGTGAAAGGAGAGTCTTGAAAAACTCAATCCAGTCAATTTTTGGACCAATTTTAAACGAATTCTTTACTGCAAACACTCATCTCTTATCAAGGATCAGCAACATAAGCACATCCATAGCATTTTTTAAGGTGGTAGAGGATGTATATTAGTGTTTTCCTCTCAATTAACTTCTAGGCAATTTTCCCAGCTAAATACATAACATCTTTGGCAACATGCCAACCAAAACCTTAAGACCCAACACTAACTGGAAGAATGCCAGTAACTCCCACCATAAACCTAGCAGTAGGAACACGATGTATTTTTTTTTTATCAAGAAACTCTACTTTACTTTTCCAAGACCACTTGAAAACTGCACTATTTTAATGTTCCTTTAGTACAAAATAAAAGAAAGATTTAACCTGCTATTAAATTAACCCAATTAGCCATTTATTTCATGTAACCTTACACTTCTGATGGCATTAAATCAAACACACCAACATGTGGATTTTTTTTTTCTTTTTTGTAAGTTATGGTAATTACACACTGCATGCTAGACAATAAATTTCTTGCTAGCCTTTTGCCCTGTTCTTTCTCTCTGGAAGAAGATTATTAAAAAGAAAATGTTTCAAGTCCCCTCCTCGTATACCTCGTATAACACTGCATTGGAACAATATTATTTATGCACTTAAAGAAAGAATAAAAAGCAGAAGAAATGGAAGGGGAAATAAAAGGAAAAGGCAAAAAAGAAGGAAGGAAAAAAGGAAAAAATAAATGAAGGTAAAATATTTCCAAATGGCTGGCTTCCAGGCATGATAAACTGAAGTGCTGGTGAGACTAGACTCAATTTTCTGTCCCTGTCATTTGACACAGATCCTGTAACAGAGGCCACTGGTTGCTGGATGCTACGCCTTTTTCTGTTTTTGTTCTGTTTTTGTTTTGTTTTGGTTTGGTTTGGTTTGGTTTGGTTTTTTTTTTTATATTTTCTTTTAATTCCCTGTGGGGAGAAAGAAAATACAGTTCAGGTAAAACCTGGCTATAATCTAGAACCAGAATCCCCAAACCTGTCTCTTCTACATTGTTCCACAAACAGAGGAGCCCAAGGTCCATGTGAGGTCCACCTGCCCTACGGTTGCCACCGAAGCAGCGTGTTTCTCACTGATGTCCCAGCTCTCTCTCTCCTTCCATGCAAGGGTCATGTCTGCTGCTGCCATGTGTTTATCAGCAGGCTTCTTTCACACTCTGATGTCATTTAGTCCCACTTGCAGCATGGCACCAAAGTGGATTTACTCCAGACAAGAGGGTTTATCCCAGAGCCCTCCATCCTGGGGCTCCATTGGCAGTACCCCAGGGGCAGCTCCCCCACCGCGGAGCAGCCTCCCCCCCCAACATCGCACAGCGCCTGTGTGCAGCCCTGGCAGGAAGACAGCCGGCAGCATGTTGGATATCCTCCCGAGGCAGAAAGGGTGCCCTCCTTGGTTCTGTTTAGATATCTTCCGTGGGGCTTACTTTCAAGGATGGCTCTGACTTCTGACCCCACTGCAGATGGCGTAGCTGTCGCCTTGGCAGGCAGCCACTCATTTCCAGTTTCCAGTTTCACATTCTCTTCCCTTTACAATGTGGGTAACCCTGTTCCCTGCTTATAATTTCTCCTTTTTTTTTTTTTTTTCCTAAATTTTTGTGTGTGTGTGTTCTAGTTCCCTGGCAGGCACAGCTCTTTGGCTCCAGAAGCTTGTGAGGTATTTGTCACCGAAGATTTCATTCTTCCTTCCATGAAGTTCACTCCCGATGACAAAACTAATGAAGCACTCTAAGAAGCATCATGATATTCTAGCTAAAGACAGTCCAAAGAATAGCTGAAACATCTTTCCTTTTTTTTTTCTTTTCTTTTTCCCCTTGCTGTTAGTGTTTTAATTTATCAATTAACTTCACTTGTAACCCTACTAAGCACTAACAATCTTTTGAATCTTATGTGGCTTTTTAAATATGAAGAGCTTTGTTATCTTCACAGACTTTTAAAGATAGATTGATAAACTGTAAACAGTATGAATTTGATATGGCAGCTTGAATTGATATATCTAGAAGACTTTCTGAAACAAATTAATTCCAATCTATTATCTGTTATTAACTCTTCAGGAATCATACAATATTTAGGAACGTGAAATATGAACAATTCATCTGAAAATACATAGCCATTACTGTTTAATTCAAATTCAGTACTGGAGAAGTTAAATTCTTTGAATTTTGTTTACTGTCTCTGATGAAACTTTTTGCACCTCAGTTCCTTACTTCACCTTCCTAAAACTCTTACCTCTCTAAAACATGTCCTCTGCAGTTCTGGAATTACATTACATTGCAAAATTACACTGTGCTCTATGTAAAGACCTTCAGTTTTGGACTACTGAGAGCCAGGCCAAGGTTCCAGTTTCCTGGTTTCTTTCGAAGTGAAGTGGAGAGTGAAGGGCTGGAGAAGATCTCAGACTGCCACACCTTTGGATGACGGAGGAATTCACAGAGAGACTGAGAAAAGTGTCATATAGGCTGTCCCCAAATTCTGACACAAAAGGGTAGATGTGTTGACATATGTGTTTTGCTGCTCTGAGATGCAGAGTTGTAGACCATACTGTTTCTATCTTTCTTGGAATTTTCATTTAATCTTGTAAAAACAAGGTTTAGAGTATTTAAAAGAAGGTAGTTCTTGTTCAGAGAACAGATATTAGAATTTCCTCAAAGGGGAAAGAAAAACACTGTGGGGTAACCTTGTCCCCAGAACTTTTGATGCTGTCATGTGGTTTGATTCTCTAGCAGTTAAGGGTTTCCAAGAAACTCAAAACATTCTCATCTTTTATCTAAACAGATTTCTTACTCGGTTTGGCCTGAACCAACTGTTCTGCCTCTGCTAGATCATTTTTCCCAGATGCTTGGTTCTTCTGGTGAGGATGAAGGCAATACCAAATACACATCTGTCAGCTACATCTTTGCAGCATATAAGTCTACGCCATTATTGCCTCTCTTTAGTTTACTCCCAGGCCCACAAAGCACTGGGTAAACTACCAAGCATTTGCCACCTCTCCACTCTATTTAGTTACAATTTGTGGGTCACTTATACATAAAAAGAAAAAAAGAAAGAAAAAGAAAAAAAAAGAGAAAAAAAGAGAAAGAACAAAATACATTTTCAGTGTGCTTCTTTTCAAGGATCTTCTTCCATTTATCTGCATTGCCAGGGCTGTTCATTGTGGTTAAAAGGAGCTTTGAAACACCTTTTCCAACCTACCTGGATAACAATATTAGCTTGTTGTGGCATGGCCACTCATTTGAGTTTTTGCCCTTATCTAGAGCAAGTCTTTCCTTATGCATATAGGTATGCAGTAGTTTCTTCTAATATCTAGACTCTCTCCTGGATGTAAACTATCATATCCGTCACATTTGGAGATTTGTAGGGTAACAGTCTGTTTTCTCATGTGCTGTTGTCATCTACTGGAGGTGGGCTACAGGCTGCGGTCTCTCGGGGATCTCTGTCCTCAGCCAAACAGGTGTGCATTTGCTGTCCATTTCTCATACAACACATTCAGTTGTTCAGCTACTGTGCCACTAATTACTGGAACGTTGCCTTGATATACCAGAAATTTCCACGTAAAATTTCAATGATGTGCAGATACTACCTTAGAATGATTTTGGTCTTTTTCTATTTATCCAAAACAGTGGCTGTACTTAACCACTGCTTGTGTGAAGAAACTACTCTGTACGTAGCACTGGTATATCCTTTCTGCTCCTCAGTCTGTGGTCAAATGAGGCACCGGTTTCCACAGTTAAAATTAGATGCTTTACAAAGCTGAAGTAAATATTTTGACTGTCCTCACTTTTTTTTTTGCTAACTTATCCTTGAATCTTTGTACATTTTTTTATGTTATGCTTTGGACCATGGATATACTTTGGGCAGTGAGCAAAAGAGACTATGAGTTGCCATGATTTTTCTAGAAGTAGGTTGGGTTTTTTTTTTTTTGTTTTCAGCACTACTCTGTCAAATTTGCTTTTTTATCTGAAAAAAACTGTATTCAAAATAAAGGCAAGGATATTACATCTGTAATAGAACACCAACCTTGGCATGTCTTTTGAAAATTTCTTTGCGTTATTCTTACGTTCTTATTTCTAAAGAAATTTCTCAAAATCTTTTTTTGTGTAACATATACTATGATTTCTCCAAGACATTTAGATGTGCATACTTTCCTTCTGTGAAGCTACAGGAAAAAAGGCCTTTTACAGGATTTCCTTTTATGGCTTCTGCTCACCTTTAACTTGCATCAATCTGTGGCTTTAAGATCATGTACGGAAGTTGGAGTCTTGTCCAGAATGCTCTCTAAGATTTTATAATGTGCTACAAGTCTTGATATTCTACCACATATGTAGATGAAATTTCTGATTTTCAATGACAATGTGAAACTTTTTTTTGTTTTTAAAGTTTAAGAATAACTATTCCTGCATTGGTGCCAATACTCTCCACCTGAACACACAAAATTTGTCAAACAGGGCCAGATCAATAGTTTATTGCCCATCTCTGCACAGGGCAACTAGGATGATTAAGGGAGTGGAGCATCTCCCTTATGAGAAAAGACTGAAGGAGCTGGGGCTCTTTAGTTTGGAGAAGAGGAGATTGAGGGGTGACCTCATTAATGTTTACAAATATATCAAGGGTGAGTGTCACGAGGATGGAGCCAGGCTCTTCTCGGTGACAACCAATGATAGGACAAGGGGTAATGGGCTGAAACTGGAACAGAAGAGGTTCCGCTTAAACTCGAGAAGAAACTTCTTCTCAGTGAGGGTGACGGAACACTGGAACGGGCTACCCAGGGAGGTTGTGGAGTCTCCTTCTCTGGAGACATTCAAGACCTGCCTGGACACGTTCCTGTGTAGCATAATCTAGGCATTCCTGCTCTGGCAGGGGGATTGGACTTGATGATCTTTCGAGGTCCCTTCCAATCCCTAGCATTCTATGATTCTATGATTCTAACAGTGTGCAACAGCAGACACCTAGAGAACAATGTAAGAACAGGGCAAGTAGACTGGGATACTTCCCAGCTCCCAGAACTGAGACTTATTGATGGTAGCTTTTGGGCTTAATAGTCTTTGATGGACTTTTCTTCCGGGAACATGAACTCATCTAAACATTTGGCAGCTATAACATCTTATGGAAAAATTTCTGCAATTTAACTATGACTGTATTTACATCTCTGAGAGTCCAGTCCACACTTAACATTTCTTTTGAATTGTTGTCGTGTAATCCTTTGATGTTGTGCATATTCAAATACCAGCAGTATGAATTTTCACTTTTTAAAAGTTGTGCTTCATGTACCTTTTCTGTGATAAAGCACCATCTTTTGAAAGGAGTGCTGAAAATAACTCAATTGTTGTCCTCTTTTCCAGACTCATCAGAAACAGGAAATAAATTTTCTCAGTGGGATCCAAGATGGACATATTGCTGGTTTGTATTTTTTTTTTTCATTTTGTTTGATACCTGTTTGGACTTTCCTAATTTTTTTACTGCATTTGTTGTACTATACCCCCACCATTAGTTCCTTCCTTCACTGAAAGATTGTGAACTTCAGTGTGTGTTATCCTTCTCTCTAGACATTGGAAAACATCGTCACATGAGGAATTTTTTGCATATGCATGGTGGTCTTGAATCTACAACAATCTCATAGTTACAACATGACTCATTTTAAAAATAACAATTTCTGATTTTTGTTCAGGGCACAATGCCTACCTATGGATTTTAGTATCAAGTCTCAATATTGTTTTACTAACATAATTTACCTTTTGCTGGTTTTTATTCTCTTTGCATTTAGCATTTCATTCACTCACTGTGCACAACAGATCATGTTCACATCCTGCCAGTCTCATGGATATCGGCAGTACTTCCGCTGTGCAAAGTGGTAGATTTCCCCACAGTTTTTCTATGGAATGTCACTCATTCAGTCCCAGTTTCAGCTGCAAATGTTAATATCCTTTCTTTCAGAAACTGTTTCTGGGAAGATATTAGTTACCAGAACAGTAGTGCCAAGGCGTTTCAGCTTGCTTCATCATTTTCCTTCTCCTTATTCTGTTTTGTAACCAAACAGTATCATTGTTGCTAAAACTCTCTCCTTGTAGGTGTTCTCCAACTGTATTACTCCCACTGCTTCACTGTTTGCCTATGTGATGTACTCAAACATAATGTCTAATGTAATTATCTTCCTTAGGCATGGGCGTTTCTTTTCCTTTGCATGGTGCAATCTACTATTGCAAATGTGCATCAATGGGTTTCCGTCTCTCTTCAACAGAAATACCACACAGAAGGGACATTCTTGTCCTCACTATAAACTCCTTTTTGCTGGAAGCATTTTTTTTATCACATCCTGCCATTTACATATTGATACTTCTAAATCATGTCATGTCCATCTGAATATCTGCTCTGGATAAGTCAGATGCTTTGCTTATCCTGCTGAATAATATATCCAATGTTTGTAAGTTTCCTTCAATTACTTTTGATCTGGATCTGTATGGTACAATTCTTATGCATTTTGATTTTTGAAAATGTGGGGTTTTTTCAATCTAGTGGGTCAACCAGCTCTTATTTCAGCGGGACATTTTTCTAAACTCTCTATTTTTTTTCTTTCTTTTTTTTTTTTTTTTTTCCAACTTCCATTTTTCAAGAAAAACAATCTCAAACAGGTTAAACAGCCGGTCTGGATTTTCTTCCTGTGCTTTAGTGAACTTATAACTAGCAACCCATGCACTGCAGATACTGCTGCCAATTTGCATGGTACATAATAGCAAATGAATAGCTATTTAGATTTGCAGATTACTTATTAAGAAGATAAGATAAAGATATCATCTAATTTAATTCTTTCTATCCTTAGTCCTATCTTCCAATTAGTTTCAGTAAACCACACTTTATTTCTAACACCATGAACTACTTTTATATATACTACTCACATAAATGTGGAATAAATAAATAAAAAAACACCTTTTAGGATTAATAATTTGAAATATACCTTCCTTTTTAGCAGTTCAGCTGAATTCAACACAATGGAGAGAGGAGAAAAGGAGACTGCTGCATGAAGAAGTGTCACCTCTTTGTTTGTCTTGTTAAAGATATCATTAATTATCAAAATATCGCATTAACATTATCCAGGACTTTTGTGATTTATTCAAGTGGTTTCATGTAAGAAAGAGGATGATTCTACATGTGACAGAGTAGATGATGATGAGAAAACACTTTCTGGAAGCCAGTCTAGAAAAATAGGTGGATCTAGACCACTGTCTCCCTCTTGAGGGACATGTTTGAATATATGTGTATGCATGTATGCATACATGTACACATATATACATATTGCGTATTTGTGTATATACATACACAGAGATAGCATGGATGAACTGCTACAAAATTTCATCGGCCAAATAGATATATCATAGATGGTTAGAAGAACTAAACCTTCTCTTTGTGCAAGGACTTCCACCACTTCCTATGGGAGCTACACAGTTTAATAAGTTCAGTATTTGCATGCAGTTGTTTAGATTCACACATTTTCTACAACATGTCCTGTCTCCTCCGTTTTGACAATGAATGTATTTTGTTGCTGAAGTAGCTCATACATGCAGAATCATTCTTCTCCCATGACACTCGGCTCAACATCAGTTTCAGGTGTGTTTCTTATCTCCTACACCTTACTGTTTCTCTGAAGGAAAAAAACTGGAAGAGGGGTGAATAACCATAATAATAACAACAACCACCTGGAAATGGGCAAGGAAAAAAAAATGAAAAAAATGAAAGGACAACAGCAAAAAGTGCCATGGGAGATGTTAGGAAACTAGAAATGTCATCCCTTGAGACGATACAAAATAAGGATGGGTTTTATTTAGGCAGTATGAAGACATTTGTTGCCCTTTTTAAAAAAAAATTTCCATCTCTATTTAGACTTTTAGTTAAAAATAGTTACAAGAGAGCAATAGCTCTACTGCTACTTTTTCTTCAGAGCTGGATTTCTTGAGTCAGTGCTGTAATATCTGTTCTATACAACTTTTCTCTGCTGACTAGCCAGAGGTTTTTAGAAACTCTTTACTTAACATTATCCCTTACAAGGTTTTTTATCTAACTCTTAGATTCACTCTTTGAGATCAGTGACATCAAAACTACTGAACCTTAGATCTATATCTCACATTCATTTTGGTAGATATGACCAAGGGAAGGCATCTTTAAAGACATTTTGTATCTTGTGTGCACAATGAGCAATGAGGAGCGTGAGCTAGTATCCTCATAAAGTTCTGTCTCTTTGGCCATCCACCAGAATGCACAATCTGTGACTCGCTATAGGGACCTGCACATCAGCTTGTTTGGCTTCAGGACTGCTGCTGCTGCAGATGATCCTGATAGGCACTTAAGATATGAAATGCACCTTTTGATCTCTGCTACAGGAACTGCAGGAAATCAGTTTTAACTAGGCATATAATAGGTCAAAATGATCAAAAGGGTGGAAGAGGAGTTAACTAATAAAAGGCTGTGACCCACTGTTCAGCGCAGGTAGCACTACATGTCAAGACTGCGTAGAAGACAGGTGTTAAAAGACCTCAGTTCCCTGACGTACGTAGGTTTGATCTTCCACAGGTGTAATGATTTTAATCTCTGTAGGATGCCCATTCATCATCATCGTTCCATTCATCACCACTGAAGATCAATGGACACATCAGTTTTAGGCCAAACACAGCATATGCAGTAACATATTGAACAAAATAGCATATGAGGGAGGCAGAAAGAAAGAAGAAGGGGGTATTCATGCTGCTCAGCATCCGATGCTTGACTTAGAAACAAAATTTCTAATCACTCAGTGCAGAACGACAGGTTACCCTGGAGCAAATGCCCTTACAGAGGTGTTCAGAACAAAGCCTCATGGTGTTACAGAAGAAGAGAATGTGGCAAAATATTTTAAACACCCATTGCTGCTATTTTTTTCTCTAACCCCATGGTGGGGGCAACAAGAAGGAATAGGGACTAGTGCGTGCTCAGTTTCAGATGTTCAGGGTCGTAGCTGCAAAAAATAAATAAGAAGAATCAAGCACACATACAGCATTAAGAAAAAGGAGACTCCAAGGCCCCTTCCTTAATCTCTCACTATAAATCCTGTTGCATATATTTTATTTGGCAGAAAGCTATTTTAATATATAACACCAACATTTTTCAAGCAAGTCAGCTCTGATTTTGAACCCTCGTATGCTAAGAAAGGCGACAGTATCTTCACCTTGATTCTTTACTCCTCGTTAGCCTCTATGATAACAGTTTGGTGGGATTTTTAAAAAATGTTCATTCCTATTTTTAATGTTTCTGTAAGCGAAGCAGACATTCAGCTTCATATTAAGAGTCTCAAAATCCGTTAAACACTTACTGATATAAAATCAATGATTAACGAAACCTTTGCACGCTGGTGATGGCTTTAATAATTATTTCACAAGTCTGGACCCAGGTGTCATGATAATTACAACCAATAATGGGTCTAATACCTTTTGAATTGATTACCATGGATCCGTTCATACTTGCCAAGACAGAAATAAGCTAAACGCTGCTGCAGACAGTCTGATTTGCACCTGAAAGTTTCTCAGGCTTTAGAAAGCCTCAGTAAATTAGAAGTCTAACTATGTGCATTTTTTACCCAGACTTTCTAAAACAGACATGGATAGTACATGACACAGACAATATTTATTAAAAAAAAAGTAAAAATAACTAACACAATTTTACACGATGAATGCCAAAAGTAATAATAAGCTGTGAACAGTAACACAACAGCAAGATAAAATTTGGGCATAGAAATCATCAAAAGTGAAAATTACCTTTTCTCCCTTTGAGCCAAATTTCTTAGGATTTGTCCTGGGAAACAAACATACTGGGTGCTGTGCAGTGAGGCAGACTGAAAGGGGATCAAATTTCAGTAGTGTCTCATTTGTTAGCACAGAAGTCAGTAGCAGATTTTACCGTATGACAGAACTCAGTGATTTGCTTTTACTGTATAAGTGAATTCAGTCATTTGCTCCTCTATGTTTTTGGAGGTTAACAGTATTGGAATAATATTTCAAGTTTTAACATCACACAAAGCCCTTCTGTTTATGACACCCTTAGCCATATGTAGATGATTTATCAACCAAGTGATGGAAAAGTATATGTGCTGTGCACCTTAGGAGACACGGGTTACAACACCTAGCTGGAATATTTATATTTCAAAAAAATCTGACTTTCAGGTTCCTGACTGTAACAAAAAAAGTGCCTAGCCTCTTAAGCAGTACTTCTCATCTTCACTATTATACATTGAACTAGCCCTTAATGAGATAGAAGCACCGTATTTATGCAACGATAATTCATCAATATAATGTGAAAACAAAGCCATTAAAGTCTATTTTTATCTCATTTAAATTTAAAAACCATTTTGGGTATCTAACTTTAGGATTATAACTGTCTGGGGTCCCTACATTGCCAGAGAAGAGAAGGGAAAAGAGAGAGAGAGAGAGATGGCGACACCCAAGAGTAATTCTGCCGTGAAAGAATGAGATATTTAACTTCTCTCCAACCTTTATGGAGGAACCATGAGTTATCTAGTACTGGACAGTGCTCACATTTTGACCCCAAGCCTCAAACTTAGTGATACACTCAGGCAACGAGTGACCTGTGTCATCTCTTAGATTTGCTACCTGTACTTGCAGTCCTGCATGCCTGAGGGCATTGCTTGGGAAACGATAGTACAAGAAGCAAGATTTGGAGCTGCTAAGAAAATGAAAACCTCAAGTCTCATTCCCAGTTGCTAGCAATGTAATTAATAGACTACTGAAATCAACACAGTTCAAATATTATAATTACTACTGTAATACTCTCAGGGTATTAGCATGGTACAAAGGCACAGACCTCATGATTCATTCAGTTTCTGCATGTATCAATGAACCATGGAGAAGATGCCACCGGAGCAAACAAATAGTAGACAGACGTGACATCCTCTGTCATCACTTGGAGGCAAGGACCCTGTCCAAAAGCTGGTCCCAGAAGAGGTTCATTACTGGATATTGGTCTATGTGTGATCCAGTTGCCTAGAAGTAATATCAAGTGTCATTCAAGATATTCTGTTGTGTCCTTCCTGGTCATTGTTGCTGTTCTAGAAGAACATCATGAAGTTGTGAGTCTCCCACAGGTCCTAGGTAGCATCTGACTTCCCCAGGAGAATGTCTCAGAGTGTCTCAAAATAGCAATAAATGCCTGTATTTAGACAAATGACTAAGTAACAATTTGCTACAAGCCTACAGAATTACAGAACAAACAAATCACTACCTTCTGAAAACAGAAGAGGCAAAATCTGATCCAAGCATTTTTTACTACTTGCACCCCTTGGGATGAATATGTGCCAAGTACTTTTAAAATGCTGTCTATGGACTTTCTTCCCTTCTCTTGAATTAGAGTGACTATTTATCTGAAAGGAGAAACGTAATAGATATGATCTAATTTACATTTAAAATATACGAAGATTTGTGGTTAAAGATGTAAAACAATACACATTAAGGGAAATGTCAAAGCCATTCATAAAGTGAAATCTGTTTATAGGTTGCAATATAGCAGAGATTGTATCAAGTTGTTACTTTTTTCTACATTATGCTTATTGCAAATTTTATAAATTCCCATTTCATATTCAGTATTTGTATTGTATGTGGACACTATGTAAACATGAATGTTCACATTGTCATGTTGTTATGACAATTTGGTTCATTTTTTATAACTTCCATAAATTATCTATGAAGCTGCAAACTAGCTTTATCACCGACATCATCATTTTCAGAAGCATATTAAATATTTTGTGAAAGTATATCAACAAAAAGGAACAAAGGGAATAACTCATCATATTTGAGTATTTTATGATATATTTATATAAATACTTAGTATGGTATGTTTGATGACTGCAATCAGGCACCTGGGACAAGCTCACAAGAAAAAGCTTTAGAAGAATGGCTGTTCGATAATGAATTTAAATCACTGACAATTTGCAAGTAAAAATAATAAGATTATTATATCTGTGTAATTTCTGTGTTTGGTGTAAGTGTACTGGGACTGGCACCAGCACGCTTTGTACTGCTTCAGTGACCTGGTAGACCTTTTGCTCCTGCAAATCCATTTTAGTGGTCTGATGTCTCTGGATAGATTTACCCCATGAGACAAGGGTTGAGCAAATTCATTCATGTTCATGCTTGTAAGCCCCTGAGACCAAGTACATGTGAAGAAGAGTCTATGACGTTGCATTAGATTTTAACAGCAGGAGCATTGCCACCTTTCTGGCATTTCCTCTTCAAAGACAGACAAATATAAAGCACTTGCTTTCGTCTTACATGAAAAGCTTAGAAATGCTACAGAAAAGTAGGCACGACACCAGAGTTTCTCTATAATTGAATGACAGCCTCTCCATAGAGCAAAAGTTTCAAAGTAACCAAGCATGCCTGTGGCTTGCCAGCAAGTAGGAAAGCGTGAAGCCATACGAATAATTTGGCCAACCAGTTGAAAGAGATTTTATTGTTATAAGATACTATTTAGCATGGGTACTTACCCACTCAAAATCATGTTTCATTTAAGAATTTATGTTTTGTTAATTAAATTAATTAATTTGTTTTATTATGAAATGCTATAGATAGATTCTATTCGCTTAGAAAATGAAAACACTTCCAGCCTAATTGTCCAGAACCGGTTCATACTGTCTAATTATTAGCTGATGATACAATAATCCTCTTCTTTTTAAATATCTTTTATATCATTTTGAAAAATTCCTATGCAGTTAGACATATAAATGTTCCTTGTCAGGCTTGTAAAGTCTAATGTAATTTTCAACTTTTTTTTTTGTTGAAAAAGGTAACAAATTAATCCGAAATCGGCAGGAAATCACACACAGTGTCACAGAAGGACAGGTGAGGCCATGCCTTAATTTATGGTATTGACATACGTTACTTCCAGCTGGGCCTCAGATGAAACCTTTTAGGATAGACAAATCAGCATTTGCTTTTCTGGAAAACTTCTGACTAGCTCTACTGCCAACCTGCTATTTCCACTGGCCTATTGCTAGTCCAAGAGATTTGATAAATAGGTGAGGTGTTAATACTGGAGATAATTTACAGCCTCTGAAGGATTATGTAGATTTGCATGTATGCTCTTTCTAATTCCACTCTGTTGACAGATTCAGATTTTCCAGCATCAAACCGAGTGTTTTCAAGATGATGTTGCATGTCTGGGACATCCAGAAATAAGAGAATACAGTTCAATAAAGGCACCATTCAAGGGAAAGTATTACATTCTCCTTGTGATATGTGGAAGCCACCAAGATGATGCAAAGTTATTTCGCATCGCTGAAATGCCCAGTGAAAGTACAGCCGGTGATTAGCCAGACTGTCAGAAGACGTTTTGCCACAGTGACAAGGAAAGCACCACCAAGCAGACCTTGTGTGATCACGTTCACAGTAGTAATACAAGAGCATTGTTTTTTAAAAATTCATCTTAAGGGATGTCACCTCATGTTCAGACACAGATGCTGAAAACAACACTGTACTTGGAACTGAGTGATGCAAATGATTTGAATCAAGGATAGTAGGGAAAAAAACCATCATGCCGAATACTGGCATGCTAAATAAAAATAGAGCAACTCTGTAGCCATCTATGGAAACTCATAACTGTCTTTTAATGAAACTATGAAAAAGTAAGGTCCTTACAGAAATCCTTACTGGTCTGTTAAATAAATTGTGACATAAAAGCTTTAGGTAATGTGGATCATTATGTATGTATGAGTGATATGCTCGGGGAAAATGATGCCATATAGAGGGACTTTGGCAGACTTGAGAATTGGACCAATGTAAACCTCAAGAAATTCAACAAGGCCAGAGTGCTCCAACCTTCACCTATGTTGGAGCAGTCACCAATATCAGTGCAGACTGCGGGATTGAGAGCAGCCCTGTGGAGAAGGACTTGGGGATATTGGTAGATGGAGATGTATATTGGATATGAGCTGACAATGTGTGCTCGCAGCCCAGAAAACTAATCACGTCCTGGGTTGCATCAAAAGAAGAATGGGCAACAGATTGAGGGAGGTTATTCTCGATTCTCGCCCTCTACTTTGTTCTGGTGAGACTTCACATGCAGTGCTGTGTCCAGCTCTGTAGTCCTCAGCACAGGAAAGACATGGATCTGCTGGAAAAGGTCCAAAGGAGGACTGCTAACATAATCAGAGGGCTGACACATTTTTCTTATGGACAAAGGTTGAAAAAAATTGGAGTTCTTCAGCCTGGAGTAGAGAAGGTTTCAGGAAGACTCTATTGTCATTCTGATTTTTCATTTTTTTTCCCTGTGAACTCATCATTGAAGGCAAAAAAGAAGGAAAGACCACTACTGCAAAAATTACAAAATAAAATCCCACTGATAAGGTGGAGACTGTCTTTGACTTGAGAACCCGGTGCATGGCTCTTCCTGAAAAATGCAAGAGCTGGTTTCCTGTCCTGCAGCATTGGACCCAGCATTGTTCCACAACCCCGCTTCTCTGGCAGAGCCACTGTCTATCCAGCAACAGTGTCAGTGATTCAAAATCTGAATCACTGGGGGAGACATTCAAGTCAAAATTCCCTGCCATGCGGGAAAGAGCCTAAAGCCCTGTGACTCTGGTCTGAAACCATGGCTTGCTTCCCAGCATCTCAGCCAGGGTTTCCAGAGCTCCAAAGTTTCTTGTTTTGAAGTTATGTTTTGGGGTAAAGAAATCTCACTTGCAGTGATTTGTACCTGTGGAACAGGACACATGGCAAGAGTGCTGGAAGCTTGGGAGATCTACCAGCTAGGGAAATTAATATTCCTATAAAATTCCTGGCAACTGACAAGGATGTCAATCTCATCGAAGAGTTCTGGGATCCTGAACTCTTTGTTTGAAACCCACAAAGATCTGACGTTTCTATGTTAATTTTCCTTCACATTGTCTGAGTTTTAAAGGGTTTGGTCTAAAATGAAAATACATAAATCATGCAGAAGACAAATGGATAAATCATGCAATGTAGGGAATCCCTGATTTTTTGGCCAGCAATAATTAACACATTTTCACTGTGCATTTTTTTTTTCTTCCCTGTGAAGAATATAATTCATTATTTTGTTAAAATTACTCTCCTAGTTCAATGCTCATCTATATTTGCCTGTCCTTTATTGTGCTACTGCTTCTACTGCCCACCCCAAATAAGTAATTTTGTTATGGGCTCTATTAATAATCTTAGAATCATTTCTTTCTTTGTGCTGGTCAGGGAATAGTGGAAATGTATTGGGTTTTATTAATGATCAATGCCAGAATTCCTTTGCAAGTTCTGGAGAATTTGTGAGCGTTATTAGAGAGTCATTCACAACCATATATGAATCACTATGTCCTATGCAAGAATGTTTCACTCTGAGTAGGGTATTACACATAACAACTGTGCATCACCTCACTATGCTTTTCCTTCTATCTACGTCTGCTTGCCAGAAGGTTCGGTAGCTGTTTTCTCTCCGTCTGTGTTCAGCTGTCCTGATTTCTAAAAAACTTAGAGAACTCACCAATGGAGAATTTACATTCACTGTTGCTAATGCCCAGAATGCTCTTACTTTTGATTTATTTTCAAATATCAAGTGAAATCAGTTAAAGACCTCTATGTGATATCCTTTCCTCAAAGGCTTCTGAGAAAAGGAGATACTTGTCCTAATTCCAAAGTCCTGGAAAGTTCTGAGAAGAACCATCCTCACGCACTCTAGAGCATGACCTTGCCTATACAGCAGGAAGCAGAAACTAGACAAAATAATAAGCCTAACTATGCAGGCTTTCCCAGATTCATTCATCTATCCATGGGATTAAGTTAGAAACATAGCCCTTAGCTCTTGTTACAGACAGAAAATAGAGAAAAAAAAAAGAAAAAAGGACATCTACTGAAGGTGACTCAGCTCTTAGTCATGCTGCATGATTGTTGTTTATAGTCTCCTAGCCTCTCCACTGTTTATAGGGAAAAAAAACCCAAATACCTTAAAACAACAGTGTTCTTAATTTAGGTATTTCTGTGATAAACCTGGAACTAGGCAGGACAAATCTAGTCCTGGGTGCTGCTAGATGTAAGTTGAATAAATAATGAAGGACTTACTTTCCCTCAAGAACTTGACATTTACAAAGAGATTGTATGACATATCATGTCATGTATTATGAACATTTAAGTAAAGGCCCAAAGTGACTGAGCACACATTCAGAAATTATATTACAAACAGTTTAGGTTTACTCACATTAATTCATTAATTACCCATAAAAAACCCTGAAACCTAATTCTTGTTCAGCTGGGGTTTTTTGATGAATTGTCATGAGGAATATATTTTTACTCAAAATAACAAATACTGTACTACTATTCTGTTATTATACTGAACTGGGATCAGGTACTTCCACAGCAACTTCTTTTATCATACGAGAAAATCTCACCCTTACTATTCCTCAAGGAAGATCTACAATCTCTCCTACCATAGCGCTATAGGAGTTGAAACCAACAAATGACTAGATGAAAGTAAGGTGCAAAATTATTCCTCACTTCTACAGTCCACCTGCCTCATAGTAGAGTAATAATACTTGCAATTATATAATTGCACTGAATTTTGCTACTGCATCTATTTCACCTCCTTGCTCTGATTTTTTTTTTATTTTATTTATATTTTAAAGAATACAGGATGTGTTATTTTCTGCAAAATATGTTTGGAGTTTTACTAGTTGTTTTGTTAGCACTACTCTTTCAAGTGTTAGTTACATGAGCTCTTATTTTTAGGACTAAGCTTTATGGCAATTTCAGACCCACGGTCAGAATCCTGAGTAAAGGCAAGAAGAAATTGAAAGCAAAAATTTGTGACCTGCACTGTCCTAGGATGACAACTGGAAGCTGGTATGACTTAGAGGAAGATCACTGTGCCAGGAGTCCCTTGTACAAACTCTCTCTGTGTCAAGGACGTAGAAATTTGTTACTGGGACACGTCAGTCACCATTTACAGAATGAGCACTCAGACCTAGGAAGATTTGTGAGAGCAAAGGTGAAAAACTTTGACATCTTCCTTTCCGTTCTGCTCTCTTTTCCAGGCATGGACTTTCTACCTCTGATCCAGTACCTTTAAAACCACAGAAAACTCACACCTTTGCCTAATCCCATGATGTTTTTGTCAATTTATGAGAGTTTTGATTTCTTTGATCTCACCTTACCATAATTCTTCTGACGTCCAGCAGGTTGTTTGTGTGAAGGGTCATGATTTCTCACTATTACTGTAATTCTAAATAGTTTCAACTTTTTACAGTAGCTTAGCTGTAAGCAAGAGTTAAATGATCCTTCATCAGCCAGGAAGTTCATTGTTAAATGTCCTTTGTCCTCCATGTAATGCTGGAGAAAAAGACTTTTCCTGACAAAGTGAAATCACAGATGATATATTTGCAAAAGATTTCAAATTCCTTTTTTTTTCTGTAACATGCTACCAAATTGCCATCTTTGATTACTTTAGTTTCCATGCTGTTAGCCTTTCTGACTCTTTATCTTCATCTGGCTTCTCTTTTGCTTTCCAGTTCTGAATAAAACCTTCTCCATTATTTAAAGAATCTATTATTTGAGATGATCTTTACTAAGTGATGCTCCCACTTCATACCTTTCACTGCAGAGTTTTCTTCCCTCTTTGTTCTCAATATCAACTCTTTGTCACACTCTTTGTTTCTCTGCCCTTTGCAAAGCTCTGAGAGGCACGCAACATCTACTCTGGCCTTGCACAACTTATAGCACTATGGATCACTCTTGATAAAACCTGCAAATTGCTGTAAAGAAACGTTGCGCAATTCTATGCATTGAAAGCAAATCTAATCCTGCTGGCCATCTTCAGGATAGAAAAGGCAAAAAACAAATAGAAGAAATGTAAGAGCTGAACTGAAACAGAATGATCAAATTTTAAGATTGAATATATAAAATTATTAGGGATCTATATTGACGTAATATTACATTAACAAAAATGCAAGTAAATAATTAATATGACTGAATGATTTTTATTTTTTTTATCACCCAGGTAAGCCCATATAAAATTTACTCCAATGACTGCCTGTCATCCTCCCTCATAATCATCTTTGGATAATTTACATTATTATATAAAGTAAATTATTAAATTGCCTCAAAACCAGAAGAGACATCATGAATTTGGAAAGGTGGGTGATACATATTTGCAAAATAATGAGATGCAGAGACAGACAAAAACATAAATGGGGCTAAGCAATCTGAAATCGCTCTGAAACAAAAAGCTCATTTTAAAAAGGCAAATCAAATTAAAAGTCAACGTTATCTACCTGAAACAGGGAAACTGTGTTTTGTAAGTCAAAAGTCTTACAGCATTTTGTGAATTATACTATGGTACCTCTGATTAAGGTTTTGGTATGTCTGAGAATTCCAAAATAAATAGAAATAAAAATAAAAATCTGAGTTTCCTATTGAAAGAGCTGATCCAATACATGACAGAAATATTTTAATTTAAATTCATCTATATGAACATCTCTGGAAAATCTTTCCATACTTCTCACTTGGAATATGGAGCATGCAAGCTGACTGAAGTGCTATAGGTGAAGGGAGTAGAGGAACAGCACTTTAAGCTAAACTGTCTGAGCACCAAGGACCATCTGTTTTTCCCAGTGTCGTTCTAGGTCAACTGTGTGTTTTTTCCAAAATCCTTTATGTGTTATGACTTGCTTCACAGAAGAGCTGCTATGCATGGCATGTAAAGATATTTTTTGGTCCGTGACTTCCAATGTTGGCATGCCTATGTATTATATTCATATCAATCTTCTGTGTCACCAACAATTTTTGAACATAACTTTAACACCTCCAGACTGGTCGGTCAACTCTTGCACTCTCAAGTAGGTATTTGAAAAAGTCAGTGCTCATTTTCCATTTTTTTTTTCTAAACAAACTGAATGGGATGCAGAACCCTTGATGATTTATTAAATGGTTCCATTGTAGTCAGAAGTCTTACAGCAGCTGGCGAACAGCTGCAGCATGCCCCAGCAGTCAGTACCTCAGCCTTCAATCTCTTGGATGTATTCCACTTTACTCACAACAGTGTTTGTGGTTTTCAGTGAGATGATCCCAGAAAACCCAGGCAGTTTGATCCATTCAGCTAGTATAAAATACTGAGTAATTCACCAGCAACATTCTCTTAGCACCGTCTAACTTCTCTGCATGAATGACCCCTTCCTGTTTTTATATTAAGTCCCTGGAGAGGGCAAGTGTAGTGATTCATGATGTTTTGGGGTTAGCCTCCATTTAGAATTTCTGCGCTTCTTCAGTATACTATTCTGCCATGGACCTTATATTTTTTCTTTTCTACATGTGCCCAAAATGAATAGGATTGTACCAGTGGGAAAATTATAATTATGCTCTATCTCAAATTACACTAAATTTACTGGACCTGGAATTTCGGGGGAAAAAAATAAGAAAAACAACCCAAAAAACCACCACACTCAACCACCAAAAACCTAACCAAAAGCTTATTTGCTGTTTAATCAGATTAGTGTGCAATTAATTGGATTTTGGTAGTGTAATCTAAGAACCTGAGGAGCATGGACGTAAATCTGGCTGGCACTCAAGTGAAGCCCTTAATCTGGGCAGGGATACAAACATTGCTTGCAGGAATAAAACTTTGCTATGAGAATGGATTTTTGATCATTCATGTAGATGATGAATAATACATACTCAAGCACATTCCCTTGTGGTAAGTCATACTGTAGTCTCCACTATTGGCTTTGCTTCTTGAAGAGTTCAACACAGAAATCATTGTTGATTATAGGGGTTTTTTGTTCTTTTTTTTTAGATAGAAATTGTATCCGTCATACTATGCATTGATTTTCTCTCATGTACTGTATTTTGTCTAAAAGCATCTGGTGGTACATGGTGTCAGACACAGCTGATTGGCCTTTGAACACCGCATCTGTGCCCATATCACTTTCAAATACAACTTCAGCAAGTTGAATGATGTTCAGTGTTCAGCCAGGACATACTTTCTCAAGTGTAATTCAGCTTGCTTGGAGAGAAGGTGGTGTTCAGCCACTGGTGACAGACAGTTTATAAATTACTTCAGTGCTTTATCTTTAAAATGTTATATTAAAGAGATTGGCTCGATGGGGTTTGGCTCTGGAGCATCCTTCCCTCTTTTTAGAAGCACTGTAACACAAGCTTCTAACAATTTCTTAGGGTTTGTCTGTATAGCTGAGCATAAGTTATACAACTGGATCAGCCAGGCATTTGTCACTGGTCCCAAATGTTATCTCTGAAATAAGCCTGTACTTAGGCAAGATTCACTTGCAGTGTAACGTGAAAAGGGTACCTGTGATGGGACAGCCACTGGATCCAAAACTTTTCAGGTCGCCAGCCAAGAAGTCTTCCCTCTTCAAAATCTTCAGCCCATAGAGGAGCAGGTGCAGTTCAGGTGTCTTGGATGCATATCCTTTTGCTAGTCAAGAAACATTACTCTTACCTGGTTATTCACACATTAAAAAAAAAAAAAAAAAAGGCTGCTGAAGAGAAACTATGAGTACTTGAAGCATAAATATGATCTAACTTTCCTAACGCTAATTCACTAAGTCTTACCAGACCTTTTAGAAATTGCTGGAACTGAATCTGTTTTAAATTATTCTATTTTAAGGTCAGAAGTGATCACCAGAGTCTAGTCTGACATTCTGCATCAGACAGACCAAGGAATTTCACTGAGTTCTCCAGACCACAAATCCTTTCTTAGACCCATCAAACCTTTATATCTTTGTCATGCAACTGCAAAATTACAAAGAGTTTGTGGGTATTTCCAGGTTGTGAATTTGTGGTTTTAAATCCAGGCTGTTAGTTATTTAAGTAATAAGATATTTGTGTTAAGACAATGAGTTTTCTGGAAAACTTTGTTGCAATGTGCTGATTTCTTGCTACGGAGGAAGGGAGTAAAGTGGACTATTTCCTCTAAGAACTCAATTTTGATAAAATAACTCTGTGTTTGAGCTTTGAGGAATTGTTGTCACTCTATTTTAACTACACTTTGTAAAGCATCTTCAACAGGCGTCTGATCCTGCGAGGACTATTGGTGAAACGGACTTTTGAACTCACCCATAGTGGCCGGCTGCTTTCTTGCTTGACAAATGGAAAATGCAATGAAATGTACATGTATACTGCTTTACTGAAAAGTGTATTTTCAAATCTTTATTTCCCCCAAATGGGGTACAAAAATCATAGAAGTCCAGAAATTCTAAAAAAGATAATACCAGGTGTTTTGAGGGAAAGCTATGGGAACAGATGGCCTTACTGGAGGAGGTAAAATAAAAATTTCTAGATGCTATATTTGAAACTTGGTGAAGAAGAGCAGCTGAATCTGGAGGATGGTGCCAGCATCTACCCTCTGATTTGAGTGAAGAACTTGACAGAAGTGCGGAACCGAAGCAATAAGGGCTTCTTTTTCCCAAAAATCAGAGAAGGCTCACACCAAATTAATAATATAGCATTCAGATGAAGTCTGTGCTCTGACTTCATGTGTACTACCATACGTGGCCGTGTTCCCAACAATTGTATAACTCTATAAGGTTCCACAGAGCCAGCACATGTAAACTCCACTTCTGGCACCAATTATGCTTGGCATTGTATCCAAACACCCACTTTGCACCAGATCTGTCAGTATCAAAGCCATGAAGCTGGAACTTTTCCTGTGCTCTGGAATACATTGATTCAAATAACTCGTCAAAGCTGTAATTACGAATAACTGTTATATCTGCAATGCTTCTTTGGGACTGGATATCACTAGAGAGTAGAAAGTTATAATAAAGGTAATTCAACCATGGCAAAATGTACCATACCACATGGTCTGTTGCACGAATGACACCTTCTACCTCTAGAACTTAGGGCAGCAGGCTGCTGCCCTCTTGAAGTGTTGGTTTGCAGCTGAAAACAGTAACATACACATCCTTCTTAAGGCTACAATTTCTTAAAAATCTATACATATAAAAAAATATGTACATCATTTGTAGGGTTTGAAACAAACATGCACATATATTACAATCGTATTTGAAAAGGGAAGTCTAGACTGCATGGAGGCAAGCAGACTTAGATCATCTACGAGGGAGATAACCAACAGGATATTCATCTGTGGTCCACATGGCGCACTTTGCCCTTCACCCAGCTATCTGGAAGCAGCCCTGATGAAAAACATGGGCCAGCTATTCAGCTGGCAGGTCTGCACGTGCAGGTTTAGCTCTTAGGGCCTGGTTGTGCCTTTCTTCCTGGCTGGTCCAGGACACAGTTACACAGATGAACAGCCCTGTCAATCACAGCAAGGTTGCACCCTTTCTTGCTCTGCAGAATAGGTCCTGGGTTTTCATCGTGTAGCTTGTAACCTGAAATTATCACAATCATGGAGAAGGCATGAATATACATCAAGATGTTTAGTCCTCTGTCTGAAAATATCTTCCTGAAATGCTCTTAGCAGAGCCAACATTTAACCATAGCAGTTACACAACTTATTTTGTAAATTATTCTGCAGAATAATGAAAGCTGTATAAGTAAGAATTGAAAAGTACAATGAGATATGTATTTCTGAAAATAATTTTAGGGCATTCAGTCCAGCTGTGCATCTCTTTCATTGGTTCCTACACACAAGTAGTCAATTATGTGAAATATTTAAACAAGAGACATTCTCTTTGAAACTTGTGCCATCATTTACTTACAGCTCTGTTCTTTCATATTAGCTTACTTTACTAGAAAATGGAAATAAAATAATTTTTACTGCAGCTGTATAATTTCAGTTAGCAAAATGAACTTGCATTGGAAAAAATGGACAAACTGATGCAAGCTCCTTCAAATTACACACCTGTGGCAACTGCATGTTATGGCTTACTTGACATGAGCGTAGTAATCAAAATACCAGCTTGACCCTAATGTCTTGTATTACTCACCTCACTCTTGTTCAAAGCTTTCCACCACCTTCTTGCTTCCATGAAGTTTTCCTAGTCTATTTCCTTAAATTTTACCTTCCTCTGCTGGTTGTGCAAAATGGAATTTGTGAATAAAGAAACACTGTCCCGAGGGTAAACGATGTGAGACAATCACCAACAATAAGAAAGGATAGTTCCAGTCCTGACCGGGGAGTAGTATGGACAAATCTCCATATATGCGCTGAAAGTTCTCAGACCTCCTCTGCACCATTGCTTATTCAAACACAGCAAGATCCACTTTTTTCTCAAACATGGTACATTTGCCAAGTTTCGAGTGGCTTTTATCTTGGTGGGGGGAGTTGGTTGGTTGGGATTCTTTCGTATTTTTTTTTTTTTTTGTGTGTGTGTGAAACAGATAATGTAATGAAGTCTCTGTAAATAGAAGGTTCCACCCATCTTTTAATAATTGGGTAAAGGTAGAAAAAAGTACAGATGGACAAAAAGCTATTTTTGGTTCCACATCCAACACATCTTTACTGAATGACTGTGTACAGTGACAGAATGCATATACTTTAAGCTAGTGCCTTTTCTGAGCTGCTAAAAATTTACTGAACAGCCAGCAGTTTATTTCAGTAAAGTCTTAATTAGCTTTAATTGGCATAGGTCTATTTATACCTATTTTCATCCATTTATTCAGTCTTTCTTTATGTTTATAGGACCAGCATAAGAACATCTACACTGTGACGCTGAAAAAGTTCTGCTAATTCAAACATATATGAACCGCAGGATGTATAATTTTCAGAACTACGTCTACATGGGCTGCAATTTACATTAAATTGCTGTTTTGGTTAAATGGCACCTTAGCTACCAAGCAACTCTTTGAATAGTTGTTTCTTTAATTATTATTTAATTTTGTGGTTATGACTGGTTTTCAGTTAAAGAGGGTACTACTGACAAATTCAATTAAAGGAAAATAGAGGACTTAATGGTCCATGCTAATGATTCATTTCATACACAATATTTTATCATTTTCTGTGCAAATTTATAATGAGTGCTTAGGTTGTATTAATAAATGCTTACATTTAGTCCACATAAACTGTAGTGATTAAAATATTTTACTAATGATATATGTTGATAAATGCTTTTAAAACAATTATGTCCTTACTTTAAAGTAATTTTATCAACACAACTTTCTATGAAAACGCATATTTTTGTCATTAAGAAGGAAACACAGGTATAGGAATGTAATAACATATCCACAAGCAATGCTTTTTGATGTTTAAACAGCTCATGATACGCATCTGCTACACTCAGGAAAACAAACTTTGAAGAATTATGGCAATAGGTTCAACATGCTATCTGATTTTATAACGTAACATGAAGAAGAATGAGTTTGATAAATCACCTCTGCAGGTATCTGAATTAAGAAAAAGTACTTCTCTATCACACAGAAGAGGCAGAAATTTTAGTTTCTAGTGTTTCTAAATACTGTGTGTAGGAGTGAAAGGGTGGGTAAGTAGCTATTACAGTCGGTTTTACATTTTGCATCTTCACTGATGAAGATATATTGCATTCCAAAGTGAATAAAGTCGTAATTTACAAAGTTTTAAGAGTATTGTGTATAGTTGTAAGATGCCATGTTGTTCTGGGACAATTTTGTTTTCATTGCTTTTTCTTCCAGTAAGAAATTAGTGCATAATCATTTGCTTTAAGTAAAGGATGCTATTAGTTTCAATGGTAAACCAGACATATTGCAGTAACTTCTGCAAATTGCTTGACTAGTACTGTTGGAATTTAACATATGTATTTTCGTGTTTAAGGGCACAGGACAGCAAAATAGAGGGAGGAATTGAAGTCTTTTAAGAGTAGAACAATAATTCAGGAAAAGAAGGTTATGCAAAAGTCAAGAACAGTCACATTCCTAAATCACTTCCGTAATCCATTGATATCTTAGTATCTTGTCTATTTAAATTTTAGGTGGTAGCAGTGGTTAAGGATTGGAATGAACAAGTTACAATTTGTTTAACTTCATGACTTAGAAGTAACGAAATTCAGTATATCATTTGGAAATTGCTGTCAATTCTTCTATAAAAGGTGGAAAAAAGTGCACCAGATTTCTTCTCTGAAGGAAAAAATTCTTAGATCTTTGCCTAAAGAAACTCTTTGTGCTGACAATCCCTGCCAATATCTTTGTGGTTTCTATTTCTGGAACTTCCACTGCAAAATATGTTGATACCAAAATTTAATGTTATTTAAGATTATTTATGTATATTAAGATTATTTAAGAATTAACATAGATCAGGATCATCAGGATCATGCACCACTGATCTCTGCCATGTGATGCATGACAATCAGAAACTTAAATCTTTGACTAAGAGTGATGGTAACATATTTTTCAGATTCCAAGTAGAAGTTGCATTCTTGAAAAATTTAGGTCCTTCTATATATACTAAAAATCTCCATACACAGTCATATTAGTACTCATTTATCCTACAAGAATGTCATCAAAAGAAAAATGCATTTTTTTGTTTAATGTAGAGGTGTATATATATAAAAGAAAATACATAGTTCTTTGGCCATAACCTTTTTGTTCCTGGCTGCTTCCAAGTGAAGGTACTGAAAAAAAAAATTCAGTTTTCAAGTACATGTGAATAGACATCAGAGCAAAAGATAGAAATGACAGTAAAATCTAGGTCATACATTCGTGTTCTTCCAAATGGGAGACCCACAAAGACCCACAACAGGCATACCAGGAATCCAAATAAAGTGGTTCTGTATGTTGCTTTTTCATCTCCTTTCATCAACTTTTAGTTTGAATTCCTTCCGTTTGTTTCAATATGGACTTTATGGTTTCTTGCCAAACCTTTGTAGAGCTCACTGAACTGGTGGTGTTCCTGTAACGTCATGGCAGCGTTCAGGGCCTTGGTAACCTTAATTCCAGACGTGGCGTGACATTGGAATTTTGCTACCCATAGCTAATAGCTGCTGATCTGCTTGGCTGTCTGGAAGCTGACCATGAGCCAACTGGTGCCCAGTGTCAAGTTGACTGAGTGGTAGCCGGAAGACTGGGGGAGGGTGCGCCTTATTACATCCCCTAGCTGTCTCTAGGGTTTAACCTATAAGCTGCACCGTAATAGGAACTGATGTTAGGAAGATTGTCATTACCCTCATGCATTCTTGAGGAAATATTTTAATGTACAGTTTGCTATTTATCTGGTTTCCCACTTAAAGTTATTCATGTACTGAAGGATTCCCAAGTGCTTTGCAAGTAAGGGAAAAAAATCACCTGTCAAGAAATTCCAGATGTTTACTTTTTAAAGTTCCTAAGCCATGGAGTGCATACAACTATCAATCAGGGAAGGAGCCAAACAGGTGACAGATTTTTTAAAGGATACTCAGGAACTACACAGACTTTTCACTTAAGTGCTGCGTACTTGGCAAAGTGGTTATGTGACATTCATAACTTGGCTATCTGGGTGGATCCCAGTTAAAATGGATTACCAAATAGTACAGGTTGCTGAGAGTGTGTATATGTGGCTTTGCAGCTGCTTCTGCTCAACAAGGGGGAACCATGGCAGTGGGACAGAAGCCTCTAGCAGCAGCTCCATGGGGGGGTGCGTGCAAGCATCCACACCTCTCCTACTGCTGCCGCTTTGTGATGATTATCATAAAAAATTGATAGGCATTTTTCTTGCTAATATTGACCAGCACAATCATATCTGCATTCTCAGGAACATCTTCTATCTGTTTGTAACTATAAACTTTGATGCTGCAATTACATAAGAAGACAGCTGTTTATTTTGTGGCATGGTCCTGGGAAATGCTCTTTAGGGGTCAACAGTGTTTATTGACATAACGTTATGGATTTCCACCTCTAAATATTTCTTGATATATTTCAACTGAATGTTTTGCTGCACCTCTACACTGAATATTCCCATTGTAAAGACTGAGAAAGGATCCTTAGGGGATTATAAAATACCTTATAAAAGGTATATAAAAAACTATGGATAACCCTACATCATAACAATGTCCTTAAGAAAGATCATTTTGATATTGGAAAGATTAGGGGAAACTTCCCATAAAAGATCGTTTTTGCTAAAAATTTTGTCTACTAAGAGACACCTTGCTAAGAAATAACAGAAAATGTATTACTAAAGGAAACACATACTTAAGTCTACTACCTTTGCTGTAATTCTCTAGATGTCTGGGTTTGATGTCTGTTCTTTCCTAGGCAAATATTCCAACATGGGAAAAACACATGGACTCATTTGCAAGTGATGGAAAAAGGCTACAGCACCCCCTGGAACCCAGTCCCTAACCTGTTGGATTATGACAGCTTTCACAGATTTCACTGCTACATGACCAGATTATTAGCAGGGTGCTTATATCATCTCAGGCCTAAGAGCAAAGCTCCAGTCCAATCTCACCTTTCTGTAAAAACATCAATAAAATAAGGAAAAAATATTTTTAACACATCTGTAATACAAACGGTCTTCTGAAGTTTCCTGATTTTCTTTCCTTAGTTTCCTTAGGTGTGTCTTTCACTCTTTGTCTGCAATTAAATGAGATGAATTCAGACCAAACATGATCTGGTTAGGATAATGAATAGTGTTGGGTTTAGTTATTGAAAATATTACTGTCTCCTGATATTTCAGTTGTCCACTTCTTTTTATAACAGTCTGATAACAAGATTATGGCCTAATTTGTACAAAGGGATGGGGGTATGTTGTCTGCCTTTATTTTATCTTTCAAGGTAAAAGGCATGTCTTTAAGATACTACTCAATGTAGTAAAATCAATCTTCTTTTTTTTTTTTTCTTTTTCCTTTTCTCTTTGGTCCAATCCAGCAGCTAAAGACAGTTGATAAGCCTGTCTGAAGACTCCAACACAGTCTGGGTTTACTGCAGAAAATTTTACCAATTATTTACTTTTTAACCATACAATAAAAGAAAATTTCAATTGTTTTAAAGTAGAAAACGGATGTTAGTGAATTCACACAGGTTAATTAACTTTCTACAAATACCTCACTGTGAGTTCAGAAAGCTTCAATTGCAAAAATTAAACATATGAAAAGAACACAGCCTAATATGCCCAAAACAAAGTAGAATCATCTAAGATGTGAGCAACATATTAATGGTTATTCAGAAATTATTTAATTCTTTCGGGATTTTTTATGTGAGCTGCATTAAAAAGGAAAAACAAAAAAAACCACACCAGAATAATCCACCTCAAAAGCCCACAGTCTAAATATTAGGCTGCAATTAAGGTAAGAACTCCCATGTTTATCCCTCAGCAAACACACAGTATCATTTTATCTATCAGTCTTTGCACACAGTAAAGTTGTCTAGGTGCAGGTTCAGGCCCTGAACCTTTCCTTGCAACTAGCAGAATTTTCTAGTAGGTCCATGGCTTCACAGGTAGATCTTCAATGCATGAATCTAATTGCTGGGACAATAACGTGAAGAATGTGAATGCTTTCTCAGGCTCCAGGAATGGAGTATTTTGTTTATATGATGGTTACTAGTAGGTATTTTCTCTTAATTTTACAGATAACTGGGTATGGTGTTCATTCCGTCTTCCTCCTTCAGTCACTAGTGTCCATTGCTACTCCAAAAGACCTACTGTACTGTTCAGGTACCTAATTCAGGTCAAATTCAGGATCTTAGCTCACGATCTGAATTAAGATGAGGTGCTTAGGGACATGGTTTAGTGCTGGACCTGACTTGTCTGGGTTAAACAGTTGGACTTGATGATCTTCATAGAATCATAGAATCGACTGGGTCGGAAAAGACCTCAGAGATCATCAAGTCCAACCCTTGGTCCAACTCCAGTCCATTTACTAGATCATGGCACTAAGTGCCATGTCCAATCTCAGTTTAAAAACCTCCAGGGACGGTGAATCCACCACCTCCCTGGGCAGGCCATTCCAATGCCTGACCACTCTCTCTGTAAAGAATTTCTTTCTAATATCCAGCCTAAATTTCCCCTGGCAGAGCTTAAGCCCGTGCCCCCTTCTCCTGTTGCTAACTGCCTGGGAGAAGAGACCAATCCCCACCTGGCTATAACTTCCCTTCAGGTAGTTATAGAGAGTGATGAGGTCACCTCTAAGCCTCCTCTTCTCCAGACTAAACAACCCCAGCTCCCTCAGCCTCTCCCCATAGGTCTTAAAAGTCTTTTTCAACCTTTTTAAACATTCTATAATTCTATGATTCTGTCTCTTTCAGGAAGCCAGCTCCTTGGCCTTTCTGTTGGCTGTGCAGAGGATGTAAGCATTCTCTGTAGTCCTGCAATAACCACATACAATTTGAACATGTTATTGTCTCATGCAGTTATTGCCTCATGCGGATTTATTGGACTCGAATCATAAGGTTTAGCAAATAATTGCTTAGTTGCAGGAAGTGGAAGGAAGGAAGGAAAGAGTCAAAGAAGGAAATCGGGATGATCAAGAATATGAAGCTATATTCTAGGACTCTTGTTCAATCATGAGAAAAGGAGACAGAGGAATCCTAGTATTAATCTTCAAATATAAAAACCATAGCTTCAAAGAGAAAGACTGTGCATTGTTGTCTGCACTCACTGAAGTTGTAACAGTGAATAATGTTGAAAACTGCAATATGGAACACCAAGTTTAGACATTAGAAAAGACAAAAGAAGAAACTCTCACTTTAAGGGCACTGAAGTAGATGAATAGACTGCCTAGGGAATTTTTGGAATCCTCATACAGAAGTTTTTTTAAAAACAGGATAGACAAGCATCTGTCAGAGATGATCTAGGTACAGCTGGTCCTGCCTTGGGGTAGGAAAAGGGATTGAATAGTCTTTCTAGCTCCCTTCCAGTCCTATTTGCTCTGAATCTATGATAAGCGGCAATAATATTTCAACAGTAGACAACAAGAGGTCACTCAGATAGGGGCAGAAAAGAAAAAGTAATAGCGAGGAAAACAATGAGCTTTTACTGGTCATTAGTACCTCTCAGTTCCCCAGCTGCACCTTTTTGGCAATATTTCCACCAGAAAAAAAAAAAAGATAGTATGAAAGCAATTTTTACCGATATTTTGAGATGCCAGAGCATAGGACAAAGTTGGGAACATAATATGGAAGATAGGTCAAAAGATAAAAGAAAAATCAGAAGCCAAGCAGAGCCAAGGTAGCTGTCATAGGCAAAGTCCTTTATTCCCATGGTGTTTTTAATTGTGCATCAGGCCAAAGAAGATAAGACTTTTTACATTCATCTTTAAATGCTTCAGAGACATTTCTTCTTCAGGTCAGTGTACTACTTAGCAACTCTCAAACAGACCCTGAGACAGTTAAGATAGACCAGATGATTATGACAACATTAATGCAGCATACAACAATGCCTTTTTTTTTCCCTAGGATTAATATGCAAAATATTTTGCATTAAAATATGTTAGCTGAGAAGTTGATATATGTGACATATAAATGTGAAGCTGATTGTATTTAAATACTTCACTGTAAGGCACATGCACCAAAAAACAAAGTTAAGACAACAACATTATTTTTTCTTTTCATGAATTTTACATGTTTAACCACAGAGCAATAATGTTGTGTTATACATTACAATGGAATAATACGTATTCTGTTCCTTTAAAAAAATATTTAAAAATACTGTAAGCCTGTGACATTTTTTTTCACACATTTTAACCTGTTACAGAACGTCGTGTTTAATTTGACCTTTTTTTTATTTTGGTGGGGGGAAGAAAAATACAAGACCACAGCACCCATGTACGTACTTAATCAGTTGGCACATCGTAAGCATGCTTCACACGTTTATATCTCTGAGGCCAAGCAGAAATTAATTTCTGAATCTTATTCAGATTAATGGTCAACATTTTTTTTCAAGTGGCCCTAACTCCGATATTTTAAATTTAAATATTGTTTTTTAAAAAGTTGTCTGAGTTTTACTGTTCTCTCTGACAGAAGTAGGATTATTTGCAAGCATACACTTGGAATTCCTGTTTAAATACATCTGGAAATCAAGAAAGGAACTATGTGATCAGTGCCATATTGCTTTCTTTCATTCTCTTCCCATTTCACAGGGCCTTAACCCTGATTTAAGGGTAAAAAGTAACAACTGACACATGTATCAATAATTTCAGACTGTTCTTCAGTCGTCATTCTGCATACACACATGCAGTATAAGCAGATCTAAAGAACCAAATAATCCCTAAACAAGACATGTTTTTCTTCTCATTTATGCCATCACTTCGCTATATTCCTCATGTGTTGCCTGATCTTGTTGAGAGGCGTCCCTGCCCATGGCAGGGAGGTTGGATTAAAATGATCTCTAAGGTCCCTTCCAGCCTAGGCCGTTCTATGATTCTATGATTCTGTGATATTGTTGTTTCTTTGTATATAAGTGAGGGGTCAGTCGCTGGACTGTTTTTTACTGGATGATTTCAGATATCTGTTAAAATGGAATTAGTTTAAGTAACTCAGCCAAAACCGTTTCCCACTCTCTGCTGTTGTTTTCATATTTCCTCCCAGAATAGCCATTATCTGCAATAAAGATTTGACTTTGCCACTAAACAGATCTGAAGAATCAACAGTATCACTGGAGCAGTCTTTGTAATGCAAAACACTCCCTGATTGCAGCAACAGTTTTGTTGGAGGAGAGGGTGTGGGAGAAGAAACAGTAGAGAAGAGGCGTAGTTGTATCCCACTACAAAGCAGAATTGAAATGGCATAAAGAGCACAAACCCTATGATATCACAGAAACACCTTATCCATTCCCAGCCAAGCTTAACATCCTGCATTTCTATTCCAGCAATCCTGCAGCCCATTATGGACACAAAGAGGTTTGTCAGGAACTGCACATCTGGGCTGACCACGTCTGAAGGCTGCAGGGGTGGGCAGAAGCCGCTCATGTTTCTGGATGGCTTGTGCTGGACAATGTTGCACAATCGGTTTCCAAAACATGGTGCCCAACCTCAAAGGGGGAAAGAAAATGGGACAAGGTATGGGTCAGTGACAAGCGGTCATGCACGGCTCGGGGATGAAGCGGAGTGGAACAAGGGCAACAAAAATGATGGGATTTTGTTTTTCCATGCTCTGACAACAACTTGTGGGAGGTTTTCCCTTCCTTCCTCTCACAGATGGACGCTGCAGAGTAAACTGCCTTTTGGCTAAAAAGAAGGCAGTTTTACCTATAGAAGTCTAAGTACAGCTCAGTTACAGACCTGGGGGTAATGTGTGTTTGGCAACAGAGGCTGTAAGAAACACTGAATATGCCAGTTAATACTTAAGACGTGTAATTTTCCCCACTACAGGTTTCTTTTTAATCCTGCTTGTTTATTAGTACTCAGACAGATCTAACAAAGCTCAAGCAAAACGCAGAGGATGAATACTTTGCTGCCCATGCCGCAGGGAGATTACTGCAAATATTTCTTTATCTGAACAAAAATTAAGATTGTAATATACACACACAATTTCCCACAGATTATTGTTTCCTAATTGCCTATGTTAAAATGTATTAACAAATATTCGACGAAGACAGTGAAAAGCACGAGTTAGCAGAAATCCTGGAATATGCACAAAGGAAAACCAGCAAACATTTACAATTTTAATGTTTTATTAACTGCAGCTCTGATTTATTTTCCCATCCTCCTGTTCCAAGATCTGCACCTTGTCTTTTTTCTTTAGGATGAACAAAGATCATGGAACAGATTGTAAGTGAGGCAAATTGCATGTCTGTTTATGGTTGTGTTACACATATTCTATATATCGTTTGCAAACTATTCCCCAAAGAAATGGTATCAAACTTTTGGGGAAGAGAAAGGATCTGATGACAATCTGTTTTCATTTCATTTCTTTCAGATGCTCCATGATATTTCATCTGCTTTATCTGCTTAGATTAATTTCTTGTACTGCAGCTATTTCTTTCCCATCACTTCACATTTGTTTTCTTTTGTTCTTTTTGGCTTTAATGTTTGTTAGTTATATTATTTGATTTGATGATGCCATCACAATTAAAAGAGAATCAGTCCAAGTCTTTTTTAAATTAATCTTACAACTGCTTTGTAAGCACTCTACTTTAGATAAAATATAAAGGCTTCTGTATTTTTTGTTTTGGTGTGGGTTTGGTTTTTTTTAATACGCACACAGACTTTGGGAAACATATCAGAATTCCAAATCCTTTAACTTAAACACACATTTGATCTGCAAATTTTAGCACCAAGGAAATTTTACTTGGATGGTTTATGAAGCGATTTAGCATGAAATTCTTTACTTTTTAAGCTACAAAACTCGAAAATAAAGTTCTTTTTTTTTTTTCTTTCGTCTGAGTATAGTTAGCACTGAGCTGCTTTGAGCAACAATTATTAGGCAGTTCTGACTAAAAGACAGCTTCAGCTAAACACCAGAATTACCAAAGGTAAGTGATCAGGAAAAAGCAGAACTGTGAAATGTACAGAACTATCAATAGTACTTGACAAATTCAATCACTTCGAAATACCTTTCAACTAAACAAAGATCTATCAACTTTAACAGAACTTCCTGCCTTGGATGTGTTGTCCTCTAAAATAACTATTAAAATGAGAAGCTCTTTTTAATATTATTATTTTTTTAAAAAAACAACAGTTTACAAAGCTTGAAAAATCAAAGAAAACCTCCGCCTCTCCAGAAAAAAAAAAAAAAAAGACCAAAAAAAGTATAATCTTGATTTTCATCTCAATTCCATCAGCATGCAGTAGGAGCAATTCTCTTAAATCAATAGGATGCCATCAGGCATGTCTTAAAGAGCAAAATCAAGCTCTTTAAGACATGTAATTAAAACATTTGATAACACCGTATCTTGTGATCTAGAAAAGTTACTAGAAGGAATATACTTTTAAACTAAGAAACAAACAAACAAAACACAAAATCAACTCCATTCCCAGCTATTTAATGAAACAAAGTGGCTAAATCCAACCAGGGGAAACTTTCTCTCAGTCCCATCAAGTAGCAGTGCAGATTCATTCAGTGAGAAGTGTTAGAAAAGAAATTATAACATTGCAATGTAAGCTCAGTGTATTTACGGGTAATATTTGCTTATGCAGGTAATTAATCATCATGATTAATTACACCAGAAAGTGAACAGATTATTTCAGTAAACCAAGATTACTTGCCTATGGGTAGAGATTTAGGAGCTTATATGTACACATTCACTAACAAATGATAAGGATCACTGGTGAGGCAGGTTGCAGAGCTTGGGAAAAGTAGTAGTTACTAAGTGAAACCGCTTTTGGCAACTATTGACCTTTGAGTTCTTAACCTGGAGGATATATAAACAACACAATGTTTTCTGGCAAGTTTTCCCCGATAACCTGCTGGAAAAGGGACAGAATATCCTCAAGCCATTTTGCATGCACAATTTAACAATTATGTGGTCAGAGGAAAGATGATTCTGTTAAGCTTCTGGGAATGGTAGATGTTTACAGGTTTTACACATTTACAAAGGAATTTAAAAATCTAACACAGCATAATCAATATCAACTCCAATTCTTCTATACTGAGATAAATGATATCGAACACTGTGCTGGGAACGCACGCACACACAAACAAAAAAAGAGGAAGGATTCAGACTGAATAAAGCAGATCATATAAATCAAAATCCTAGCACTGGCAATCCTGGTTTAAGGACAGAATATTAAAGTGAGGTTGATTTCCTCAGCACGGATAAATCGAAAAATTCTTTTGTTGTATTTAAAGGTAGTGCATTTTAGAGAAGAAACACGCTAAAATTGTTTTAGGTTTCTATCATAGTTTAGTTAACATTTTCAAATCTATATCAAAAGTTAATTTTAGATAATTGTTATAATCAGAAACCAGGCTCAAAATGACAATATGAATTGTTTATATTTCTACCTTTACTTGAAAAACATATTTTCATTTTAAATTTAGGTAAGCAAAAATTTTGCAAAATAAAAATTTTGCAATTGACATTGCAAAACATCACAAACATTGCAGTGCAATCCACACTAAGATGCAGATGCACAAAGAGTTTATCTTTTGGATTTCTTTTAACCGTCAGCCCTTCCACATTTTCTCGGTCATATGCAGGAGGCAGAGAGTAGAAGAAGCAGCACATCCCAAACCCTTCACTGCCACAGTTTTATTTCTAATTGGTGTTTCCACACTCTCCATGAATTCATCAATCAGATGTAAATTACAGCATGCCTGATTGGGTCTCCTTCACCCTAACCATTCCCTGCTGACTGACAGTGCTTGCCAACTTCTGGAATGAGCAAGACGAGCAGTAGTAACAGCACCTCTACTATTTTGGTAGTTCTTGGCTACCACCGATAGCACAGATAACAAATGCTTGCTTAACGCCTATTGAATGTCTTGAGCGCAGTTGTCCCAATGAAGAGTGCGGTCGTCACCCTTGATCAAACATGAGATATTGTTGCTATTAAGCCATACAAAAGAGTAGGTCCATAAATTCAAATACTGTCATAATTTCAGAGGAACTCCTCTGTTTATACTGGAAACAAGCATAGAAAAATTCCTAATGTATGGGAAGCGGCACGGAAGATGGAAGCTGCAAAAAACCTTTTTCTGCAGTACTTAAACCTAGTGCATGATCAGAGAAAATACCATAGAGTCAAGAATCCACATAAATCATGACGATGGTATGTGCACCACTAAAAAGGTTTACTAAAGATGTAAGCTGAAATACCTTACAGTCATCTACAAATGTAGTGCCTGGATACAATTCTATGGTCTCCACTTTGCTACAGTACGGTTCTCATGGGTCATAAGCATGGATGTAGCATATTTTAAATAGAACAGTGTCTAAAATTATGCTCACATTGGCATTGCAATATCCCAGTTTTGCCAGTAGGCCATACCCCATTAGCTAGCCCCAGTGAGTGGATTACCAAGTCCAAAAGGAGACTGAAAAGATGCTTGCGTGAGGGACAGTGAGGGAGAGGGTCAGAGAGGAACAGTGAGAGGAGAAGGGCAGAGACTGCATTGTTTTGTCCAGTGAACAAGGTAAAGCAGTCATGGAAATGCAAGGATCAAAACTATATTTTTTTTTAATTAATATGTACAAGTTTAATGGCAGTGTGCATGATAACACTGCATTTCACTGTCTCTAGCAGTATTTTCAGGGAGCAGGAAGAATGAGTCTTGTGGGTGTCACTTACAGAAAAGTATGAACAGATCATGAACAGTTTCATCATTGTTAGGCAGAAACAGGCTTTCATTCATCTTCACAGATAGATGTTTTTTTGTTCTATGTTTTTCTTGAACCAACATCTTGAATACAACCTTCTGTTTTTGAGTGACGAAGATTGATGTTCCCTCATCTCTGTCTGTGAACACCGAAAGTGAGCTCATTGTTTCCATGCCCAGCACTGGGGCATCCAGGATGGAAAAGCAGTAGCTTTTACAAGACTCAGGTTTGAACATCAGGAGTGGCATCTGGAGGACAAACCTGTTCATTTTATGCAAGAGGCAAGTCTTCTGTTTGGGGCACAGACCAGTCTCTGTTCTGAATATCTGAACTGCATGGAGGTTGCAAGCCTTGTCAAACGTTATGCAAAAATGTAGATCTGAATTAAGCTCATCTAAAGATTCCTTAGCCTTTGAATTTTTTTTATGTCCATGAGTGGCCCAACAACACTTCTAACCTCATTCGTGCATAGTAATTCAACCACTATTATTACACAAAATACACCTTTGTATAACATTCAGAGTGTATTTTGCAATCTAAGAAGGTGGGAGTATGGAAAGAAAGAACAAAACAAAAAGGTTATGTATGATTTGCCATGGACGTAATAAGATAGTCTAAGTAGAGTGGTCAAATGTTATCTGAAAGGATGGGAGAGACTATTGGCAGCTGGGACAAACAACAGAAGAGTTTGTTTGGCTTTCACCTTTGTCAGTGACCTGTGATAATTCTTTAAGCATGACATTTTGTAGTCTTTGTGTCTGTATTTTCCTTTGCACCCTTTTCCTGTCCTGACAATTAAGCTGTATGCTCTCCATGGACAGAAGCTATAGGTGTACATCACACGTATAAAGCTGAAGTGTGAGTATGACTAGGATGTATTTTAGCAGATATTCCTTTACTACTAATAAACTCCCTGACTGCTTGTTTTATTCTACAGAGCTGTGTGTTTAAGGAACCCTAATTTCCTTTACTTCCTTTTTTATCCAGCATCAGGGTGGTTAAATTATTCTTCAAGGTGTTGGAGGGTGGTTAAATTATTCCTCCAGGTGATGGAAGACCCAAGTTCAGTGCACATCTGCCTGAGCAGATTGACTTTCTTCCTGTCACATCTGAAAAAGCATGACACCATATGACATTTGTGGATGAATTTCTGCACATCCTGTCCTGGTAACGATGTTCTCAATGATACCTGAGGCTTCCAACCATCAACCACAAGGCCACAGTATTTCTTTCACTGCTGTTTTCCTTCCTTGACCCAGTGGATAGCAGTAGCCCCCTCAGTTGGGCAGAATTCACCTCTCCTCTTTCCAAGTTGCCTTAGGCAGCTGAGCTGTCTGAGCTACATGCCTTATCAGTTAAGAGAAAGCCAATAGCACTGCTTTTTGAATATTTCTAAACATTTCTTCAGGCACAGTTACTTCACACATTTAAAACTAAAGTCACAAACAGCTTTGAGTTGCCAGAAACTTCATTTCTTCAGGAAATAAATTCTTTCCCCTCCCACAAAAAAAAAAAAAAAAAAAAAAGGAAAAAGAAAGAAAATCACTGTGCTATTCTGTTCTATCATTTCCATAGCCTTATGGAGAGGACATCTGGATTTATCAACAACAAGTGTTGGAAAGAAGGAGATAAGCCTAGGGGACAGAAGTAAAATATTGTGGACCAAATAACCAATAATTTCTTTAAAAGGTAAGGACGAAACAAGAAAGAGGCTGTCACTGTCAAGGTGTACTTACAAAGAGAATTCAGTGTCTAAAAGAGTCAACAAGATATTCAAGCCAGCAGTATGTTGAGGAGAACTGAGGCCAAGTCTCATATAAAATGACACAGAAGGATTGAGAATGGCTTCAGCAATCACAGGTGCAAATGAATCCCTAAGGAAGAGATGACCATGACCAGGTTATGGACAAGCTGCACGATGGAAGATATTTTTCCCAACAAAGTCCAGAACCATGACTGAGAACCACCTGACAATCTGATTTTGAGAGAGAGTTAACTAGGACATTTCTACCATAATGGAGAAGGCGGATTACTGGGACTTTGGAGAACTGAATTCTCAACTATGTGACTTATCATGACAATTATAAGACTAAGTAATAAAGCATAGAAAAAAAATTAGAAAACATGAAATTCTGAAGCTCTGAATTTTAAATCAGATCTTCCCACTCTGAAGCCTGACAAAAAATGTATTATTAGAAATAAATAAAAGCAAAGCATGAAATGAATTCCCATTACAAATTGTAATTTTTAAAAATGAGGTAAAATGTCTTCTTTACTCCATAAAAATTCCTGCAAACTGGAAACGCACAGAATGAAATGGGTTTGGGGGTACTCTCAGTGAAAGCACTTTCACATCTGTAATTGCCAACAGGCCTATTCTTCATAAAAATTTATATACTCGGGATGCCCATGTCATCACAGCCTGTTACAAGCAAGTATTTTGCTCTTCTGCAAAACACCTGCATAAATACACAACATAAGCTGTTGTATTAAAGTACTTATCTCTGCATACGGAGAGGGCTTCTTTTTGGATATGCAAATATTCCCTTAAAAGGAAATACAATAGCAGAGTGACAAAATGTTTCAATTGCGGCTCAAATTAAAAAAATACAGCAGTACTCTCAAAGTAATTTTCTTTGTTTCTCACTTTGCAGACCATCCTTCTGGAAGGACTCAAAGGAGAAATATATTGGAACTCAATTACCTGTGCTAGTGAACCACCTACAGACATTTAAAAATAGCTGCCTCTCACAGATACCCAGTGTGAACCAAGTGCTTTTTTATGTGTGCCTCTCCTGTCTCATTAACATAATAAAATGCAGCATGTACCTTTGCACACTGCTGGAAGAAGCCCAAAATGGTCAATAAAACACTAAATATAACTCAGTGACCAGTGAAATTTTCTCTGATCACTTAAATAGTTTTCTTTGCTTTGCCCTCAGTGAGCAATCAAATGAAGGTCAAGCAGCTGGGCTACAGCTCAGTCAGATGCACCTTGTGTATCTGGGTAAAGCACCAAAAGATAAACCCTGAAAGGCTACTACATTCTTATGAAAGTGCCACATTTTCTCAAAAGGGAATTGAAAGCTTTGGGTATTGGTAAGGATTGTTTCCACCTGGTCTCAAACTCCTATGGAAGCCACATGGTAAAAAGGCAGGTAGATATCGTTACAAGTCAACATCTCAAACAACTTTTTCCAGTTCTCATGCTTGTCTGATATGGAAGAGAAGCAATTGTCTAGTTAAAAAAAAATAAATATATATATATATATATAAAAGAGGACAAAACAGAGGGACAAGCATTATGAAAAAAAGGAAGGAAAATTCTTACCCAGAGAATTCCTCTTTACCTTCTTTTAGTAATTTTATGATAGGTGTGTATAAATCATGAAACTTTTAACAACATTTCAGTCTATTATTGAATGACCCTTACTTTTTAAACCTCCATTAATGTTACTCTTGGTCAAATTTTTTACTACTTTCTTTTTTTCTTAAAACAGCACTGCCTCAGGTACAAGTTAGTCGTGTACTGGAAAGATTTATTTCCTTTGGACATTGAGATTTTTCTTTGTGATATATTTCTGACTTGAACTAGCAAATTTTCACTAGAAATTTCCAACTGTATTCACATATTCTTACTGTAATTCCTATAGTTTCAGGGTAGATTCTCCTCCACATTGACTTGTTAGCACCATATTTTTGCTAATAAGGTACTCCACTACTAAAGCTAAGATTCTTTTTTAGGATCCACACAATTTCACTTCTGCATAGGAATCTCTGATCTATATTTACAGTAGCTTTATCATTTAACAGATGTTTGGACAGTTACAGTTCCCTCTGGGACAGTACTGTGTGGTTTTGAACTACTCCAGAGTTGTTCTATGAATATTTTTCCTCACTCTCTTGTAGTCTTGGGGGTCTGTAACAGATGCTAATTGCAGTTTCTTCTTTGTTTTTTGATAATCTGGTCTTACCCAAATTATTCCACTGCTGCCCTCATCATTACTGAATTGTATCTTACTGATTTTCAAGGTTTCAAGCAGTAGATAAGACCACATTAGCTGCAGCTTATACACACACAGCATAGCTTAAAAGTTTCATATGTGCATATGGAGATGGTGAGAGCATTCAAGAAATAGGGGCTTTTGGCAGAGAACATCCCACACCTCCTGTCCTTTCAGAAATATGCCTTGGAATAATTAGCAGCTCCATCTCAACTTCCCAATTTGCCACAATGCTCTCAGATATTATGCTGCTGCTCCACAGTTTTCAAAGGGGCTTATCATGCTGCATGCTGATCTGTTCCCTGAATCAAAGCTTGAGACATTAATAGCATGACCTTGAAGCATTTTTAAGCAGTTTGTCTTATGTAAAGGTTGCCAACTCGTACAGGTGAAGGTGCTATATTATGTAATAGTGCCTGTGTTTGCCACAAGCCCTGGGGCCATGCCAGTATAACCAGCTTCTTTGCTCGAGAGAATAGGAACTTTTCACAAATAACAGCCGTAATAAATGCTCAGGTTGTGGTTCATCCTTTAGTTCAGCAGAGGCAGAAGGCAAAACTGTTTTGATAAAGTAGCAAATATTACAATTCCAGAACTTAGGACTCCAGTGGAGAATGAAGAGGCAGACAATGCTATCTATTTATAGTACATTTTGCCTGAATCCCTTCTTTTGTACACAACAGCCATGGTCTTTCATGCAGAACCACTGTAGATGGACAGCTGTGTGTCTAAACATCTGTGATGAACAGAACTCAGATGGGGGCTTAAAAAAAGAGAAAACGGCATCAACATATTCATAAGTTGGTGTGGGAACAATGAAAGCACATATTGTAGGTCTGAAGGAAAAAGGCAGAATCAGCTTGTAAAAAAAAAACCCACGGAATTCTCTAAGAAATTCTTTTTGCAGATGTCAGCATAAGCTTTCTGCCTGATTTAGTGTAGCAGTAAACTCAGGAATAGGACAAAAGAAGTAGCTTTGACCAACCAAGAGTTTCAAGGAAACACCTATAATTCTGAACATCAAAATTTGAACGTAACTTAATCCAGAAGAACTATAACACCTCAAAAAGAAAATGAAAGAAAAATAAAGAAAGAAAAAAGTGAACTGAATTAGCTCTCTTGCTTGCATATATCAGATCAAGATCGGACTAAAGCCAAAGGCACACAGGTAATAATCTATGAATCTTCCAAGGTTCCATCAGTATCTTTAACTGGCTTTCCACTTCTAAATAAAGTAAGCTTGATGTTTTAAAAAATAACTTAATAAAGTTTAAAATCCTGTATTGCTGACCAGACCTCAGCCTGAGCACCAGATTTTGTTATCTTTGCTTGTTCTGATGCTGCCTTAATTTTCAAGTAGTTCTAATGATAGCTGGCACGAGTGAGAGGATACGACTCGAAGCAGTTTAAGTAGTTTGTTATCATCATCTCCTGTAGAGAATGATAATGAACCATATAGAATACATCTTCACCTGAATTTGATCTCTATTATTCAGTTAACTATTTAGGTTGTTTCTAGACCTAGTAATATTTTCTTTACATTGAAATATATTGCCAGAGTAAGATAGAAACTCTCTCTTTCTTCAAATATGTTGCACAGAGATCTAAATAAAAAGTTATGACCCTTTTCTCTGTTCATAAGCAATTTCCTGGAATACCTAGTGCTATTCTACTGGAGAGAGACTAAAACCTCATTAGGATATAATAACTCTTACAGGTGTTTCCAACAGTCTTCAGTGAGTTTGACAGGTGTAAAACCAGTGGGTTGTGGTGGACTCCAGTACAGGTCAAGAATATATTACATCAAACCTAATATGCAAGTGTATAGTATGATTTCTTCTGCATTGGCTATCTGCTGTCTCTCTTTATTGTACTTTCTCACATGCAAGAGAAAGTTATAGCTCCTAGACTGGAAAAGTCTAAAACTTTCTTACCTGAAACTCAGGATAGTTCAAGAGATCTTTTTCTCTTTAAAACTGTATACGTTTCAATAATCAGAAACCCCAAACCTGCAGTATACAAGAATTCTCTCTTGTAAATATATGTTCCTCAAATGACCTTAGACAGAGAATAAAAGTTGTGAAACCATCGCTTCCAATCTTTTAACTTACCACAAATGAAAAGAGGTATCTGTGATTTATCACAGTATCTGTGATTTATCACAGTGTGATAATTGTGAGTTCTCTGCAAACAGACTTATTTTTTTCATATATATTTGTTATTCAAAATGAATGTATAAATTTCTGCAATTCTTGACTTGATCACCACTATGAAAATATTCTATTGTAGACAAAATAATGACACTCATATACTGAGCTGCTTTGATGGGATATAGAGGTCACATATTACGTATCCAGATTCCCTAAGCAGCGATGTCAGCTCCAGTGTGAGCTCCACCATTACATCTTCCTGCCTTCTGGGATTGAGAGAGTCCTGATCAATAAGAGCTTTTAACTAAGAAATAATAGAGTAATACTCAATTTCCAGTGACAGAAAAAGGAAAATCTGGCAAATGATGGTGAAGAAGATATGCTGAACAATCATTCATTTAGTAGCCATTACTAGGATCTTAAGTCTTTCCTTGTTCCTCATCCTCTTGTCAAACACTGACATGATTCAAGTTTCTCTTAGACTCTTCTGTGAATCTTTAAGGATGCAGAAGTGGTTCTGCTTCTAAAATTGCAGTATTATCTTCACTGGAGAGAGATCTGGGAGGGGAGAGATTCCAAGTCCCACATATGGGAAACTTTCACTATGAAAAGGTCTTTAGTCAGTGTGCCTTCCCGTCAGATCCAGGTTCCAGACAGCACATCCACACACTCCATTCTTTGGGCAGACATCATCTTCCTTCTTCTCTCTTATCTTTATAGCAAAGCTGCATTTGCCTTTGCCTGAATATGGGGACAAAAACTTCTGTCCATTGATATGCTTTATTTCACATCATCCACAGTCATAAATGACACAGAAGAAAACCCCAGTGAATTTATGCTCAGTCTGAAGAACAAGGTGGTTTCCATCACACAAAACTCTTCCCTACCTTGGAAATTTCCAGTATTTGACAAGACAAGGTCCTGAAGAACCTGATTACCCTTGCTTTAGGCAGGAGGTTGGACTAAACACCTGCAGAAATCCTTTCCAACTTCAATTTTCCAGTGACTGTCACCCATACTAGTCTTGTGACAAGTAACCAAGATTATTGTTGGGTATTGTATAGCTTCAGAAGAATAAACAGAAGACTTAGTTTTAAGAGGTAGAATCAGTGAATATAGTAAATTAATAGCTGATTAACCATATCTAGTGCCCTTCCAGTACCTGAAGGAAGCCTACAGGAAAGCTGGAGAGGGACTTTTTATAAAAGCTTCTGTGTGATAGGACAAGAGGCAATGGTTTTACACTAAAGCAAGGTAGATTTGCATTATATATTAGGAAATTCTTTGCTATGAAGGTGGTGAGACACTGGAATGTGTTGCCCAGAGAAGTTGTGAATGTCTCATCCCTGGAAGTGTTCAAGGTTGGGTTGGATGGGGCTTTGAGCAACCTGGTCTGGTGGGAGGTGTCTCTGACCATGGCAGAGAGGTTGGAACTAGATGATCTTTAAGGTCCCTTTCAACTCAAGCCATTCTATGATTCCATGATACTAAAACATGCCAAAATTAGAGCAAACATAAGTGCAAAATAAAAATTTGATACATGGATAAAACTGAAAAACATGAATACAACATATTTATTTACCAAACTTTCATTGTGCTAGAATGGGAAGATATCTGTCATTGATCAGATGCACTGATTTTTTTTTTAGAAAGGAGAATGCTGTGGGAGAATAAATCTAGGCTCAAACATATTATTACAACACAAAATGATGACAAGCTGTCGATCTTGTGCAGTTGCTGGAAACACGTTTGTGATTCTGGAGTATATGATGTGAGAATGAGTTCAACCAGCAACCAACATGCTTACATAAGACTTTGTTTAGAACGTTATCTACAGATATGTTTAAGACAGGTAAATTTTAGATAGTCATTTATTGATATGATAAGACAATGGAGAGTTCATCGCTTAAGAAGAAACTAGAAAACCAAGGCAAGATGGATTATCTAACAATATTAGAAGGAGCACACTTCTTGTTCGTAAATGTAACAGGTGATAAGCAATAGAAAGGAGAAAAAAAGCCCATCTATTCAAAGTAAAACTTGAGAAGAATACATGACTATAAAGCAGGATAAGTAAATTTAGTCTGGAAACCACAAGGTTCCTGTCTGCTACGGAAATCAGCTTCCAATGAAAATTTGAAATGGCATTGGGTAGAGGGATGTGAGGGATGAAGGGAGATTTAACTAGTTTCAAGATAGCTATCTTAGTGAAATTACATTATGACGATGCTTTTTCAAAAGACACTGAAATCACCAATTCAGGATGCCACTGGTAATGCCTATGCTCCTCCTGATGGACTGCTGTCATCAGGGCCAGAATGGATCATCCCTTTTCTTAACGGATTCTGAAATCAGAGACTCTCTGAACACAGAACTTCATTTCAGAACTGGTGTGCAGTCCTATAGTTATATTCTATCTTGCAATACGTGACCAGGAAGGCAAGAAAAGCAAGTAAATAAGTAAGTGCACACAAATTAAAAATACAAGCTTTTTTTTTTTTTTAAAAAAAAAAAATAATTTGGGCAACATTTTATTCACTCCTAATTTTTGAAATTGTTTTGCATTCATGGATAAAAGCTGAGTTTTTTCTCTGGGAACGAAGGACGTATGATTTTTTTTGCGAAGGAAAAACGAGGTGAACAGAAAAATATTTGAATTTTTAGATGGGAAAATGTAAAGAACCAACACAGAAGGGTAGGGTCTTTTTGCAGTGTTGCAGTAGTCCCTCTATCTGAAATTAAGTCAGAGCAGAAAATTGGAATAATATGTTTGTTTACTTTCATATTCCAAACTTTGTTGTTGTTCTAAAGGAAGAGGAGCCTAGATGGTTAAGTATGGATTTATGTGTAGATTCTTCAAAACCTAGATTGTTTATGAAGGGCAAAAGAAGTTCTCCTCACTCTGCTTTCCAGTAAAAAATGAGGGTACTTGTACAGCAACTTTTTAGTGTAGTGAAAGAACCAAACAATTTAAAAAAAAATAAACTGTGTACCACTACTGTTAGTTTTGGTCTCAATAACTATAAATGCAGTCATTTCAAGTAGAGGTTCTCCTCCCATATCTTTGAAGAGAGTTCATCTAATCTAACATTGACCATTTTTATGAAGTCCTGTTATTGTATTTTCTCTCTTTCAGAGTATAAAACGTGTAATCTATTTCATGTATTTACAGGAAGATGAAATGAAGTATTGCCTTAGACCACTATCTTCTCATGGCTATAGAGAGCTAGGTTAAATGAAGATGTTGAGATTCGGTTAAACAAATCCCTACCTCCGTGTCCTAAGTTTCTCGTGAAACAATGAATCAGTGCTACTACCCTGAAGAATCACTTTGAACCCTTCAGTCTTTCATCCAATATTTACCCTCACACTGCTCACCACCCTAGATGCTCAGTGTGCGGTTTTGTTTGTTCCTGATAAACCCAGGGCGAAATTGCAGTTGTTACTGCCACACATATTAGGTGTAATTTTTGCAGTTAAATGAGTTAAACATTGCCTAAGAGTCAAAACTAAGACATGACAGGTATCAGGAGAGAAGCCCACAGGCAGCACATCATCATACAAAAAAAACCCAACAGCAGTGATTACTAGAGCTGAATTGGATTTCTAATAAATAAAAAATAAAAGGTAATATGATAAAATGTCTGTTGTTAAAGCAACCTGTAACTTTGATATATGAAGAGCAGTCTGAAACATAATGAATCAGAGAGCTATTTTTCTTGATCTGAAGGACAATTCAAAATATGAAGCTGCTGTCACATATGTGGTATGCAGAAACTGATTCAGAGGAGTCTTCAAGTTCAAACGCCCACCTTGGCTTCAGTGATACTTAAAAATTGCTGATTGTCAGATTTCTACTGACTAAAAGCTATTTTACAGCTATTTATGTCCAAAAATGCAAAGCAAATGCTCAATGAGCTTTCAATATTGAATAATACATAGAAATACTTCTGATTAAATAACCATTTTGTTCAGTGATTACATTAGTTTCCCCAGTTGGTAATTATTGATTACAGGATATAGCCATTTGTTCCTGCTAACCACTCTGCCCTTGTAAGCGTAAACATCAAGGACGGGGCTTTCACTCCTCTATGTTATGTAACACCGGTCTGCTACACATATTGTAGAAAGATCCACGACACAGCAGTGATATATTTTTTTGTTGCAAAGTAAACAGTGTATGCTTGAAAAGTTTTCTGGTATTTTAGATCCTTTCTCACTCCTTCTTGCAGCCTAAATTTTCACATGACTACTAGAAGTGCCATGAATACCCTAAATTATTATTGGGTAATAACTTCACATAACTGATTACATTTTGTGGCAATCTTGCCATTTTAATGTACTTTAGGCAATAAGTAATAATTGCTCTTTCAAATTTCTTTGAGTCATGAAGGTACGCCTTTTAATAAAATAAGGAGAAATAGCAAGAGAAAGTCTGCAGATGTCTACTGGACATATTATAGGATTTCATAGAATCATAGAATGTTAGGGATTGGAAGGGACCTCGAAAGATCATCAAGTCCAATCCCCCTGCCAGAGCAAGAATGCCTAGACATTTAGCTGCACATGTCTTATTTTAATGTTTTCCTATAAGGAATAAAAAGTCATTCACTTGTGGTTTCCTGTGGGTAACTAATTCAGTCCCATGTGTCTAGTCGTATGTTCAGACAAACTTTATCCTGAAGCAACAATAGACTGCTATCAGTAGCTCAAAAGCATTCTTTTTATTTCAGTCACTTTTTTTTTTTTCTCTCCCCCTCCCTCATATATATCAGAATATAACTGCACAGGCCTGTCTGTAGTCTCCACTGTGCTACTTGCCATAAGAGTTGAGTTGGTGGAGGAGCAAAGAGGTTTGGGCCCAGAGCGGTTGGTACAGACTATTCACAGGCTCGCAGGGATGTGACCAGGCTTTCTGAAAGCTGGAAGAAAGCACTGAAAGATATGTATGCAAAATGCTATGCTTTACTTCAGTATGCGTTACTCCTGGTTTTGTCCAGAAAACATTGTCATCTTTCAGTTAAAGATTCTCCCTAGTTAAGATCGGATGAGATCTTTGGGTTCTTTCCATGTTCTAGTACTTAGTCTTTGGATAATTTTTTTCCTTTTTTTACATCTTCTGTCTCATATCTTTAATGTGTCTGAATTGCTCTGAATTCCTTAACTTTAAATTATTTTCTGTAAATCATTTTTTTTATGAAGCATTGTTTTACCAATGCAGAATAAAGTGAAAAGAGTATATATGCTTTCTTTTATTGACATGCAAAGTCTATTCCTTAAGTACAACAGTAATATACTTAATAAAATGGTTATCTTTTATTTATTTTGAATGATAGATAACCTGGTAAAGGTTTTCCGTAAATAATACATTAAAAATCATAACATATAACATCTCATTAGATGTTGTTTGTAATTTTATGTCTATCTGAAATAGCATGCTTTCTCATTTACAACCTCTAAATACCTACAAAGAGGAAAGCTTCCTAAAGTTTGCATTTTTTAAAAACTATCATCCAAACCTGCTTCAGAATTTTACAATGGCAGAAAACCAGTCATATTTAAATTAGTTATAAACAGTGGCTGATGACAATTTATAATCTAGTAAACACAGCCATTTTAAAGTATTAAAATATTTTTTTCTTTAAAGTACCTGAGATTATTTTTTTTCCTAATGTAAAATTACATTTTATATTTCTAGTACTGATCTTGATTAGTTCTTATTCACATTTATTTGGGTAACATCTGCAGTATGTGTAAGTGTCTACATAGTACCCTGAAACGTGGAAAAAGATACTTCATGTTGAAGAGTCCACAGTGAACTTATCATGACTGACCACAATCGTTAAAAGTGGTGTGGTGTTCATTTATATCACAGAAATATCTACCTCATTTTTCTAACCAAAGTGGGATTCAGCTGACTTAGAACATGATAATATAACCCTTTCTTTTTTCTTTACTGTCAACAGAAACAACTGATGCAGCCTTTTCTTCAGAAAGGAGGTAACTGTCATCGTGGACAGGAGGGTCTCAGCGCCATTGTAGATGCAGGTGCCCCTCCCACCTCCCACGTGCATAACAGTGCTCTTGATTTTTGAGTTTGGTCATTTGTCATAGGTTGTCACCATATCCATCTTCTCTACAACATGGCCAGGATGTCATCCTTTTAGAGTAGGGTCTCATTAACATTAATTTTGATTACAGTCACATTATTCTCTCTGGTCTTGAGACACTGCCCTATTCATATCAATCCAGACTGTTGCTGTAAGATTCACTCCGCCAGATTCATCAGTGCCAATCCTCCCTCGCCTTTGCGTCCTTCCTTGGACTTGTCATTGACTATTGCATTAAATGTAAACTTGCACTCCTGGATCACCTTACTGCCTATCTTAGGCTACATTTTGATCTTTATTCATTACTGATAAGAGACAAGAGTTGGTAAATCACTGATACAAACCTCCATTCTCTCATTTGTTAAATTGCAGTGCAGACATCGGTGGGTTTTTTTTGTTCAAGTCATTTATTTAGACTGAGGAAGATTTCTCCAAGGAAAAAAAAAAAGACTGATGCATTATTGCTCTTCCAATTTCTCTCAAAGGCATCATCTGCAGTGCAACTTAGAAATCTTGATTTGTCCACTGGATCTTATACCTATCACAACAATGTTGTCTGCCTGCTTCCTTGCACATGGTTATTTATTTGAATCTATTTCTGTTGCCCTCCCTGCCTCCAGGTTGAGGATGTTCTTTGCGACCTCTGTCTACTACTTGGCACTACAGAATTTTGGTCCCTTTGACACCATGTGAATGCAAACAAAAAGCAAAAACAGCCATGTAACATTTCCAGAGGTCAGGATGGTGCACCCTACCGTTGTAGCAGTCTGAATGTCAGGATTAGAGACCTGGAAGTTCTTCAGCCTTCATGGATCCCATGATTTGGATCCAGTCTGTAGAACACAGCCATCTTGTGCTTACTGAAGATTAACTCTTGCTATAATTGAAATGAAGAATGTAACCCCACCGTCCTCCTGAAAAAAACCCAAATCCAATCCCACCCTCCGGACAAAGTGGCAATGGATCAGCACCTCGAACGCTGCTCCATGTATCACTTAAATAGTTTCTGATCTGTAGAGTGCAAGCTATACATGCCTATCTATTTGTTTCTTTTAAGGAGAATTATATTTATCCTGAAATAGATTTGACTCACAAATTTATAATCACACAGTTTTGAACTACTTAACATAAAATTTTAATAAAAACCACAGCATTTGTAAAGCGTGTCAGTTTGAAAATAAAGCTAGGTATTTAAATAACACCCAAGTGCCCTATTTAATACTTTTTGAATGGAACATTTATTTCAAAATTTCTTTCCAAAGTGAAATTGCTTTTGGAGAAAATCATTATTAAGGAAATCAAAATGAAATATTTAAATTGAATTGAATAAAATAATTTGGCCCAAAGCATTAAGGGGAAAATTTCATCATTTTGTCAGTAAAAAATCTGGTTTTGTTAGTCCTTTATTCCTCTGCAGAATAGAAAGGATTTTTTTTCTTCTTTTTTTTTGTAATGGAATTTCCAAGACAGGTTTTCAGCCTCTAATCTAAAATCTCATGTTTTTTTCTTTTACTATACTATCATATTTTGTATAAAACACAATGAGCTGGATAGATTTCCCTCAAAGGTAATGATAGTCTCATCCAAAAATCGCAAATCATTCATTATTTGTTAGGATTGATGTGAGATGTTGGGAATCTTTGTTGTTTGGGGGGGGGAAGAACTGTAGGAAGTGAGCATTCATTAGCTAAAATGGGGGGGGGAAGGTGTTCAGTCTAAATTGAATACAGAATTTTGATTTTTCCTTGCACAAAAACCAGAGCAAACAACTCAGAAATATTTTGTTGATACTTCTTCCTGTCCAAACTCAGCTGTATTCATTTGGGCACTTGTACATGAAAACTGAAGGAGTGAAGAAGTTTTTAATAAAATAGCTAGAAGATACATTTTTGCCATTACCTAACACTTCTGGATTTTACACACCTACATACTGTAACAAAACAACTCAAATTCCCTCCTCTACTTGAAGCTTTGGAAATATTTATCTCCCAAGAGAAGGTGTACAAATGAGGAAGCAGATTTTTCTAGGATAAGGTGCTGATAAAAGCACTGATGATTATGACACTGTTCCGTGTGAAGAAGACAAAAACAGTCAGGAAATCCACCTGTATTGAGTGATTATTTTCAGCAAAGAGACCTGGACAAACAACTTCTTAATGGCTCATGAAAATCTAACCCTTCCTTCTGCACATGTAGTGGCCAAGGTTCTTCAGCACACATAATTTATTTTTTTTTCCCGAGAATTTACTAAGTAAAAAAAGGATAAGAGAAACCAGTCCTATGTCTCGCAAGCTGCTGAGCGAAATTTATCCATTGCAAGATTGTTTTGAGCATAGTCACTTCCACTCTGGCAATTAAGAACTTCATGTCTTCAGTCTGATGTGTTCAATATTCAGCACTAAAACTCTAATCTTGATATCCCCTCTGGTAGCATGATATAGTGATACAAAATTACTGCAATGTCTATGAACTGTACTGGGTTCAAATCTTCTAGAATGTACTCCCTGATTGAACTATAAATGGAGAGCAGCTAAGGAGAGATTAATTAACTCTTAATTTCCTAACAAGGAAGATGTGTGATGTGAAGCTAAACATTTTCTCTTTAGAAATATATGCCAGGTGTTACTCTTCATCTTCCAAAAGGCAAATATAAATATCTGTCTTCCTAAGGATTCCTAAGGATCTGCTTTCAAATAAAAACCACTTATATAGGATAAAGGTTTTAATCATGGACCAGTTCTTATAATTCATTTCAGACTGCTTGATGCAAGGGCAGTTATACATGTAGCAAAAGACACAAAGAATTTACTACTACAAATGTTACAGGAAACATGAAGACTGAAACTGCTAGGCAAGAATTAATTTATATTTCAGGTGAATGAACACTCTAACTTCTGTCTCTATAAAGTTCTGAAACTTTCTCTTCAGTTCATACTGTAACTTCATACTTTTAATTAATTTTAAATTTAAACATTGAAATCTCAGGATCTGCTTACCTATCAGAATAGATTCTTTTACTCAGTATTATTTTTTTTTTTTACTTGAACAGACATTAAGTTGAAGTCCTTATTAGACCAGATAGATAATTAGACGTAAGAAGAACACCCAAAAGCTCTGAAGTAACTCAGTTGTGAAGTTACAGCACTCCTGGCCAAGGTCTGTAAACTACATTACAAAAAGCCACTGTGGCAGAAGACTGGCAGTCTGCCAGGGGAAATCCCGTCTCAAAAAGTCTCAAGAAGTGATCCTAGGAAAGGCAGGCTTCCATCTCCACTTAGAAAAAAGCAAAGTTCTATCTCCAATAAGAGAAAATGTAAGACCACTGAGACTATAGACAAATATGTTCCATGGGGAACAGCCTGATTTCAGTCAAGAAACTACTATCCCACTATACCATTGCACTTCTATGACAATGCCAGCAGAAATGTCGTTCACTTGCATTTTTAAATAGTCCTTGACACCAAAGATTATTAAAGAAATTAAGCTGTGGCAGGACTGGTAGAAAAGATCTTTTATGGATTAAAAGCTAATTAAAGGATAGGAGCAAAAAGTGCTACTATAGACCAAGTACTCTTCAGTTTTCTAGATGGAAGGTAGTATGGTGATTTCCCATAAAGTGGTGCTTGAGCTGTTTGAGTTTTTTTCTAATGTAGTCATCAACTATTTGAAAAATGAAGTGAACATTAAAATCTCCAATTCTGCAGATGGTGTCAGTTTTTTTTTTTTTAGTTTTGATTTGGTTTTGAGTAGTCAATTGCTGTGCAAATGTTGAGGACCTACAAAAAGTTCTCACAAAAATGAGTGGCTGGAATAGTGGCAGTTGTGCTTTAGTGGAAAAACACAAGGTAATATATCTGGGGAAAACCAGTGAAGTCTACATGATTCTGCATTCAGAATTGATGGTTACGATTCAGGAAAGCCATTTTGGAGTCTCCATAAACAGTTCTCTGAAAGAGAACTATCTTAATGTTCAACAGAAGCCTAAGAAGCTGACAATATGAATTTAGCAGTGGATAGATTAAATAAGGCTTCTTATTCTTATTTTGGCAAAAAAAAAAAAAAAAAAAAAAGTAAACTGGCTTACCCGCCAAAAACAAGGAAATCAATTTAAAGGACAATTAGAAACAATTCTAATATTTTCGGGGTTGGGAGGTTTTTGGTGTTCGTTATAGCTGATCTGTGTCATTTCATTTTAAGCTCTCTCTGTTGTTTAGACATACTCTTCCACCAAGAAGATCCTCTTTTATCTCCCTTATCATGTGTATTCATAATATAGACACGTAGAAAAAGAACTCAACACATGAAAGAATCCTAGAGTGAAATGAGACAAAAAGCTTCTAACACCCACAAATAAATTAGAAGCCTGAAGAATTTCATCTCCGTTCCTAAATGGTAAAAATAAATAGTGAAGTCAGTCCTACTGTTCTTCCACAGAGGGCTGTGACAATGCCAACGAGACGGCAAGGAAGCTCAGAAGGGCTGATGTCAGAGCAGAAAGTACAACAATAATGGGGTACCCTGTTTACCCTGTGGCCAAATGTAACATCAAGGCAAAATGCAATTTAGAGAACACACTTGGAATAGCTAGAAAGAGAACCCACAGCAGAAGCCATATTTTATTCAGTCCTAAAGCAATTCTTGCCTCAAACACATGAAATGAAATACTTATGGTAAAAGAGTGAGCATAGCACACTCAGACTCAATAAATGTAAATTCAAAAAAGACAATGATAATTTATTACAATGGCATTTAATATCAATCAGGAGTACAACATAAAATTAGAGGAGTAAAATACAGATTCTAGATGACTTAAAGACAATATTACAGTAAATACAAATAAAAGTTAATATGATCTACTAAGATAAATCAAAATATTTTTACAGAATTGTATGCACAGAGAAAAAATTTAAAAACCCTAAAAAGTATCACGAATAAATAACATCTATTTTGAGACAATAGTCTAATTATAGAATTATTGTACAGTAAGAATAAACTATCTTATGATTTTTATTCAATTCTTGAAAAAATATTCAATTTTTCAGTTATTCAAAATAGAAGTATTGTCTAAATGAAAAAAGTCTTGAAGTGTAGAAAGTTGAGTTAAAAGTTAAGACAATCTAAAAATCTTTTCATAAATAGCTTTGCAACCCCCTAAAACTAGTATTAAGACTTTTTCAAGCAGCTGCAGGAAGATATTGGTCATCAAAATGACCTTGGTACAAGAGAAATGAAAAGTGGTAATTGAAGTGTAATTTTTCAAAAGGATTTGGAGAATTTTGGTGAAATTACATGTCATCAAAATTGACTCCTGTAAAGGAAAAATTGGCAGAAACCAGAATTTAGAACAAAACTAGACAAAACAAAGCAGAATTAACAAACACCTGGATAGTGGAGAGGAGAAGAAGAGGTGGAGGAAAAGGAAAAAAGGAAAAGGAGAGAGAGAAGAAAAGGGAAAAGCAAAAGAAGAAAGCAAGAAAAAAAGAAAAAAGGGAAAAAGAAAGAAAGAAGAAAAAAGAAAAAAAGAAAAAGAAAAGAGGAAAAAGAAAAGAGGAAAAAGAAAAGAGGAAAAAAGAAAAGAGGAAAAAGAAAAGAGGAAAAAAAAAGAGAAAAAAAAGAGGAAAAGAAAAAAGAAAAAGGAAAAAAAAAAAAAAAAAAAAAGGAAAAGAAAAAAATGGAAAAAAAGAAAATGGAAAAAATAAAAAAAGAAAAAAGTAAAAGAAAAAAAAAAAAGAAAAAATAAAAAGGAAAAAAAGAAAAGAAGTATTTTGCAGTGGGAGATAATGTCTTTCTGAAGGTAATGGTGGTCTTGAGGATGCCAGTGAGAATGTGCAGAGGCTGTGCCTGTGTGTTGCTCCACAGCCATCTCTGCTCCTCCCTCCCCCTCCCCCCAATTTCAGCGTGGAAGAAATTTTTGGGACTATCTCTGAGCACTCGACATGCTTTTATACTTCTTGACTTCCTCCACCAGACACCACTAGAAACAGGACGTGAGGCTAAAGAGTTCTGTTCTGATCCAGTACAGCTATTCCTATGTTTGTTCGGGACTGATCTTTCTTGCCGTCTCTCTGATCATGGCTGGCCATAGCTCAATCCTTGCCCTCCCACATGAGTATAAACGATGTCATCTGCACCGATATCTGCAGCAGACAACCCTCAGGGGCTGTGTGCAATCTCTGCTGGTACCCCCTGAAGCGATTCCCGTTCTGTACCGCATTGTCAGCCACTGATAGCACCCAAACAGGGTCCAGAAAGTTGTCAAGTAACTGTTTGCTGCATCCAGTTTCACTTGCCAGAAGCCATCTCTGGCATCCATGACTGAAAAGACTATTGTGTTCGCTTGATTTGGCAATATTTCAGTGACTGTTGGCAGGGAACAGTATGATCACTTTAGTATGCTATTGAGGTCTTTCGGATTGATGCAGATCATCAGTTTGCCTGTCTTTCTAACTGCCACCATACTGCTGATCCAGTCAATTGGCCTTGCAACTTTTTTCAGCCACCTTATTCCATGACAGTTTTAACTTTCACCTTGAGCTCTGCTTCAAGAGTGTCGGTACTTGAATTTTATATATAGCTGATGCCACATCATCTTAACCTTGCAGACCTTAAAAGCACTCATTATCCACAAACCTGATCCCTTGACCAGAGACTATCTTTTAATAGTCAGAAAAGTAATACCTCAGATATGCTTCTCCCACCCTCAGTTTGCTCTGTGATGCTTTGACTTTGCAATAAACACGTCCATGGCCCAGTGAATAAGTTCTGCACCAGACAATGGATTTCTGCATCCGTTCTACTGCGGGAAAGATCAGAACCTGATCCTTATTTGCATGTGAGCACTTCAGCCTAGGCATTTCGTAAAAGAACTTGTTTGATTTGATCCCACTGTAAGAAAAATTTCCATATTGTTTTATTTTTTACAAAATCTGCATAGTTTACCCAGTTTTACTAAATGGAATGTGATTCCGTGGTGAAGGTTTTCCTTTGCCAGTTGCTTGTCAGTTCTCATATTCAGTTTCTGAACCACATTATTTTCTTGTTACTGCCGTTGCACTTACATGCTATATATTATTCAGACCAGCTTCATCACAGGTGCTCACTTTTCTCTTTTCAAGCACTTATGCAAATTAAATCACCAGTGTAATTTAGAATCTCTTCACTTGCATGTATGTGGTCCAGAAATTGTCTCATCCAAGTTCTGACTACGCACAGGGTGACACCATCACCTTGCTCTGAAGCAGGACTTTTAACCACTAGACCTCACAGTTCTGTAACAAAAAGAGGTCAATATCATTATCACAGTTTTATAAGGGTGCTGTGTAGAGGTGAAGTGACTTGTTCAAGGTCACCCAACAGCTTGGTGAGAGCAGAAGTTAGGTCTTGTGAGTTTCAGTCTAGTGCTTTAGCCAGCAAGAAACCCTGACTGTGCTGAAGTCTGAGGTCTCCCTGTCCTTGGCCTGTTCTATTAAAACGCTGCACTGGCATTCATATAAACCATTTACCAAGGGTAACATCCATTTGTTCTGCATCAAAAAGCAAGAGAGATTGACACATACATAATCTTTTCCTATATGTGATGGATTGATCCTTGACTTAGGATCATTTCAGTTGCCTCTTTGTAGTCTCTCCATTACAGCAAGAATTTCCCAGGCTTTCTATGCAAGATGAGAATGGAAGGCTGTTAAACAACAGTATCTCCCCTTCTTTCCGAGGAAACTTTTTACTGCCAATCCAAGTTTGCAACACCTGCAGTGCTGAAAATGAAGGCTTAAAGGAGATGACCGTACATTTATATTTGTCACATGGCGATTTTAAAAAAAACAACCAAAGCCACAAAAAAACCCCACACACTATTTCTTTAAATGTTTTCCAGAGAAAGTTGGGTTTTTTTTTTTCCAAATATCAACTTTTCTAAGTACAGCACATAATCCTCATACACAGTTTTACCTTGAATATTCGTGGCATATTCATGTAACAATGTCCAAGGGCCTGTTTTCCACTTTTCAAGGAGGAAAGTACATTTGTGTCCACTAATGGCTTCTTGGTAGAATTTCAGCAGCAATGTTCTAACAACAGCCTTTCACTAACAGATGCTGCTTGTGTGTGACGAGAACGTCTCTGGAATCCTGAGGAGGGGAAGGTTCCTGACCTTATGGGCAGCGTACAGAAATCTCAGCCTGTTTCATGCACTGTTTCTCTCATTCAGGTGATACCTGAAATAGCAAAGAGGTGATCCTGCTGTCAGAAGGATCATGTCTGTTTGCAGCATGCCCACTTACAGGCACACCACCTGATTTCTGGTGTTCCCAAACCAAGCTGTCCTTTGGAAGATTTAAACCCAAGCCAGAAAGAAAGACCCTGTATCGATGTGGTCCCACACAACAAAAGCCTCGAAGTTTGCTGGAGACCCTGGAGTTCAGGAAGAACTTGCTTGGTCTGTGCAAGGGAACACCAAACCTAGAAGATGTAGGCATCTTTTCCTGAGGTGAGAAGAAGCAGAAAGAGCAGGGACCTCAGCAGAATCCATAGCCCAGCACAGACCACAGCATGCCACCTATGTACATGCACGGAAACTGATTAATGGGCTGTCACTTTATATGTTGACTGCTGAATTATTTATACTTATAAAGTGTTTAATAATTTAAAGCTGATATCTTAACAAATTACAGCTGAAAGTGACAAGGGGAAGGTGGCACAGGAGTCTCACTTGAGATCAATGCCCTTGTTCTCAGGGCACTTTGGAACACAATTTCTGCTGACTGTCATCAGCAAAAAAAGGAAGGGGGAAGTATGTTGATTTGGTATTACGTGTTAAATAGAGAGAACTGCATATTTCAGTAATCAAAGGAAAAAAGTTGCTTTAAACCAAAAAGAACATGAAATTACTCTGAAGAAATCTACATTTCCATATGAAATGAAAATCATTGTCTTTAAAAAAAAAAAGACTAAATAAAAGCTAATTACAGTGTTTGTTTTTAAAATTTTGTCTCAAAGCATTTCATCCATCTTTTCTTGCCACAAAGGATTTGGATACATATTGATTTTGACCTGCATGCCATATCTTTACAAAAAAGCAAAGTCATCTTAATATGAAGAGGTTATTTTTTACTGTATCAGGATGGAAACAAAATTACTATCTACTGGCTGTATGTGAGTTAAACTCAGAGAGTGCCTGAGAAACAAATTCTGATTTTTAACAAAATCGAAATGTTAACCAACAGAATGGTTGACTGAGTCAAACTATCTGAAAACAAAATTCCTGTCAAAATCCTCTATATAGGTAAATAGCATTTCACTCCAGGATGTTTTTATTTATTCACAGACATTTTTATAGAAGAAAAAATACTTCAATGTAAATATCCAAAATAGTAAATTCCATTCTCTAAGCAGGAATTTCCTGGGTATTAACTCACTCTATTTCCTTCAAATACCACAAGAATGCCATGTCTAGTAGAATCATATTTTGGTGAAACACAAATTCTTAACAAAGGCATGAGGTTCCTGTGACAGAAACTGTACTACTATTGCTGCAGGCAAATACATTTTGCAGGGTAACCTCGCCAGTGATGAGTACGGTTTCGTCTTGCAACCCCAATTCTACAATGTCCACAATAGAACAACGAGCTGTGCTAGCCACTGATGAATCCCAGTAGCACCGCATATCCACATGCAAGAAACTGTTCACCAGTGCAAGACTGACCTCTGCTTGTATTCAGCTTGCTTCAAGCAAGCACCATATGTCTTTCCATCACAGTGGCACAGGCACCGTGGCCTTGAACAGTGTAAATCACATCCAGCTCTATCCCCCCCAATATGCTTAGACAATCAGTGTTTTCTACTTTGGGGCAGGCAGCTTGAATCCTATAAGAAATAACCTTACACGTGCAGTAGAAATTTGGTTTCATGGTATTTCCCAGTATTAGCTTCCTCAACAGCAATTGCTTTCTCTCTCTCTCTGTGATTTAATTGCTGTTTATCTCCACAGAGACTTTTATATGCGTATACTGCCAGCTGGACTAGGATCAGTAGGTGGCCATTACTGGACATTTGGGAGCAATGACTTGAATTAAGGCCAGCTGAATTCTACCAGCAGTATTTTCATTCTACTGTCGGATACAGGCTCACCCATAGTATTTCTTCAGTGGTACAGACATTTACAAGACTACAAGGTCTGGTAGTAGATTTCAGTAAGAACAAGAACTAGTCAGCTCTATTCTTTCCACAGTTCTACTAATGTTTCCAGGTCAGAAACATCCTCAGCTACGTTAGGGACTTAACTCATATCCACACTGTAAACTGATCTTAAAGAAGCCATCCTAAATTCCCAGTAGAAAGCAAGTGGTAAAGTACGTTAGACGGACATAATATTCCCTGGTGTCCACCCCACAAGTCTAGCAGCTGTGTTGCCTTGAGCAGGACAAGTGACAGATGTGATCTCCTTTTCTTCATGCCATTGAACAATTTATTAATAAAGTTATATAAAAAAACTGTTTTTTATATATAGGTTTCCCTATAGTGGTGTTACGTTCACATGAAGAGTTGGGTGGGAAATGTTCATGGATAACTAAAACTGCTAAAACATTTTTCTGGTATAGAAGTGAAAAATAGATAAAGGAAGCAGAAAGTTAGAATGAATGACAAATATTGGCTGAGAATTTCTTGGTTTTTTAAATTCGTTATCCTCACTTGTTAAAGGATACTGTCTCTTTTGGTATATATTTTCCAAATCTGGGGTTTCTAATATGAAAATACTCTACTAACAGTTTCCAGGGTACCAGAAATGTATAAAAATGGGCAATAACTTTTTATCTTTTGATGTGAGGAATATAATAGGCCAATACAAGGATCTGTAGAGTTTTGAAAACGATGAAGCAAAATTATATTGAATTCCTGCCCTTTAAATCACTTTATACATATAAATACATTATTTCTAGTGTTTCTAAATATTTTCTTTCATTAAAACAGATTTTCTAGCATTGAAGGATGGGCAAGCTGTGGAAAATACAAGTTTTTTCATGAAGACGTACGCTGAATGACTTTCATGATTTGACTAGGAGGCCACATTTATAATTCCTTCCATATTAAACCTGAATTATTAAAACTAGATGTGAGAGTGATCTCAGTGAAAGTTATTGCTGAGGTAAGTTTTACAAAAGTATCCAGGGCAAATACAGATGCTCCAAATAGTACAAAATCAGCTTTACATCTACTAAGACACAAACCACTAATCCACTCAAGGTCTTGAGCCTGATCTTCAGAACTCCCACTGAGTAAGATCTCTGCTGTCTGGAGGGCAGTTTTGTTTCCCCTCCTCCACAGCCTAGGATAGTAAATATGACCAGCAGGAACCCTGGAACTGACAGTATCAGTGACAGAGTGAAGTCTGAAAAATCATAGCACGGAGCTTTATTGGTCACCGGAGGTAGTCAGCTATGGCATTCCTTCCTTCACAATTCACATGATGCCCCGACACCACTTCCTTGAAGATAGCATTCAGAAATACCCCTGAATTCTAAGCATAACAATAACACATCAGTTAGTTGCACACTCAGGCACACGAACAGGATATTAAAAGGGTATCAGAGAAAAATACAGTCTTTCAGGTAAGTTATTGTTCTCTGGAATGCAAACTTATAAGAAATGTCTGGGGTTAGTATCAGCCCAGTAGAAATAAGACCTAGTCAGGAGATGGTACAGAGAGCACCCCAGACTTTGACTTCTCCCTGTTTCTTTGAAGCCTTCTTTTCTCTCCCCAGTCCAGTACTGCGTGTGCATATTCATGAATCAAAGTTCCAGCGACCCTTCTGCTCCACACCGTGCAACAGAAATTTCAGCTCTTGTGTGAAATCCTACCCCCAAGGAAGTCAATGGCAAGATCCTCGCTCACTTCTTTGGGAACGGGAATTCATCCATGATATCTCGTTAGTTCTGTTAGGTGTTCAGGATGCAACATGCATTTTGAGATGAATCAGTAAGCAACGTGCTGCTTTCTTACACCCTTCCATATCTGAAACTGCACTGTACTTCTATTACCCTTGGCAGACAATTTTCTCCTTTGTCCGCTCAAATGCAGCCCTCCATCCTTTATTCTTTTTTTTTCTCCCAATACATTTTTAGAGAGCAACGTAAAAATTGTTATTAAAAAATCAATGCCCTGCTATCACTTATGGTTTATGTTCAGAAACTGTGGGCACCTTCCCTCAGCTGGCCCAGACTTTCTTCACCCGTTTTGTACAAGTACTTTTTGAGACTACAGAAAACTCACATAAAACCTCCAGCCTCCAAATAATTTCCTTTCTTATTTAGCCTTTGTCCACTGATTCTATTTTTTTAGTTTTTTTTTTTTTTCATAAAACATTGTTTCTCTTGCCAGAAGTTCTAGACAACAGCAAGTGTCATTAGAAATTGTAAAGGACAAAGCACTTCAGACTATGTTACTAGCAAAAATTCTTTCTTAGGAGAAGGGAGGAGTTGATGACCCAATAAGTTTTTCCCTATTTTAAAGCCTTCAGGCTTGTGATGCCTCAGTTCCCTGACTGGTCCTTGACAAATCTGTGACAGATAGGAAAATGAAATACATCTTCAGTGACCATCTGCATAACATAGTCTTGCTTGTTAGAAGAGAATAATTCCTTTCAAATTATGCTTAATTTAACTTGGTATGATAGGTGATGTGGCAAAGTGCTCTAAAAGAAAACTTCCCATCTGCAGTGTTGGTTATTATAGTAAGTAATAACAACTCCTTGTGTGGCTTAAACATTCAGATGAGCTGAACAGGCACATTTTTGCCTTTTGAGGAGGATAGGGGTTTGACACTCTATAGTGGTGCAATGGGGCCAGCTGCTTCCTTCCTGCAGCTGAACCAAGGTGGGCTGGGCAGTAATGAGGCAGTGGCAGGTAATGAAAGGCATTTAAGGAAAAACAAATCTTGTTCTGGAAAATCTGAGAAATCATTCATATTAACGATAGGCAGTTACTCTTTTTTCAAAGTTCAAGTGTTCAGGTCTGAATTTCTCATGGAAAAAGGTCAGTACTTTTTCAAATTCACTGAGACTTGGCATGAGTAACCCCAGTCATTCCATCTCCATGAAAAATCCAGAAGCCTCAACATAGTCCCTCGTATTTGCTATTATGTATTTTCATTTGAATCAGAAAGTTCCACCAAAGAAGCAATCAGTTAAGTACCCAAAGCCTGTAGGTCTAGAGCAAAGCATGAAGGGAGGAGCAGATTGCATGAACTCAAAAGAGACAGTGAGTCCCTGCTGCCCTCTCCTGCTCCGTGGCATGAACAAGTCACACACCTTCTGTACCAGGCTCTCCACTGGATGCTGCTTTCTCCATCATTTGTAAAATGACTTTCATGAGAGGGGAATTGTTACCAGCCTACTCCAGCTAAGGAAATGATGGCATCTAGACACTTTCTGATGAGGGTGTCGTGCACAACGCCCTGTCCAATACTCCTGTTAGGACACAGGTAAGGACTTGGCTTCGGGTTTCTGGTACAGAACTGAGCAGTGAGAGCTTAATGAATGCAGACATTTGAGATCCTACACTACTCTGGTAAAAATGGAGCACAGAAATCCAGCTAAAATAATACAAGAACCATGGCAGCAGAGATTTCTCTCTTCTCTGAATCTAGAGACAAATAGGCACCACATAGTACAAGAAGTAACCACAGCAATCAGCCTTTTTCTTATTTTTCTGAATGTTGTAGTAAACGCTTTCAGAGTAAAATTCAAGGCATAACCACTGCTTGTCTAAAAATGACAGCTGTTCTAGAGAAGACTGATGTATACACCAATCTCTCCTGTAAACTGTTCCATTCCCTTTAGTTGTCTTGCGTTTTTTATTTTTGTCAGTCTGAGTATGACTCAGGTTTTTTATGTGTGTTTTTATCTTTCGGTTTTGTCTTGTAGCTATATCTAGATAGATTTCTTAGTCTCTCACTTTTGCTATAATAGTGAGTGGACAGTTTAGTTCAGCAGCTAATAGATCACTCAGACAAATGTCCAGGAGAAGATGCGATATAGGCACTCAAAATTCTATCACATTATTTCAAGACTGCTGCCAAAATACTTTTCAAGGAATAAAAAGCCCTTTCAATATTAAAGTAAATAACAGGTACCTCACATAGCTCTAATTGGGGACAGACTGAAAAATAGTCTGTGATATTACTTTAAAAACTCAGAAGGCTTCACCATGATTACATATAACAAAGAAACATCAGAGAAGGGAGTTAGGAAGAATTTACTGTTTGTGAGAAAGACTAGTTCTAATGTTAATCATGAAAATATTTTCCTATTAATAACAGAAAAAAAAGCAGGAAAAACATAAAGAAAAAAATGACCAGAGCTGTAGGCACATCAGAACAGACATTGTAGTATGAAGAGAGCATGAAACCTGAAGGAGACTTGCATTTTCTCATCATTCCATTTCCATTGCTGGGCACCAGGCATGAAGAGAAAAAAGTACTGTATTTTCCTCAAAATATCCTCCCTGGAATGTCAGGAATTGACAATACCAACGTAAAGGGAAACAATGGCTGATCTCATGGTTCTGCAGTCGTCCTCTTGCAGGCTTCACTCAGCAAAACAAACCCTTCAGGTCGCACAGTCCTTGGGGGCCATATATTAAAATAACTCAGTTATATTCACAGCCTCTGTCTGTCCCTCCCAGACACCTTTGTAGTGGCATCAGCATCCTCCTCAGAGGAGACCATTTTCTCATTCTCGTCCCAGCTGGAGAATAAGCGCTGCATTCGAGGTTATCGAGGGGACGGGCAGTTAAAGGACAGAAAACAACAACAGTGAAGGAATAGTACCACGAAGACATGGGGAATACCCAGGAAAACACGTAGGCTGACATTTCTTCAGTATACTTAGTTTGTTTATGGGCAGATTGCCACAAAGGGAAAAAAAAAAAGAAGGAGAGGGGAAGCGAAAACCTATACTTTATTTATTACTTAAATAAACAGTTTTATGCTGCTTCCATTTTGTCCTCAGTTTTATAACAATATGAGTCCATTTCCCCATCATTCCTTAATATCTATATTGTTTAGGACTTTATATACTGTATGATTAGTTGGCATTGGTACTGTTCAATCTGTACTAATCTGTATGCATTTATATTGTGTGAGCAGTTCTCTAATTGGTTTTCATCCAAGTAATCCCACAGAGAATAAGGTTACATGCTGAAAAGGGCTGAGGTGAGAGAGTGGTTAAAAGGGGAGTGAAAACTCTTTTCCCATCCTTATTAAGAATGCTTTGCACATCTGCATTTTCTAAAAACATTTCTAAACTCCCTCTCTGTGAATAAGCATAAAGTCTGTGCCACAGCAGAGAAATGCACAGAGAGAAAATGAGTCTGTTTGAGAGAACCCCACCCATATCTGCTTTATACCTCTCATGCTGCTTTATTCCTTGGTCAGCTAAGGCTGTGAAAAGTAAATACTATGGTTTACAAAGGGGGTGGTGGTGGTGGCGAAATAATTAAAAGTCAAACAAACCCAGAAAAGAAAACACCTCTTGGTAGAAAATGCCAGTTTTAGTTTAAGAAAACAGAAATCTTATAGAGCAGAGACTAAAGATCTTTTCCTAAAGGTGACTAACAGAATTGCAAAAAAAAAACCCCAAAACAATACAAAAAGCCCCAAAGCAAGCCTGCACTTTCAAAATAAGTTGCTTAAATCTGTGTCTGGCCAACTTGTTTAAGTATGGCCTAAATTTCAGATATTCCTCACACCAAGATTTCTGAAACAGTTTCACAAGTGCTGCAGGTGTTCAGGGTGTTCATTTTGTAAATTTTGATGACACCACTTGAATTTTAACAAAATATATATTCAATAATTTCATTTAACTGCATAATAATAACACCCTTTCATATTTCTGGCTGCAAGGATGTTTGTTTGAGTTTTTTTGAAAAGTATTTTGTATTACCAGTCACACACCTCCCAGGAAAAAAAGTTGTGGAAGAAAATTATGTGAAAGTTATTCTCCTTTTCCTTAAACACAAAGACAAATCTTAATTCTCTTCATAGAACTGCATATGCAGATTTACAAGTACCTGTATACAGTCACTGTCTTCATTACCTCCAACATTAGCAATTTTTTTTTGTCATGCTTAGATCAAGTTCTAGCTTTGATTACACTTCTTTTTTTTTTTCCTTTCCTTTCAAAAAAACCTTAAGTCAACATACTGAAAACTGGATGTAAAACACACTTTTTATACATACTCATGCCCACATTCTGAGCAGGCATTAGAATATTTATTTTAAAAACACAGGGCTTGGTTACCATATTCACAACTTTCAATGGCTGAATTTTAGAAGAGCCTTTTTGAAATGAAAGTTTCTTGCTGCTGTACAATCTTGCTAGTGAGAAAATGCAATTTCACTACATACAGTGAAATAAAATCCCTTTTTACTGCTTAAGAGAAAGATACTCTAATTTTATGAATTAAAAAAATAAAGGAAAAGATAAACTTTTAGATTCTACTCATAGCCACGTAGATGACAATTTTTCTGCAGTAAGTTATCATCCTCTCTGTGCAATGAACATTAATCTGGACTTCAAAGACAGGCAGTTGTCCTGCTAAACTTAGCAGTGATTTACACTGAAGGACAATGTAAGCGTACCGTTTCCCTCCCCCACTTACGAAAACCACCATACTTCATTTCTGCATTATCTTCTGGTAACCATCTCTGGAATATTCTTAAAAGCTGCTAACATGATACATTAGAATTCAGGCATGTGACAGATACAAAATTAAAGTTGACCTTCTCTGTCAGAAAAAATAAACAGTAACCATTAGCAGCTTTGTACCTCTGCATTTAACTCCCTATTTTCTGCCTCCCTAGTTTGGGTCCATTAACTGACTGGTGTAAAAAAAGACCCCCGGCAACACTGACTCCCTCTGAATATATTACGATCTCTGGATATTACACTTGACTATGTCCTTTTCTCCACAGCCTAATTTTACATTTGAAATAATTCACTCTTGAGTTGGACACACAACAATAACATAGACAAGAGTTGCCAAAATTCCTAAAAAACTTCCTATGTCCACGTCTCTGTTAACAACTTATGGTTTGTCCTGGGAACTGCTGAGAATTTACATTGACATCTAAATTCTCATGATTTCACTAGTGACCCTAAATGTCTTGCTAAGCCTCGTCAGTTATAGTAAGAACATCCTTTTATTCACCTAACAAACTATTAGAAAGAGTATTTTATGGGAAAAGTATCTATTAAAATATGCAGCTTCTTGACAAACTCACAAAACTTTTTTTTTGTTTGTTATTGCATAGTGCAGACAGAATTTCACATCTACAGAACTTCCAGAACACCAGGATCCTTCAGAGAAATAAATTAGATGACTGTCATACTAAATTTGATGGAAGCAAGCATAGAATTTTACCACCGGATCACACAAAAGCACCTACTACACAGAATTAAGTGAAGAATTTATTCACGATACAAAATTGATTTTGAAAATGTCGGTGCTGCAATTCTGTCCCAGACTTTGACCAACATATAGAGTGAGACAGCACACTTGTATTTGTGTCGACCATTTTTGAAGCACCTCGGTATGATTTGGGGACTCACCACATAAGCTCACCCTGAGCCCAACTGGATGTTGATGGTAAAGTAAATGTCTTCCCACCTCCATTTTCTGTCAACAGCTACAGGATTTTGCTCTTGCTGTCTGTAGGGATTTTCGCCATATTTTTCTTGTGCTCAGTAAGGCATGGTATATCTTTGAGAAAGAAACTTATCACACTAACAATTAAACACGATCTGTAATAAATTGCTGGTGGGACGGGACTTATATCGTTCCCGAGACTAAAATACATACCCTGAAATCAAAAACTCTCTTGTCCTGTGACCTAGGAGCAGAGGATGATTTTAACTCTCGTGCCAGCTGAGCTGTGGTGCATGCCATTTCGCCTCACATTTTGATATTTTCCTGTCAATTTCATATTTATTCTCTGCAGGGACAATATTTTAAGACTTGCTTCCAGGTTTTAACGCAGACATAAATTTAGAAAAACACAACGCACCCTTTTTATAAATTGATGCAGGTTGCTTTGAGTTTATAGAAGAGAAGACATACAGAGAACATTTGAAAGTTTCCAAACAAAATCACACTTTCAATATGCAAAATTTCACTGTGCTATCCCAAGTTTACAATCATCTCTGTATCCTTCAAGATGGGCTTCTAACTACTTCTTAGCATCACACTTTGTATGGTTTTATCTGACTGATTAGGCATTGAAACACCTTCAGAAGGCTTGCACAGCACAGATGTAGGAAAAAAAAGAATTTGTTTCTGCCAAAAAACTCATAAGCTCAAGGGCCGTTTAACTTAGCTCGGTCACTTAGTTTATTTTGCATTAGAGGAACTTCTCATTTAATTTACCAGTCTATAATAGGTAACTTTTTCAATATGAAGCTAAAGGTCACTATTATATGTAAGGAAAATTAAGCCAATGTTCTTGGTTGCCTTACAGTTCTCCTAGTTCAACTACTCCAATAAATGAACATGTACAACAAGCCGAAGGGCTTTTTATTACAAATTTAATTCATTTCTCTAGACAACTGTGAAATTTGCCATTGACATTAGTCATTACCCCAAGGCGAACTAAAAGATGATCTCAGTTAATAAATGATCCTTAACAAGGAACGCTCCTATCTTCTGTGATATTGGCACAGGCACATTTTATTAATGCAGGACTAGCTTCCTGCCAGAACACTAGCATTCACGACTATTTGGTGTGCTTGTTTCCTCTTCCTGCTCCTGATATTAATAATTATGCAACGGGATAATTAGCAACACAAAGAGACAGTACTATGTGCTTGCAGCTAGATTTTCAGCACGTTAACCTTCTGGGAAATAAAGAACAGAAGCAAAGAGTCTAGCCAAATAACCAATGCAGGTTGATTTCACAGTGTGTAAAAGGCTAATTATCTGTGAAAAGTCCGACCTCAAGTAACAAAATTACACAAATGTGCAGGCATTTTATCTTAAATAAAACTCAGATGCAGTAGTTCATAATGTGAGGAATCATGGTTAATAACTGTCTTCCTGAACTATTTATCTATATATAGGTTTATAAACATAAAAAGAAATCCCAGAGAGAAATAACTATCTCCTATGAAATGTTAACCAGTTATCAAAATACCTGCAAAGGTAGAGTAAGATAAACTCCCCCCTCCACCCCCCAATCACTGCAATGCTAAAAAAAATACCCTGTATGTGACAGAAGTAGGTTAAGTGCATTTTGTTTACTGGAGACAGGCTACAATAAAAAGCAGAAAATATTACTACTTCTTTACAGATACCATGTGTAATTCATTCTGATATAAGAATATTTATCCACTAGCAGTAATAACAAACCACAATTTTTGTCACGAAAAAAATAAATTGTATTTGCAAAAAGCAAACACATTACGGAGTGTGTAAAAATGCAATATTCCCATTTTCTAGTCAGAGTTCCAATTTATTGAAGTAACAGAGCAGAAAATGCACTGACAGCTGTTACATTTTATTGCGAATTAGTATATACGTTTTATATCCAGTGAGCAAATGCATGATACATTGTATTCCAGTAATTGCCACTGGCTTTCCAAATGGAAACTGAATGATCTTAGTGCAATTACACTCAGGAGAGTAAGTGTAACAAGCTACAGTTCTACATTATAGCTCTTTAACAATACCAAGAATTTTATTCTGTTTTAAAAAATAAAATAAAAAGGTCAGACTGTACATATAAAGACAGAAATACAGATTTATTCATCTACAGATGACAAAATAAGTATTTCTGCTGTTCTGGATTAGATTTGGTTTTGTATGACAGCCTGTATTTTTCAAAAAGTTTTTAAGAACAATATTTAAGTTTTCTACAAGTTCAGTTATTTCTTCAGCATCAATAGGTAGGGGGAAGAGAGGGGAACGCACAGGATGGTTGAAAACTTTGAACACATTGAAATCAAAACTTCTCGTTACACATAGGAAATAAATGTTTGCTATTCCTAGACTACGCCTTAATTTGCCAATATCCTTGTATAGAAAATAGAACACTTACTTTGAAAGATTTAAGACATTACCTTCAGAACGAACATTTTAAATGTTTGTTACCACAGGTTTTTACCCTCCCCCAGTTGTCTACCTGAGACAGTAACACTCCAAAGAGAGCCAATGTGCTGAGAAATTAATATTCCGAATCTATTAAGGGGAGCGGGGGCAGGGGGGAAAAAACATTTTTTTATTATTATTTTTATTTTTTACTAACCTTCATGACATATTTTAAACCATTTCGTTGGGCAACCAGTCTTGTGACAGCTTCAGGCACCTTCAAGCTCTAGCGGGAAGCGCTCAGGAAAGCCGGCAGTCTCCTCCCCTCTAGTGGCTACCAGCTCTCTTTGCAGCAAACAGAGGGAGAGAAAGGCCTATCGAGGACCACCTCAGGGCCATTTGTGTCATTTTTCTAAGCTTACAAGGAGAGAAAAAAAAAGAAAAGAAAAAAAAAAAACACAACAACAAAAAACCACCAACAAAAAAAACCCTCTGCAGACAACCCACAACAGAGCAGGCAGTCTATCACCGCAGCAAATAAAATTTATCAGTCATTTAAAACAATATGCTAGTAGTGACTACAACTTAATCAACACCAACCTACTGACATAGATTTGCAATTTGAGCAGGTTATTAGTGATCGAATTAACAACATGTCACAACTTGTATCTGATTTATTAAAGGAAGCTGACTAATGCAACGGGGCTATAAACAACATGCACAGAGACATTTTTCAGGCATGCTGACTTACTGCTGTACAGACCATGAAAAAGCAGTTAGAAACAATTTCTCTGGTTTTACCCTTTTTATAGGCACTTATAGATTATTGTGCATTGGTGTCACTGTAAAGCATGGGCATCTGTGCTGGAAACCTGTAACCCAGAGGGGTCTGACACTATGCAAATGGGCACAAAATATCAGTCCTTCCACATCTAGTAAAGGAGATCAATGAGACGAGTTGGTAGAGGGAAGCAATGAGAAAATGCAGGATACAGAGACAGGTTGTGATCTCAGAAATACAGTAGCCTAATCATTGCCAGCTTTTTTTCTTTGTAGTCCTCACAGAGGGTTTTAAGAAGACACAAGAAGGAGAACTACAAGATGAGGAAACATGGCTTTCTGGAGTTTACCCAAATCTCTTCCTAAGTTTGTGGGGTAACATGGGAGAAAGTACACTGTCCCTATGTAGCCCATAGGTAGTCAGCACGTGGAGTACTTTTACAGGCATGAGCTAATATTGACTCAAATATATAAAGGAGTGTGTATAGAGCATGGATTTAATTTTTTTCTCTTTCCAAAATCTGCCACTGAACAGGGTTTGCTTCAAACCCCACTCTTTGCTCGTGTATCAGGCCCGTGCACATTCACCAACATAAAACTAAGACCTTTCCCAGCTTTAGACATAAAAAATTACTTTAAATGTAGTTAAGCATGAGCTATATGGACGAGATTTGTTAAAGTATCCAAGTCCAAAGGTAACCTGACCAGATTTTTATTTGCGCCCACTCCTAATTCTGAAACAATTAGTTGCAGCCCAGCTAGTGGCTTGAGAGCATTTTCATGAGAAACAAGAATTTAACGTAAATCCACATAACCAAGGAAATTCAGAATTGAAGCTGTCAGTTCTTAGGCCCAATAGAACACATAAAGAGGCTTGTTAATGCTGAACTAATTGGCATTCTTGGCTTGACAGTCTCAGCACAGAGACCAAGGAGTGAATAAGCATGGAGACTAAACTACCCTCTCGCTCACAGGTGGTCCCTCTAGGTTACGACTAAAGCACATTTGGAGATGAAGAAGCAAAGAGAAAAACGTACACCAACGGTACTGTTTAATTCACAGTCAGGAGATTCTAGCCTGCACTAAAGGTAGAGCAACCAATTCGTAACCACTGGCTATTCTTACGGCATCAGTTAGCCTGTAAATAAACAAAGGTTTTGATTTCCTTTAGCAACAGCTTATGCTTTATAATTAAGGGGAGATCCTGACATCCTCCAGCTACCTCCATCACCATGTTAATTTCTATAGAAATGTATGAAAAGTCCCAATCTGAAAAATACCGTACTCTACAAACTGACCAACATAATCAGAATATTTTCAGACATGGAATCAGGGGAAGGACTTCACCTCTACCTCCTTGAGGCTGTTGAGTACAGGCCAGAGAGTAAGTGCACCTGCAGCCTTAGCCCCTCTGACACACACAACAGCTCGCTCTCCGCATCACATGCAAAATTCAGCGTTTCTCTGGCAATCACAGGGAGAAGAAGATCTGTTTTTATGGAATGTTCAAACCCCTGTTATTTACAGGTACGTCTGTAGTACTCAGTGATCTTCACAAAGTTATTGATGTATCAGTACCTCTGGAAAGGAGTGATGAGGGAATAACAATGTATTTTCTTCATGTAGATTGGTACTGAGAAGTTCTCTGTAGAACACTGTAAAAATATCTCCTATCTTTCCCATTGAAACTGCTGGATTAAAAGAGATAGATACTGAAAATAAGTTGCACAATATTAACACTGAGAGTAATTAATCACTGGAACAAATTACCAAGGGCCGTATTAGATTCTCTTTCAGTGGGAGTCCTTAAATCAATATTGAATAGCTTTTTAAAAGGTGTGTTCTAGACTAGCCACAAGTTATAGGGTTCAATGTAGAAATTACAGGGTGAAATTCAATGACCTTTGTAATATAGCAAGTTAAACTAAAATATTGTCATGCAGATTTCTAGAATTACAGAGTATTAATTTGTTACTTTTACCCCACAAAAAACGTATCTACACCACCCAAAAAGTAATGGAAAAAAAAGAAAGCTGGGAAAGAATGACCCATCTTGACAGACTACTTCTTCAGCTGATGTAATATCAATGGAAATTAATGATGACATCTTGATCCTATACATCTTAATAGTGACTACTTAAAAAATGGCACATTCATAACTCTCTAGGTTTGTTCACTTGCCAGATTTTCCCTCCTTGCCTAAAGTATTCTCAGTGCAGCAATGGAAGGTGGTGACAAAGGCAGTCCCATCTCCTGGGGCCACCTGGATTCTCTTGAGCCTCTCTGCAATTTTGAGCAGGCTCAAGGCTGCTTTAAGTTGTGCTTAGCTTGTAATCATACCCTGTAGCTGTCACACCAGCTGAAGAATAGCCAGGACAAAACACGATCTGTATACCTTTACACTTGTCCCTCTGACACTTTCTAAAACATGTTCCCTAAACAAGAGTGGAGAAACGGAGGAGGAGGCCAACAATAGCAAACAGATTTTGTAATCAGAATCACATATCCTTATTGCAGCTAAAATAATTTATCTAAGATAAATTGTTTTGCTTTTGTTACCAATAGGCTTAAAAAAAATAGAAGATTGGCTCCTCCTTACATACGAGTAGAATTCTACTGTAATTTAAAAGAAGTTATTTAACTGTGACACTTACAGACATCAACATAAGCTCTCAAGTGGAAACTAGACTAAAACATTTGTAATTCTTGCCTTTCAGAAGAGCTTGAGCTGCTCAAAACAGGAGAAAAAAAGCAGTTCTAATTCCCTGTGACACAAATACCAATTTTAATGGTATTATTTTTGAATTATGACATAATTTTCAAAGCTTTTCTGGCCTTTCTGTGAGGAATCTTCAACAAAGAGATAAACAAACTCATTCCTGCAGTATTAAATATTAAAGGTCACAGGTTTGGCCATCGACTTCACTTATGTTTTCTATACTTTTTTAATATAAGAAAACAGATATGGTTTTCAGTTCTCCACCATGCTGGCTGGATATATCAACCTTTGTGAATATTCCCCAAAATACATTCCATTTGCAGAAACATTTGGAGATTTTCTGATAAAATTTGAAAACTTGCTAGCATTTTTAATAATCTAATCAAACTGCATATTCATTTATCAGTTGCTCTTGCCTAAATGTCCAGCAGTTTATCCATCACTGATTTGTTATCTTGCAAAACTGAATAACTCTTCTAATAACAGAAAAGTTATTAGAAACAAATCATGAATGGTTCAAAATCAATCCATATGCAGCCTTGTCAAATGAGGCTGTTTGAACTCACCAGTCTACATGGGTACTTTTACAGGCTCAGGTTCTAAACTTTCTAATACAAGAATTTCTGATTTAGATTTTCCAACTGTTATCCATGTGAATGCAAGATATTTTTAAATAATTTATCTTGTGAGTAACAATTTTACCCCAAGTTTCTTCTTCTCTTTTTTTTTTTTTACCCCTGAAAAACATAATGTAGAAATAGAAGTGAAATATTGCATTCTACTTCTCCTTTGTGCTAGACATCAAGCAAAATTCCACTTCCACTCTCGATAGCAGATAAAAGTTTTAATCATTTCAGGGATACCTTGGCTGATGTGCACTCATTTCAGCTGAAAGCTCTACATGGGATCTAATGAAAGAAGTGTAGCCTAGTAACTCTTGGAAGCCTGTTGTCCTGCTTAACAGAGAGGCATCAAATCCCACCTGATGCATATTTTGAGATTTCCCTCATTCCTCACACTTTTCTACAAACCTGAAGGTATTCTACATTTTCTAAGAAACAATCCAAACAGGGAGCAAACTATTTAGCAGAAGAAAACACACCCACGGTGAGTCATCAGATGAAACCACATAGACTAAGACTCTTCTTGTTTTTTCCAGAATGGCTAGAGATAATAAAGGTCTTTCCACATCCTGCCAGTTAGAACAGTAACAGATTCATGATGAAATGAAAAACCAAAAGTAGATTTTGATCAATGTAAAGTAATCTCTTTCAATTAATTTAAATATACCAAGAAACTCTCTCTTTGATAATCTAATGAGCCAAACATATTGCTTCCTTTGGTATCCCTCTAAACATCTTTCTAGATATGAATCTTACTCCTGAGAAGACCAGCTGGTCAAAAGAGGGTGCACACTCAGCAACAACAGCAACAGAAAAGAGCAGATCCATTTTCAGCTGCTCAGTAGACCAAATTATAAACCAGTGGAAATCGAGACTGCTTACTGCTATTGTACTTGCCTGAATGGAGACTTCAGGAGGTTCTGCATTTTTAATAATGCACACAAAGAAATGGATCAAGTCGTAGCTATTGCTTATGGGCAAAAGAGGAACATATTTAAGATTTTTCTGCAGATGAACGTGAGGGAGGCCAAGAAAAATATAATATAGCCCTACAGATGCATAGTAAGTAATTCTTTTTCCCATATTGCGGTATCATATGCGAGGGAACACATTTGCTCCAGGATTGCCAGTTCACAGAAGGATCAATGCACAGACAGGTTTGTAGAACCCCGTGTGAACCGACAGAGCTTTCCAAATTCAGGGCAGATGAAAGGGAGCAAACGATCTATGCAGTGCCAAATTGTATATGGTGCTATAGATAGCTGATCAATGCCAGCCATGTAGCAGACCCTTGCTCTGACAATCTGAAGGTCTGCTCAGGTGACTATAAACAGTAGAAGCAAAGAGAGAACACACGGAGCACAGCGTGGGCGTTATAACTAGAGTGCTGTAAATTAGAAAGGCACACATTTGTAATTGGCATTGCTGACAAAGAAGTGGCACTAAAGTTACAGATGGAGTCAGAGCTGATGCTGGAACGAGCAGCCTAAATAGCTTGTCACTCTGAGCTCATTAAGAAGTAAAATGCAGATCAGGGAACAGCTAAGCAGCTGGGTCAGGTTGTTCATTGGCTAATTTAGTCTAAACAAGAAAGAGGGAAGGCATGAAACATGTTCTGGAAGAGTGTAAAAGAAAGCAAGGAACCAGAAGGGTAGGGGTGGCCAACCACTTGCTGCAAGCTGAAACACAGCTTAAGAGAAAACACCAAAGCCAAAGAAAAAAGAAAAAACCTTGAAAAACAAAACTCCAAACTTAAATCAACCTTCGTCTTCTCTTCTTTTTCTGATATTTCACTAAATAAACAAAATGCAAAAAATTGGGGTTTCAGCTGTCTCAAAAAATCACTGGAATCCAAGAATCAAGTAATCAGCAACACACATGCCAGTCAAGCATACAGCTATCCACGGCTGAAGACCGACACTGACATATTCATACATATGTATGAGCGTCAGTATTTGCATGTCAGCGCTAAGCATGTAACAATGCAGGTACTTGGGTTAGAAAATTTGGCAAAACCCCCTCTCTCTTTTCAGAAATGAAGCCAGACCTGCCACCGCTGCAGTCAGAAGGCCTGAAGGAAAGGCAGTTCAGAGCCCTCTTCTCCCCAAATAATGAACCACCTGCTCACCTTCTAAAAACAGAGGCCTGCAGTCCCAACAAGCACACTTGAACCCAGGAGTCTCCAGGCTCAAAAGCTTGCCAGAAAATCTCTGCAGACGCACCTAGACTACACATTTACAACAAGTCCCCTCACAGGCTTTCCTCGCTTCTTGCAGTCCTGTTTTGTAGGCTCTCCTTTTCCCTGTAAGGACTGTGTGGAGTCAGAAAGCAACAGAGGGGAAGGCTGGTACAACAACGTTAACTAACTCTTCTTTGTAATTAAAGGCGTAAAATCTGCTCCACACACAATCTTTATTTAGGTGAATTTCATAGCCGATAATCAGATCTTCTAAGAAAGAAAAGGAAGCAAATGAGCTACAAATTTGTGATCTGTCATATTTAGAAACCATCATCAGTCAGAGCGAAGATGGTTTTTATGCATGGGCATGTAGGCATGGGGATTGTAAGGGGCTCTTCTGTGATATTTACATCTTGTGGGATCAATTATCATTAGTCTAAAACAAGTTTTGTGAAAGATTATGACTTTTAGACCAATATTATGTAGTATAATAGAGCCAAGGAAAGGAGAGCAGGTGAAGAAGACACCTGAACCTCTGTCTGCATATTGTATTGTCGCCTCTTGCAGACCTACTAGGATTCCCAGGCTTTGCAGAAGACACAAGATCTCGGGACAAAACCTAAAATTGTCTATAAAATTGTCATGTTTCCAGTAAACTGCTGTGAGACAGACTGTACAGAGGTTTCCTGCCCCAGGTCCTCTTTCTGGGGATTTTATTGTCCTCTCTAACATTACCAGTCTCCCCATATTTTTCCTTATCATTTTAAACCTCTTTGTCTGATCTAGAGAGAATAAATGTGTCAGTACTGCTGGAAAGGCAAGTTGATTTTTACTTTTAACAGGAAAGGAGCTAAAAGTTGAGAGCTTTCTCTGTGAGGGAACTGTTATAATGATCTATTACTCCTGCAGGAATGGAGAGAAATTCTTGTAAATATTACTTATTTAACAGAATATTCTTAAAAATCGTATCAATCTACTTAGTGAAATCATGTGAACAAATCATAAGAGACTGGTGAATTGAAATGATTAAGGCTCGTTTAATTTCTTGAAACCAGGACATTTCCCCAACATCATAATAAGGATTTGGGTTACACAGTCTTGAAATAACTGCTGTATCAGTTTTCTGTCATGTCTGTTGATGTAGTACATAGCTAGCAGATACAAATTCAGCTTTCTGGAAGGGCATACTTCCTATTTTTCTTTTTTTTGGTGTGTGTTTTCTTTTTCCTTTTTCCATTTAAAATAAATTTATCTCTGTTAATATGTCTATTGAGATAATTATATTAATATTTTAAAATGTCATTATGCTCCAGACAAGTACTTTGCAAAAAGAGGAAATTTTATCAGGTTCTCTATATGTCCTTTTCAAGGTATATAAAGAACATTATAGTTTTATTATTAATATTCATTTTAATATAATGTTAAAACCTAAAATAAAGAAGACCTGACAAATTTCTATAGAATCTGCAAAGACAGCAGGGAGGACAATATGTCTCATTCGTGGTGGCAGAATGAGGCTGTCTCAATAGTTACTGCAGGAAGAGCTTCCTTGGACAAGTAGCTCTACTACAAATAGCACAGAGGGATTGAGACTACACAGAGTGGATGTCCTCAAGGGGTGAAATGACATGCTGGGAGGTGGAAGAACAAAATTTGCTCTACGATTACAGAGCAGTGATATTCAAACGTTAACATGAACACAAGGACAGGGTGGATGCAAAATAGGGCTGAAAATTAATAGCCCTAGACAATATGCTTTTTCTGACATACACTAAAGATGAAATTCTCCTCTTCTCCCAAAGACCCAGGAAAACCTGAAGCAAATCAATGGAAAAAAAAAGGCATATTTTATTGGTTGTTCAGAATTTCATATTCGTAGCCCATTCTCCCTTTAGCCACTCCCTTCTCCAAACAGGTATCCAAATTTAGCAGGCACTTAAAAATCAAAACAAGTTTAAGTGGAGGTTGTAATGCTTCTTCTCACAGAAACCTTGAAATATTTGTAGAATGTTTCCAGACAACTGAATGGAAAATTCTCTAGAAATGCAGAGTATTGTTGGTATTATACACCAATATAATTTGCATTTTCTTCAGTATTATTCTCTTTTTGTACTATTTGTTCATATTTATGACTTTTGTGTATTTATATGCATCAAAAATTAATAAAAAGATTTATTAAAGAAATGACGATACTATAATTGCTTCAATTGGAAAATCAGTGCAACTTCACAGACAACAAAGCAATATGTTGAATTTATGAACCTTGCTTCACATATTTACATTTAGCATGCTGAAAATATTTGAATCATTTAGTTGAGGGATTGGAAGCATATTAGGTTAATTAAACTTAACTTGCAAGTATTCTATTCAGAGTTTATATGCTTCCTATATTGGTTGTACTTAGAAGAATGTATGTGTTTTAGAGAAAATTGTATGTTTTTACACCTCAATTCTGCAAAAATAGTATTTCTAATTTCAGTAATATATCTCACAGTCTTTCAAGTAGATCTGAATTGGTTTACTGTTCATTGTGACAAGGATGTTATTTTTCATTTTCTAGTTAATTTAAAATCTCCAATGACCTTCCTCCACTCTTTTGCCTTGTGATTTCTTCATTTGAAAGCAGGATTTACAAAGGAAATTTTTGCTAATATAATTATTTTTCTTCTCAGCCTCTGGAGTTTAAGATACTGAAGATAGCTGTCTAAGTCTCATGTTGCACTGGATACTTCATTTAAATATATATACATATATATATATACACACATATTTTATTAAATGCCTTTGACTCTCTCTTATCACTCCTGCAGAGGCCTGGCCTGATGTGAGTTTTGCACCAAACATCTCAAGTTTTCTTCTGCTCTGTTTAGTGAAACAGGAGCTAAACAAGCCAATCAGAAATTATGAGAATTATGATTTTGAGCATAAAATCCTTTAAGTCATGAAGCCTGTATTGCAAAGTAGAGGTTGTGAGTGATGCAAAAAGTTACTAAAGACGTGTTCAGATTCAGGAGAAAGCAAGCAGTGATTTTGTTACTGTCTTTTCTAATGTTTCCATAGCTTACTGACAGCTTTAATGTGTAGTCAGACACCTTGGCAGCTTAATGGTGAATAGGTTGGTTCCAGTTTCCTGAAATTATATGTGCTCTGTGTGGTTGTAGTCTACATCCAGAAAAAAAATTCCTTGTCAGAAAGATGTGCCCTAAAAGCTGTGGCTTGCAAAATTCAATGTACCCCAGGCATGAATCGAGCTTATTGCTGTCACATTTATCACTTCAGAACCATGACAATATTTTAATGGAGTTAATCTTTAATAGAATTAAGTGTTTGTGAATTGCCTGACTTTATTTTACACAAAGAAACCAATGGAAATCTATCTCAATAGATCATATTAACTTACAAATCTATGATGCTAGATCAGTTTCAAGCTAGAAAACCAAACTGAAGTCTGTACATTCCTAATCAGAGAAATTATATCTGGCAGTTCAATTATATGTGCAATTACTCATACTTCAATCATGGAAGATACAAAAATTCAGTGTTTCATGCTAAGTCTGTAAAAAGGAAATGCATATTTATGAAAAAAATATTTTTATCTTTTATTTTTCATTAAGAAACTTCTCTAGGGATAAAATCCTAAAGTACGGGGAGGGAAATAGCTTACACAATAACCCTGAATCCCTCATCTGAACACAATTTTCATTACTCCTCAGCATTATTTTTACTGATGTATTAGTTATTTTTTGTCACATATGTTACTGCAATGACTAGGAGGTTCTGTGAGTGATGTTTCAGTGCTGTAGTAGTATATCAGAAAAGATGTGACTTGCCCCAGAATATTCCAAGTCTAATTAAACATGGATAATTGAATCACTTCCTGAGATCAGCAGCACCTAGTTTAAGAAGTAATGCTTTACACTGTTTTCTACCAGTCATAGTTCAAATGCGTGTCTTCTACTCTGTTCCCACATATATCTTTCTTCCAGAAAAAAAACCAACTATATTCAGAGCATAATATGTTAAAATTTGTTCTTGCAAAATCAGAAGTCATAAAAGGTCTTTCAGTTTCTCCTAGCACCAAAGCAACCCAAATAATTCTTTCCTCTATCCAAAAGCTTCTGTGGTTAAGAAGTCGAAAAAAGTCAGCCTATGCTGAGGTCCCTCCAAACCCCATGATCAAACATGATCAGTTTGTCCATTCCCCACTGAGTTAATAATTGTCTCAACTACATGGAATAGTAGTCTCAGCTGTGAAGGTTGTAGCTCAAATACTTGTTAGAGCATAGAATGGAGGGTTGTCACAAACATATAAAAATACATTTCAGTTTCCTCCTTTCTTCAAAAATCAAATGGCAAAAATCAAACATTTAAAGTTAAGAAACTCCAAACAGAGAATACTGAAATAGATGAGGGCTTATGAACAATCGTGTGCTATTTTCCAACTGGGATCTTAATTTGTTCAGTACACAGGATGAATATATAAGGGAGTGTACACAATAAATTTAAGGATATGTCTATAGTGAACAATACTGCACTGTGAAAAAATCCCCAGCTGGCTCTGAGACTAGAAACAATCACAATATGAAAGTGAAGTGACCTAATTAGTCCCAGTGCAAATACCGTATTCACATAGCTATACTGCTTCCTATACATGAGCTAGGATACCTGTGTGGCATAGCTCTGTGGCATACACATATCCTCTCTTTTGGGACTAGCTTGAATAACCTTATGTGAAGTGTATGTGGATGTGCCCTACATTTCTCAATTATCCCAAGTTCTTAATTATCTTCAAGTGCTTGCTATCGGAACTCAACATTTTTAAAGAAGAGTTTATCAGTAGGTAATTAATATATCTTTATCTGTAGGCAATTAAAATACCCTTAAGACAGTCAAGAAGAATAGTGATTTTCAGCAACCAAGAGTGTTTTGAAATAGTTTGCTTTCTCAGAAGATGGGCATGAGTCACTCTTTCTAAAAATAAAACCTCTGTGAAGCTTGTCAAGAACATACCTGAATATTTGCCTCTGAGACTCACCGGAAGCCTTGAAGGGAGCTCAACAAAATTTTTCTCCTTGTGGGAAGAAAGGGGAAGAAGACCACCCCCACTCCACTTTTCTCTTGCCCTTTTTTTTTTTCCTCCTTTTTAATTATTTTTTTTAAAATTTTAGTTATTTTATTTAGTGTTTCGTTTAATTTCGACTATGTCTTGTGGGGTTTATACTTCAACCAGTAACAGAAATAAAAACCAAACAACTTTAGAAGAAAACATTTTGTGTATTCTCTATTTATTTCCAGGTTTGCTGGAGACAGGAAAGGACACTGTCGTGATATGTTCTTTGTTCCTACCAAATTATGAGGAAGTAGCAAGCCTGGAAATAGTGTACAGTACACCAAGCCTTTCACACTTAGTTCGTTTTTTTGATGTAACCTTGATTCTAATTTCAGTTACATGAAGAAGGACCAAGTGCAACAGCGTGAAACCAAACTTTAACTGGAGTAAAATTAGTCTAGATTATATCACCCTCCCATCATTTAATACATTACCTTGTTTTTTTACACAGGCTACTTTAACTGGTATCTTTCACAGAAAGGAAGAGGAGTTAAGTGAACTATTCTGATTTAATATAACTAAAGAGCTAATATTTTAGACTGTATTGGCTTTTAGTGTTTACATTAAGTACAGAAAGAGTGTCAAGCACTTTACAAATATAAACAAATGTACAGATCTTACCCCTAGAGCTTACAGTATGAAAGGACAGATGGAGAATAATGGAAAAAAATATCACATGAAAGAAAACTTCTTTTGTCAAAAAGAATCCTTACATTCTAAAAATTAGAATACTAATTTTCTGTTTTATTCAGAGCAATAAAACACATGCAGAAACATCTCAGATGACTCTTTTCTGCTAGCTTCTCAGTTGCTCTCAGACACGGATTGTTTTCAGGCACTTTCCTAGTGAACAACATTCATCAACAGAGTTCACTCAAAGTCAGGCTAAAGATAGATGTTATCTTACTGAGTAAATTCAGGACCAACTGATTTCAAACCCTGGAAGGAGGTATAATGCAAAACTCTTTGGACTCTAGGACTTTTCTCTTTAGTATTTTCTGTCTTTTATCTGTCATCTACAATTGCTGCCATTTGTTCTTTTCCCAGATGAACTAAATTAAAACTCAATTAAACCTTGTGAGTTAAAGCCTTTACTTATTTTACTTAAATATAGGAAGTTACCTTAACACAGTAACTGGCACAAAGGTTAGTGGGCTGTTATTGCCTGTTTGCTCTGTACAGATATTAACTCTGATGAATATCTGTGTGGTTTTTTGCCCAATAAAGCATGAACAGAGGTCAGAGGTAAAGGATACTGCCTCCTTTGTTCCTTCTGTTGAGAAATTTAGGTTCATGTCCAACTGCTTTTGCCACATCAGCCACAATGTAGACACTGTCACAGGTTGCCCAGAGAGGTGGTGGAAGCCCCATCTCTGGAAGTTTTTGAGACCAGGCTGGATGGGGGTCTGGGCATCCTGATCTAGGGGGGGATGTCCCTGCCCATGGTGGCGGGGTTGGAACTACATGATCTTTAAGGTCCCTTCCAAACCTGACAATTCTGTAATTCGATAATTCTATGAAAAGCATCCCACAATTTGTCTCTCAGGCAGAAATTCTTGCAGATCCCAGCCTGGCCCTTCATCTGGCCTCTGCTGACCTCTCATATTTGAACTAGATGCCTAGTAAGTCTTGCAATCTGCAAAGTATATCAATTCTTGCTTGGCTGCAGAATCTGGTTATCCAGTTGAAACTAAAAGACTTTTTTTTTTTTTTTTTTTTCCCCTGGGATTTCCATTATTATGACAAATTTGCTATTTCCTTTACCAGGTTTCTTTCTTTCTCTTTTGCATGAAAGCAAATTGAATTTAAGCAGAATAGGATTCTTTAAAACAAAGAAACCACTCTTGCTTTTTCTACTGTAAATAACTGAATGACTTCATATTTCTGAAAAAAAATCACGCATGTGAAAGAAAAAAATACAACAACAGGGGAGCCAGAAATTTCCATAGTACATACACTAGGAAACTCTGGAAGAAAGTTCCCTCCTCCCATTTTCCCCAAGTACATACAGACTTTGCCCTGTTTTTAGTAAATTTTTTTAAACTGGTAGTTCACTGAATAGTCACAAGTCTTGGCATGTTACCTGAAAAAAACCTGGAGGTTTTAAAAGGCTTGAACTGATTCAGTTAAGAGATTAGTTTCTTATCTATAATCTCTTTTATTCTTGCCTTATCCATTGGTTGACCTCTGCAGTCAAACTGCCTTCTAACTTCCTACAGATACAGAACAATAGAAAAGCTCCTACTAATACATACGTCTCTTTTAAGCTTTATAATGTACAGAGCTTTACTGTGTTGTTAGGGCTTATTATGTATGAAAGTAAACACTAATTCTGTCATTTCCTAAATGCTGGCAGTCACAAAGCAAAAATACTGATTATTTTCCAAAAAAAAAAATCTTTCTCACTCTTTGTCATCAGGGCATGCCTCAGATCTGTGAGATATAAGCTTATATCTCGCAATGAAGAAAGCCTAAATAATATGACTGCTGATAGATTGAATGAAAAAACCCCACCAAAACCCATATCTTTTTAACTGAAACTAAAATATATACAAAACCGAGGGTATTTCCAGTATTCAGTGTATTCTGCCTGTCTTCTTTTGTTATTATTTACAGAAGAAGAGAGAGAATCCATTTCCTTAGGTTAACTTTTGACTATTACGCTAAGCAGACTTTTTAAATTTGCCTTTGGCTTCTGGAGTTTCTGTAATCCACATTTGCAAGGTTGATTTATCCATTAAACTTTAAATGTTTTCATAGTATTCTAATCCCAAAATTCAAAAAATATTTTTAAAAAAAAAAAAAAAAAAAAGGAAAAAGCAGGATATATTTTACCTGGACTAGCAGCAAACTCCGTAATTACATAGCAGGGAATTGGAAGGAACAGTTAGTTTATTACTGCTTAAATTCTTCCTGAGTACCACCTAGTACTTATTCAGCAGTACTTTACCTTTCCACTGAGAAGGGACAAAAATGTTTATAAACCATTTGCAGACCATAATCTGGCTAGAAATATGAAAATATAAGTGCTTCTATTAAAGTATATATGAAAATTAATACAGACTAATAATTACAATTATCTCTAGAGGTCCCTTCCAACTCCGAACATTCTATGATTCTATGACAAAAATCAACCTGACCAACTGTTATCTAGTGATATGCTGTTTATGGACTGACTTCAAGAGAAGATTTAAGTTATTGCTTTTTCTTAAAAATTGAGAAGAATTCTCCAGCAAAACAACACTGTCTATGAGGTTTCTGGCAATGGAAAGTGAGGTCATTTCAACCCAATCTGCCGGCAGTGTCATGAGACAGACAAGGGTTCAGGATTTGCAGGAGCAGAAAATGAAAACTGAACTGGGAATTTGATGTTGTAGTCTTTTGGTTAGGATACTAAGACACTCATTTGCATAGTTCTGGTCTCAGACACAGTTTTTACATATGTGATATGATATGATACGATTTTTACCTTTATATGATGTAAAATTCAGAGATATTTTTGAATCTAAGTCAAAATCCATGACATCTAAGGGAGCAGTGAAATGACAAACCCTGTGCCTTCCACCCCAACCCTCCCTTCCTCGATGAATCGTTCCTTGAGGATCAGGAAGCATTTGGCTTTAAAGTTGTTATTATGGACAAAGATGTCAAAATTCTTCCCAAGTGTTGATTAAGATGCCCAAGTATTTGTTTAGAACTAAATTTCTTAGCAGTTAATTTATTTATTGATAGATGTTAATGTCCCTTGACATTTATTTCATTCTATCTAAAGTAAATTAAACTGGCAGCTAAAACAATACAAAAATGTCTATATTACTAGTTATAATAATAATATCTTACTTTCAGAAAAGGACTCTTCTACTCTGAACAGGGTTTCTGGAAGAAATAATTACATGTAAAGAATTTAACTAATGTTTTGTTAGATAAGGATACCTAAAGTGCTGATATTTACAGTCTGTTCAAGGCTACTTTCCATTTCTCCTCCCTGGAGTGATGCTATGACTCTGCCTTCTAAGTACATTCTCCAATTATATGAATCTCAGCTTCTGGTGTCCTGGGAGTTAATATTCAGCTTGCAGACTCCCTGACCTTAGTTCTTTTTAGAAAACTAAAGTTTTCAGATATTCTAGAAGGAATCCAACGAAGTAAGCTTTCACAGTATTTAGGAACAAACTATATTAAACGTATTGCACTGGGAAAAAGTTAATCTAAGAGTCATTTTAATCTTCCTTTTTTTCCTAGTAGGAAGAACTAAATGAAAAATTTGGCATTATATTACCTGTTTTGAAGTACTCAGGTCTTGATCTCAATCTTGGGAACAGAAAACCGGCTGAATGTCTGGGCCCGGAGACTGGTGACCAGCACCAGAAAGTCTAGCTGGAAGCCAGTGAATAACAGTGTACTCTACATGTCAGTACTAGGTTCAGTTCCTGTTTAACATTTTGATTAATGATCTGCATGATGGGGCAGAGTGTACCATGGGCATGTTTTCAGATAACACAAAACTGGGTGGAATGACTGGTAGGCCAGAGGGTTGTGCTGCTCTCTAGAGCAATCTCAACGGACTGGAGAAGTGGGCTGACAAGAACCTCATGAAGTTCAACACGGAGAAACACAAAGTCCTGCACCAGGGAAGGAAGAACCCCAGACACCAGCACATGTTGGTTGTCACCCCACTGGGAAGTTGCAAAAAAAGACCTAACGATCCTGGTAGATGCCAAGCTGACCATGAGCCAGCCACGTTCTCTTTCTGCAAAAAAATGGTGAATGGTATCCTGGGCTACATCAGGCAAAATATTTCCAACGGCTCGATGGAGGTGATCCTTCCACTCTACTCAGCACCAGTACGGAAACGTGGGGTGCTGGGTTGACTTCTGTTCTCCCCAGTACAGGAGAGACATACAACAAAGGGTCACTAAAATGATTAAGGGACTGGAGCACTTCACATGTGATAACACTGAAAGCTATGACTACTCAGCCTGGAGAAGAGAAATCTCAGGATGATCTTATACATGTGTATAAATGCCTGAAGGCAGAGAGGATGAATCCAAGTTCTTTTCAGTGATGCCCAGTGACAGGCAGTGATGCCCAGGCAACAGACATGAACTAAAGCACGGAGGGTTTCCTCTAAACATTAGGAAACACTTTTTTACTGTGAGTATGACTCAGAACTAACATGGGTTATCCAGGGAGGTTGTGGGGTGTCCATCTACGGCAGTATTCAAAGGCTGTCTGGACAAGGTCCTGGGCAACTGGCTCTAGATGCCCTACTGGAAGGGGGGAATGGACCAGATAACCTCTAAGGATGTCTGCCAACCTCAACCATTCCATGATTCTGCCTAACTCAGAAAAACGGCTTCTTCGGAAAGTGTCTACATAGTCAGCCCAAGCACCTTTCCTGGTAAACTGTAGAAACTCACATGCAAACATCTCGTGTCAGTATGTGCTCAATGAAAAACTTAGCAATTCTCCCTTTTACCCATCTGCACTGAGTTTGGCCATTGCACTCCTTCCCACTGCTGACAGGAGACTCCTCAAAGCAGAGGCTCTCTGCAACGATCTGAAGTCATATGCTGGGAGTGTGCCCTTCCCGTCTTCAGGATCTAGACTATCTTGAGATGTTAATTGCTTATTGGTACATAGCAATGATTTGGGTGTTTCAGAAGTAGTAATCCTTGAATGGTGAATTTGTACACTAAAATTACCACATAGATTCATAAATCTCTCAGTGGATTCAACCAGAAGTGGGTTACACACAGAAAGATCTCTGAAACAACTAAGCCAATCATAGTAAAACAAGCAAAGAAGGTATATGGCAAATGTGGTATCTGTCTGAGTAAGTGCTGATTAACTGGAGAGAATCAGTAGCTGCTAAAGGAAAAGGCTATCACTTCATTATGTAAAAACTGTAAATTTGCTGATATTTCTGATTCTCTTTGTGATAGTCATAATTATTTTTTTCTTGAGCTTTTATATGATCAAATCTTGCTCTGAAGGATGTTTGTAGAAAGATAAATCATCATGAATATGTGTCCTGGTTTGAGCTAAAAACCCCAATTCTCTTCAGGGATTTTTACTTTCCAGTTTAGCCTCTTCTAAAAGTCTGCACTTTCTGAAGTTAGCAGCATGTTTTTCAGACAGTGTGTGCTACTGGCAGTGATAACTCCTGATGTTTACAGTTACTGCCTGGGACTGGGATGCAGAAAGGCTCTTGGTTGTACTTATTCCTATAGTGACCAAGGCCACTGCTGGCTCTTGTGTGCCACGCTGGGGTTGCCTGGTAGTAAAACAGGTTACAAAGAAATAAAAGGTTACACCTCTGAGGGGTAAAAGACAGGACAGGTGACCAACGAGAGTATTCCATTCAATATTTAGTATGAATTGAGTGATCATGAATTTCCTTCCTTCTTTTCCCTTTTCTGCAATTGCCAGTGTTCAGGGAGGACTCCATCTTATCTCCTGTTTTTGATCTGGATCCTGAGTTCCTGAATCCAGCTCCCTGCATCCACCTCCCACTGCTGCTGAGCCTGGGGCTTCCCCAGTGCCTCCTGCTCCACAGCACCAATGGAGATTGTTGGGGGGGGGGGGGGGAGTGGGGTTCGGTATTGGGCTTGTGTGTAGTTGTATATAGTTCTTTATTTTTATCATTTCGCTATTGTTTCCATTATTTCATTACAGAATCACTGAATCACAGAATGTCAGGGATTGGAAGGGACCTCAAAAGATCATCTAGTCCAACCCCCCTGCCAGGGCAGGATGCCCTAGGGCAGGCCACACAGGAACGTGTCCAGGCAGGTTTTGAATGTCTCCAGAGAAGGAGACTCCACAACCTCCCCGAGCAGCCTGTTCCAGTGCTCTGCCACCCTCACAGCGAAGTTTTTTCAAATATTTTTATGGAACCTCCTATGTTCCAGCTTGCACCCATTGCCCCTTGTCCTGTCATTGGACATCACTGAGAAGAGCCTGGCACCATTCTCCTGACACTCCCCCTTGACATATTTATAAACATTAATGAGGTCACCCCTCAGCCTCCTCTTCTCCAAGCTAAAGAGACCCAGCTCCTTCAGCCTTTCCTCATAGGGGAGATGTTCCACTCCTTTCATCATCTTTGTGGCTCTGTGCTGGACTCCAGCAGTTCCCTCTCCCTCTTGAACTGAGGGACCCAGAACTGCACACAATATTCCAAATGTGGCCTCACCAGGGTAGAGTAGAGGGGCAAGAGGACCTCTCTCGACCTACTGACTACTCCCCTTCTAATACACCCCAGGATGCCATTGGCCTTCTTGGCCACGAGGGCACACTGCTGGCTCATGGTCATCCTGCTGTCCACTAGAACCCCCACGTCCCTTTCCCCTGCGCTGCTCTCCAGCAGTTCAGTCCCCAGCCTATACTGGTACATGGGGTTATTCTTTCCCAAGTGCAAAACTCTACACTTCCCCTTCTTGAACTTCATAAGATTTCTCCACATCCAGCCCTCCAGCCTGTCTAGGTCAATTAAAGCTGTTCTAGTTTTTTTCTTCTCTAACCTGTAAGTCTCTCTGCCTCATTCCCTTTTCCTTCCTGTTTAGGCGGGGGGAAATAGGGGATTAGAGAGTATCTGTCCACATTTAGTGGCTGGCCCAGCCCTAACCCAGAATAGTATGACTGCAAAACTGCCTTCATTCCAGTCTTAGCATATGACTATCCTGAAAATTTCATATAAATTGTAGCTGGAGAGGAAAGGAGAGAGATTTTGGCAAAATAACAAAATGAATATTTAGAACAAACACACAAATAGTCATTGCATGGAAAGTCAGGAAGTAATGTGGATGAAGAGCAGCGCCATAAAATAGAAGGATACTTCGAAACTAACAAATTGTTCAGGTATGAATTGCAATGAAAAATTTACAAGACCTACAGATACTTCAAGAGAAGCTTTTAAAACTGAGAGTTTTAAAAATCCTTTTCCAGCTTTCCAAGAGATTTATTTTTTTTCAGAAAAAACTATATCAAAGTCTTTTTTTTTAATATAATTTTCAGGGTTTTTTTCCTGAAAATATTTGATTTTCAGTGAAAAGATCACGAAAGACACACTTTGGATTAATTTACCAGCTCTACTAGTTTACAGAAGGACAGACAACAACTGGTATCCATATAAATAATGTACACTTTGATGACAAAGGAGGAAAATATTTTCTCTGGAACCGGTACATTCTCTGAAGTTTTAACCCTGTATAAAAAGATGATGGGCTGTTTCTTCAGCCTTTATACTACTGGCAAAATGCAGGAAAATGGGAAATAATGATTAAAATGTTCTAACCAGAGACCTTCCACTGGAGTAGTTAATTTCAAAGAAAAAGTTTTTTATGGAGTTTGTATGAAGAGTTCTGAGTAGCACGCAATTATGACGTTGTAGTAAGAGCTTGCTGGAAATTGAACTGTTAACTGGCAATACATTAGGCTGAAGAAATACCACAATTAAAAAAAATATAGAATGACTAAGTGCTAGCTATAGTGACACTGAAATTTAATACGAGGATGGAGCCAGGCTCTTCTCAGTGACAACCACTGATAGGACAAGGGGTAATGGGCTGAAACTGGAACATAAGAGGTTCCGCTTAAACTCGAGAAGAAACTTCTTCTCAGTGAAGGTGACGGAGCCCTGGAACAGGCTGCCCAGGGAGGTTGTGGAGTCTCCTTCTCTGGAGACATTCAAGACCTGCCTGGACACGTTCCTGTGTAGCATAATCTAGGCATTCCTGCTCTGGCAGGGGGATTGGACTTGATGATCTTTCGAGGTCCCTTCCAATACCTGACATTCTATGATTCTATGATTCTATGAAATACATGAAATAGAAAAACGCGTTCAGATCTTCCATATAAAGCCATCCTGCATAATTTCCCCTAGTAACTCTAAGAACTCACATTATTTAACATCTACTGAAGATTATACAGGTGCTATACCAAGAAAAGACCTCTTGTGATTGCTTTTGTTATTGCTAATAATCACATATTAAAAAAATAATAGTTAACAACAGCACGTTGCTTCTGTTGTTATTTATCTTTAACTGGGTAATGTGACGAGTTAACTCAGTGAAATCGCAAATGCTGGTCAGAATCACCAAGCAAAGCTCTACTGAATACTAATGAAGTGAATTCACTCAAAAAGTAGGAACAAAATAAAGCTTGTTTGCAGGAACTTGAAAAAAAAAAAAATCTTTCCATGAGTTATTGTGAATTTCTCATTTGTTCCTACTGGAGACAAATGAAAGATGTGGAAACTAGTTAACCCACGGCTGGAGAATAGAACAAGAAAATGTGATGATGCATTCAATATACCTACCTCTGTCATTTATTTCCTGTGTTTCCTAGGCAGGAATTACTCACTTTGAAGTTTAGCTGCCTTATTTCCAGCACAGGGCACACCATCTGACTGGAAAGTTGTGTTAAGTTGATTTTTAAGAACTAAGGCTTTCGAACACAGATCCTGCTACAAAGTGTTACACAAATGCTATCTTCAGATTTCCTGTAGGAATGTGAAAATTAATTATGTTCACTTCTCATCTACCTTTGTGGGTTTTAAAAAAAATAATGTATCTTCTCTCAAAAAAAAGAAGAGGAAAAGTACACAACTACAGATTAATTCAATTCTCATTTGTTCACTTCTTCCTCATTTTGATCAGTTATGTCACAAAATCAGCTTCATGCATGACATCTTGTAAATGGATATACCTTCTGAGGTTAATATTTAGTATGTATTTTATTGTTTAACTCAACCAAAGATATTATTTTTAAGTAGTAACTTTACAAGAAATAGCTTGCAAATTTGATCATTTAACTCCTCTTAAAGTATCTTGTAAACTCTTTCCTCACAAAAACATATTCTTGCTAACTAAATTACCTGCACAGATTATAACTTTCACCCTGTGATTTTCTTCTATCGCTGTTTATTTTGTAGGCACTTGTACCCAAAAATATAGTCCCTCTTTGGTTAACCTAAACATGTCCTCTCAAAATGAGGATTTGACAGGGATGAAATGTAAACTGTTTAATAGAATATTAATGTTTCTTTGTAAATTACTGTAAAAATTATAGATTTTTTTATAAAATATATTCATTTCATAAATCTGCTAAATGATCCGGTTCCATTTTATAGTAGAGATTTTTTTCTTATTTTTTGTTAATGCAACAGGATAAGCCTAAAATAAATGATAACAGGTATAATTTTTTATTCATTTTTTTAGGATTTTCCAGTTAAAAAAACAATGTTTCATATCAGTTCTGTTACATTCCTCTCTACTTTGTTCATTAGGTATGTGTTTTCAACTTAGTTTGGGAGCTGATTTTTTCATTCCCAGAAAGTCCTCTTAATGTAATTGGACTTAATAATAGCAATATTCAGATTAGAGATACCTGAATATTCATCTTTTTGTAGTAAATTTAGTTATAAAATCCTTAACTGCAAGCTATAAGTCAAAAAACAACCCAAGTCACTATCAGAAACTCTGCAGCTATATCCACAACTATATCATTTTTTCTGAAATGTGTTATAAAATTTAAGGTACAAATAGCGGAAAGTATTCTTTTTATTAGACTGAAGGTTTGTGTTTCCAGACAATTGAAACAGTAACCGGTAGAGTTGGCAGACATAGATTTTTCCCATGATCACTGACGAATGACTGCCCCTTTCACATGAAGAGTCCTTAGGAATAAATTGTTATTTCTGCCACAACTCTTGTATTACACATCTGTGCTGAAATATTTTCTTGTTGGGATTTGCTTCAAATTTGGCTAAAACCTCAGGATTGCTACTGTGCAAAGGACTGGTTAGAGTCACCAGCTCTGCTCCATTTGCTCTTGGAAAAATGAGATGCATAAATACAGGAGCACTGATTACAGAACAACTCAGAGGAAGAATTCCCCTGCTGAGTCAACATCAGATGCTAATAGATAGCCTAAATTTTTCACGTCTGCTTTATCATTTGCCCTACACTACTCACTACTGGTTTGGAAAACTTGAAGCTTTGTCTTGAAACCTTTATATCATCACATAGATGGCATTTCCATATATAACTTACCAAAGTCACATCCTTAACACAAACTAGTTGGTATCTTTCTTAACCTGAAAGGATTGGTCCTCAGGAGATAATAAGAGCAGCCCACACATTTCCACCAGCTGCAGTGGTCTCATGGAGTGAAGGTTTGAGGTGGCAGGCAGGAGTATTCTGACTTCTCTCTCTTGTCTTGGCCAGGGTTTCTCTACTGAGAGTGGTTGAAAATGCCACAAGGGTAATCTTGAATAGGGAAAATTGCAACAGTTGGCCAATCAATTACATTTTGTATTTTAAAACCAAGAACAGTAGTGGTGATTGCAGTAGTAGTAGTAATAGTATTAGTATATTTTCTTCCAAGGAGAACACCATGATTCATGACAGGCTTTTATCAGGGTATCTCATTGTCATTATTACTATAAAATTAATGCCATTATTTATAGTATAAGCAGGAAAATACAACCAAAACAAAAAGTGTATTTTGAAGTATGTTCTTCAGCCTCAATGCGATTGCTTTAAATTTCTAGGGTGAAATTTCTACAAGTGATTTCTACCTAACAGCATTTCATCACTCTAATAAAATACTGGAGGAGAAAGAAGATATGACAGCACAGCTAAAAGGGCCTGTTCTCCTCCGTGCCATTTTGATGTTGAGAAGCTATTAAACAGAACCATATACCATAGTCTACTACTTACACATAATTTATTAATGTGTAAATCTTAAATTAAAAAAAATTGAAAACACTTAATGAGTAAGCGTATTCTGGCAAGGAAGACATACAAATTATAAAGAGTAATATGAGCAGTGCAGAACTAAGTAAATCATTGACGGTGTTCATTCAGGAAAGTTATGGGTTTTTTCTCTTATTTCCAGTGGGTGAAGAATTTACTTCCATAAAAAATTAAGCGAACAAGATATAACAAACTCCTTTAAGGTTGTATTTTTGGATAGGATATTTATGTCTAAAGTACAAGAAAAGTATTTAAATAGTAAAACTGTATCTAAATTGCAATAAACATTATTTTTACAGTCTCTCACTTTTGATTGCATCTACTTTTGACACATCTCGTTGTGACTCATTTTATTCCTTGATATGTTTCTTATTTAGTTCATCTCCTACCTCACCCTTTAATTTTCCTAACACTAATTCAACCCCATAAACACAGAAGCCAAATGAAGGTTCACCAAACCCCTTGTGCACTCAAGCTGCCAAGTTTTGCACAGCTCTACTTAAGACTCACATATGTGATCACTCACTTTGAACAAGCTACAATCACAGCAACCAAGGAATTTGCACCAGTTTAGAACAAAGCCTGCTTCTTTTGCTCGAGCCAAAGCTATTGGCAAAGAACACAAAGTGCTGGATTGGCAACTCAGCATGGATTTAATCCAGAATTCAATTTGAAGCTCCATTACCTACAAGCCTTAGCCTTCATACCAATTGAGGAAATGCCTACTGCTTTTGATAACATAAAGGACCAAATCCCAGTGGAAGTATGTAAAGTTGTGTGGTGGCTCAAGAATGGCTATGCTAATGCAAGAGTCTTACGCTTTTTCATTAATGGAACAATTAGGACTTGACAACTCTGCTGCTTTCCCTCAAATTTTCATTGATGCACTACAGTGGCAATTTTTCCTGGATTGACTGGATGGCCAGAACTTGTGAGTGTTTTGGGCTTTGAGAGAAAAGTAACATGAGTCAGAAACTGAGACAGGTATTGTTCAACTGTTATAACTTAGCACACCAGTAAACCTTGATTTTACTCTTACACCATCAAAGCTTATTTTTGCAGCAGCTGATGATATAAATCTCTTATCCTTGTAAACATCACAGTCTTGGGCTATTGAATTATGATGTTTATGACTGCATTTTCATAATTAAACAAGTCTACAGTAAAGAGTTAGGATTGTTACCTTGCCTATACTTTCTGTATTTCATTTGTCAGTCCACTTAAGGGTATCATACTCAATTTTCTTCTTTTACTCTATCTTCACTTCACTTATACAACCAACGTAAAAGTAGGTGAAACAGAGCCTAGTACACTCAAACAGGAGAAGTCATAATCTTAACTTTCTTGTAAACAGTAAGAAACATCTGGCAGAAACATGGGATGTTTGGGAATATAGTACTAAAAAGTATTAGCCAAAACAATTAGCACTAAGAGTATTGCACAAATGTTCTCTGATTCTTTTTTCAAGGGGAACAAACAAGAAACTTAATGAGTTTAGTTAGCTTTACAAAGAAGTGGTACAAAACCCTAGCAAATCTTGCAATAATATCACATAACTGGGGGCATGAAACACTTTGAAATTAGCTAATTCTCTAGAGGAGAGAAAAATACTATATCATTTTACTGTCAGCCCTTGGCTAAACTATTAACACCACTCACTATCTCTGCTAAGCCTGGTAGGTAAGAGTACTCCTGGGAGAAGTCCTGGCAAGTCAAGCTGCTAAATCAGATGCTGTTTCAGCATTGCTTGCCTTGCCCAATTCCTCACAGTGTCTTTGACAGCATCCCAGACATGGACAACTGTCTAAAGCATGGTAGTACAAGAAGTTGTGTCCACACAGCAGAATTAACAACACAGTAGAAATTGTCTAGTACAATTTCAGTTCTCTAAATCTTAGGAGGGTTGAGCAATGTATGAGGTTAGAGGATATCTCTAACAAAAGGTGTATCCTCAGAAAGAACAAGCATTCTCATTAACAACCTGGTAGAAGACCTGGCAGCAGGATTGCTTGACAGCATTTCATAGAGTACTGACATACAAATCCTGGCTTCTCTTGATACTTCAGGTTTAACAGGGTACTATCTTTTTGGAATTCTAGACTTCAGTCCTTCTATGCTTTGGTTCTTCATATCTGCAGTTCATCACATGAAATGGTCAGTGTGACCATATAGGAAAGATCTTGCACCACCAAGCTATTTGCTAGGGTTATAAAAATTTGTTGCCTGATTTTCTGTGCTGTAAGTGGAAGTGCTTTTGCAACTTTTGGGTAAATATTCCCTTGAGCTCAACTGGGAAGAAACACCTCTTCAACAACTCTGTTCACTGACATTTGTGTTCATATCTCACAAGCCTGAATGAACAGACAAAATGTACATTT